>JAOBAS010000072.1:70398234-70435064 GCA_025311575.1 Elanoides forficatus | reverse complement strand
TTACATTCATTGGTTAGTAGTCACCCTCTTACCTACTATTGGTCAGTTATATTTAAATTAGCCTCGCTTGCTGTGTAAATTAGCAAATTAGCACACATGCTACTTGCAGGTGTGGGGGGGCAAGTTCTTCCAGCCTTGAATCGAGTCAGTGGTCACAATCTCCCCATACTGCCTTTACCGTTCTCCTAGTTCATGCTTCTTTGGCAATCATGTGGCCTCTGGCACCTTCTGGAGCAGGATGTTTCTTTTTATCAGTCGCATCCTACATTTCTTAGGTCCAATTACCCCTAACATTTATTTTCTCTCTGGCAGACCTTGAGTATTCTTGCCAAGTTGGTAATGCACACGAAGCATCCCCAAAACATCAGGGCTTAACTGTTCCAGGGTGTCCTTGTACTCTATGAATGCCAACTGTGTGCCTTTCTGATTACAGCCTTACTTGTTAATTTGATATATACAAAATACATCTTGCACAAAATAGTCAGACTATTCTAAATCTCTGAGTTATACTCCAACAATTATGGCTGCATACCTCCTAGCAGAGATTTTCCTACCTAGCAGTCGATGCAATGGCTATGTTTGTTCCATGAATTTTTACGCATATTAATCAAATGACCTTTCTTGCAGCACAGATTCCAATTTGCGTTCTACTGTATCTAATTACAAGTGAAAAATCACATGTTATTCTTTCCCAGATTATTTCTTTTTCCTGAAAACGCTGTGCCTTTTCTGCAGTTACAAGTTTTTACTCAGATTTCTCCAGGAGCAACGCTGTTCCCACAGAAGTGAAAGGAAACTTTGGCACCGACTTTGAAGGAATGTGAAGCCAGCCCTTGGAAACGCGCCCTGTACAAATTTTAAAATGACTGCATCGTGAAAAATGTCCTCCTGATGCTGAGAAATGTATCCAGCGAGCGACGAGGTCTGCACGCAAGCAGACCCAAAGAGCCGGGAGCCGCTCTGAAGGCACCAGGCTGGGGGTCTCACCTGCAGGGTGGGTGCTGAGCCCTCCCAGCAGGACGAGGGGGCTTGAGCTCTCCTGCTTCACATGCTTCAGGTCCCCATGCAAAACCCCATTAGTCAAGCTCAGTGCAGAAATCTCACCCTGCAGCACTGAGCTCTCCCCAGGTGTCACAGGTTCAGGCTAAGGCTCCTGCAGGCTGGTGACAAAGCTTCTGCTGGTTTTAAAAAAGCAGAGGTGCTTCCAGTACCACTCCTCCCTTCTGAAAAGGTATATTACATTTGGGATTAAGTAAAATTGGAATGTATTAGCACCGCAAAGACAAACTGTTTGCAGTTATTCAGATTAAAACTTCCACTGCACTTGATTAAATGTCAGCACAACAGATCGCTGTGGGGTGTGAAGACATGAGATAGCATGTCAGAAGGAAATAGTTTTTTTGTTTTGTGATTCCCACAGTCCATTCACATTAATTTCTTTTTATTTGAAACATAGAAGACAGCTAACATGACACCCTATTGTGGAGCCAATTAATAAATGAGAAATAAATGGATTCTACTCAAGCTGCTAGGACATGTACAGCCTCTATTTGATAGTAAGTTTGTTTTTCATATAAGGTATGTTGGCACTTCAGTAGCACCGCAGTACATAAAGGCTCCTCTTATGATCAATGGCAATCATAAAGAGACTCTTTCCACCAGTTTCCAGTGCCAGCCAGTATGCAAGTTTCTGGAGGCTTACAGATCAAAGAAGATAACTGAGTTTGCACAACCTTTGCTAAGGAATTTCAAGCAGCTATTGCTTGTACCGAGATCACAGCTGGACAAAACAAAAGCAGAGTTTGCACAGGACCAGAGCAGTGAGCGCTCAGGACTTCAGTGTTTGAACTGCTAGCAGCCCAGGCTAAGTAAGAGCTGAGACTTCAACAGTCAAGCTCTTTTGAAAGGCCAGACTATAAGCTTATGCTTTTTTCAGTTGGCTACCAGCCTGAAACAGAGCAAATGCAGCCATACACAAGCCACTTACTCTGCTACAGCAGCAGCATCCCAGTCTGGGAGAGCAGCACAATGATGTGAGAGAAGCAGAAAGAAGAAGACGAAAGAAAAAGAAAAAGGAATCAAGGCAAGAGTAATTAGACAGCAGCACCACCACCACCACCCCCGCTTCTTTTTTCTTTTCCTTTTTTTTTTTTTAACAGTTTCTTTCATGCACCATTTCCCCATTCTCTGTATGGGGAAAGGACAGAAGATGTCAGAACTGAGACAGCCTCATTGGTGTGACCAGAAGGGCAGGTTCCCATCCTTTTTTCAGCATCAGAAACAGAAGATGACAAGACAAGAATGTTACAAGTTTTTGAGTTCCCAGAAAGTTCCCTGAAGGCATAGCTTGGTCATAAGCCAGTATAAATACAAAAAGTAGTAAGCAACTTTCAATACAGGTGTGGAGAGACAACAGCTACTAGACCAGTAAATGTTCCAGGAACAGTGAGAAGAAAACACTGTAACGCGCATATGCCCTTTAAAGAAAAATATTAGTGAGATCATCTCACAGTACAAAAGAAAGAAAAAAGAAGGGAAAAAAGCTATAAGCAGGCCCACAGTGGTTTGAAACAAGGCATGCCTAGGAAAGATGCCCGTATGCTGAGTTGTAAGCCAGAGAGAAAACAAAGCTTTAAAGAGCATTTTACATTTATTCTGGTCCGTGTCTCCCCTTCTTGACTTGTTTCTCTCTCCAGACTCCCAGCACTGGGAACTCACGTGTTCCCAGCAGAGAGCTGAGCAGTTGCTCTGTGCCATAAGTGAGACCCAAGAAGCCAAGAGATGCTGCAGTGCTACAGGCGAGAGGGCTATGTGACCCTCCTGGGACAGGCTTCCTCACATTTACAATAGTCTGCCCCAGACCACCACCCTTCCAGAATATTTTGGTTTCCTCCTCTTGCATCCTCTGTCAAACAGAGGTATCTCTAACACTGGAGGAGGGGATACATTCAGGAGCCACAGGGAGATACTGCGGATGTCTGAGAAGAAAGGAGCAGCTTGCCCCAGAGAAGACAAGACATGTCAGGGATGCAGGGAGAAAAGGGACAGATCTGCAGAGTGGCTGGATACCAGATCTGCTCTCTGATTATGCTCTGATCCCCCGAGGCTTAGCCTACTGAAGCATCTGGGAATTATTTCTGCAGATTGACTGTAATTGGCACAGTTACTGCAAGCTGTTATGGAAAATGAGTGTGTTGTTCTGCATATACTTAATCATGGGAACCTAAAAAAGGTGGAAGTCTTGCTCCTTTAATCATATGATCAGAGTTTCCAAGCATTCTTCATCATGATGATAAAATAGACATCTGTGTCTATTGAAGCGCTGACTCCTGCATAGTAGTTCATGAACTCTTCTGTTGTGACCTGAGACAGAAGGATTTAAAATAGGAAAATGAACCTTTGGGTTTTTTTAATGCTGTACGTCAAAACCACACATTGAGAAGAACTCTAAATAAAACTTAGCACCTGGTGTTTCATGTTGTTGCTAGTGAAAAGGAATCCAACATGAAGAATGAGGAAGCTGAAAATTTGTGTAAGTTCGCTTCTTTGTTAGAAATAAGAGCTCTTGTCCTCCAGGAACCCTTGGATGGAAATGAAATATGCGGAGTTAAACTAACCTTACCAGGAACTGAAGTTAAAATCAGTGCCGCCTAAGAAGACAAATGTTTTAATGCATTTTTTTCCAGGGATGTTATAATCTCGCTCTTTGCATTATTATTAATAAAAGTGGATGAGCTTTCTGGTGCAAACCAAAGACAGCTAGGAGCTTTATATCCACTCACTAAAGAGAAAATATCATTGCTCTAAACAGGTCTCACATAAAGAAGCAAACATTCTTTCAAATACCTAAGATTTTTTAATACCTTTCATGGGTATTTTGAGGTTGAATCAGTTTTAAAATGATCATTAAAAAAAAAATCAGATTAGCAGATACAAACAGTTCATGTCTCTTGTGATGCCTAAACTCTTGAACTGTATATGTCATTCTTTGAATAAACACCACATAGGAAAATATTTGCTCCTACTGTGTTGTGCATTCGAGAGCTAAATAAAACATGACAATAGGGAGAAATGAACACTGTAGACTTTCCTACCATTAGGAATCAATTACAAGCTTTGCTGACCTTGCCTATTTCAGAGGCATCCAGCAAGATGACGGTGAAGAGGACCATTCAAGCAGATGCTTAGCCTTTAGGCACTTCTGCTAAAAATATTTTAGGTGTTTAGCTCATACCAGTGTCATTAGTGACCTTTGATTCAGGCACAGGAATGTCACATTCAGTTCTCAGAAGAAACTGCAGTTGGGTGAGCTAATGTGAGGATTGCTGAACAAGAGGTGGGTGCTCAGAGTAACTTTTCTATAAGCTCAAACACTGCAGTGTTTATGAGGTAGAAGGCACTGAACTTGTCAAGGATCATTCTGTGGCCTCATTTAATGTGTTCATGCATGACCTCAGCACAAAAAGTGGGGACATTTTGCTTGAGGTTTGCAAGACGTCACCACTGCTGCAGAGAAGGGGACAACTCATGCAACTGGTACCTCTGAGGATGACAGAACAGAAAAGGGATGAAATCCAGCTCTACCAAGTCCAAAGTCATGCCCAAGGGAAATAAAACCCATCACCTCCCCACAAACTGAGAGCTTGCCTGTTGGAAACAAAGCAAGTGAAGGATTTGCGTGTAGTAGCCAGCCATTAGAGAGATAGGAGCCACCAGTGAAGTGCAGCCATGAAAACCCAGGTGCAAACTCAGAAGTGCAAAGTGTTAAAGACAATCCACAAACTGCTGATGAAACCTTATCTAGTTTGTTATTATGAACAGCTCAGACTAAGAATATCACCATGTGAACAGCGGAGATCCACCATTCCTCTGAGTTGGTCAGACACATGTAAGTTCAGACCAGAGAAGTTCATAGACATAAAACAAAGGGAAGCAAAGCATGCTTGGCTGGGAAATGGTTACAAAGCAGATGCATAAGTCCATCACAGAAGGTGCCAGGCTTTGCACCTGCACCGGAGATTCGCAGCGGATGGCAGGAAAGGCTCCCAGCCCTGCCTCAGCTCGTCTCTCCTCAGGGCATACGGCTGGTGGCAGCTCCCCCATCCCCACCATCCCTCCAACTCTCTGCGGATAAATCTATCCCTACTATGGGATTTCCAAGTCAAGTGTCTCAGTAATTGCACACACCAGAGAGGCACTAACTGTAAAATATTGTACATACTAGGGAACCTGCTTTTGAACTGGATCCTGGTATTTATTCTCCTAAGAAGTGAAAAATCCTCCAATTTACGTGGATCTTAAAAATCAGCAATCGTGTGGGTTAGTCTGAAGATAAACTTAAGAGTAACCTATGAAAGTAGAGCATTAAGGCTACAAGCCTGTAAATGCAGTCTTACATCTACCTTTGCACCTCCTGCAGAGCCCCTTTGCCTCCGAATGTGTAAGCAAGCTTTGCCAACAAACCTACTTAGAGGTTATACATCCATTTTACTGTCCCCCATAAATGTGACACAAATGCATGTTTGGTACTGCAATCACTCTCACATTTAATAATGTAAATCAAATGCTGAGTCAGATGGTGATTTCATGGCTTCACATGAGGTGTTTCACTTACCTTCCCATCTTTGTCATAGGGTGAATCAAAATTATCCAGAAAGGCCCTAAAAACTTGATCTTCTGTCCAGTCTCCATTTTGGTATTTGGGATGATGCTTTGCATTATACACCCCCCGTAAGTCTTCAATTGTTATGACACCATCTCCAGTCTTATCTAACTTCCTAAATGCCTGCATGATGATCTCTTTTCTTGCATTCGACATGGGAGGCTGTAAAGAAATATTAACAGAATCATTTTATTTCTGCCAACTACTTGCCTTGTTCCGAATTCAAGTACCTGCTGTTGTTAATACTAAACCTATCTCAAGGTACTTGGGACAACAAACTGCTGACAGTCTACACAGTCCATGAGCTAGGAAGGGCAATATATCACCAAAAAAGCAGTGTGATTTAGACTTTTCAGTGTCTAAAAATATGATAGTAAATGGACAATAAGAGAGAAAATGCTACTTAGAACACTCTTCTATTCTACCCATTTTAAATATTTCTAATAAGAAATTACTAATTACTCTAAGCACTAATTATTTTCTTCCGTAATTGTTTAGACTTCAGCAGAGCAAAGAGGCTCCAACCAAAATCAGTCACACTGTAGTTGATTAGAGAAAGCCACCACCGGATTAGTTCATGTTATAAGGAGATGAACCATAAAATGACAGACAAAGAAGTGAGATTAAGGGGCTGAACCACATAAGTACCCAGACTGTAATATAGGAATTTAGGTACCTAAATCAAGGCAACAATTCATTAAAAAAAATCACAGCCATTTTTTTGCAACTATTCTATTCTCTTCTATTCTATTTGCAAGGAGCCTTACACCTTGCCAATAAATTGCTGAGACGTGTTGGCTTCTGAGTTCTCTCATCCACAGAGGTGTTGTTTGGGGTGATTTTCTCCTTTAGCATATTTAGATGGAAATAGAATATTTTAACTTCTCAAGAGTTACTGACTTTTAAATAGAGCTGAGACTTTGCTAGTTACTAAGGTGAACAAAAGCACTTTGTTTCATGTTCAGCTAATGACAAATCAGAGCCTTTTCTCCATTTAATGGAGAAATAACACTAATAACCAATAATTAACTAATAACATAAATTCCCAGACTTACTCTCAGTGTAATAAGAAATTCGTCAAAATCAATTGTTCCACTGCCATCTTTATCAAATATCCGGAAAATCTCTTGTGCTTCTTCCTTGTCTATCATCACAGCATAATCATTTAGTCCTTTCACAAACTCTTTGAAATCAAGGGTCCTGCTGTTGTCATCATCCATAATGCGAAATACTCTGTGGAAAATGTGGAGTTTGAGGAGAATGCATAGGATAACTTGGAGAATGCTGCAGCAGTTTAGCACACTGCCGGAGCACACGGGCACCTTACTGAGGTAACATTTCCCCTTTGTACAGTCTTCTGAGAAAAAAAATAAGAGAGGAAAAAAAAAAACCAACAAAAAAACCAACAAACAAAAAAACCCCACAGTTATTGACAGCAGAGATTACTTGCTTTGATTGGGTGCCTGAATATTACACAGCTGAAGTTCAATGAGGTGAAGGCTGCCTTAACTGAAGGAGTCTTCCTATTAATACATTGAGCAGTCTAAAAGTTGGGTGTGTACATGAAGTTCCAGCTGGTCACCTAGGATCCCCCTGTGCTTTATGGGGCCCGGGAGGGGTTTTGGGGTGTGATGCAGCTCCCCTTTCCTAGGGGTGCGGTGACCCACACTCTCAGGGTGACTGCAGAAGGAGTCTGGATGCCTCCCATAAACTAGACAGCTAATAGACCATTACACACAAGGGAACCACACCCCAAAGGAAAGGAAGCACAAAGCCCCCAGTATTGAGATAATTATAGAAAATACCAAAGAGAGAGAGATGGTTTACGTTCCCCCTCGCTCCCTGGCAGGAGTTGTTCTGGGTCACAAGGAAGCACCTTCCTCTGAGGGATTCACAGTCCTCGGTCCTTCAACAGGCGAGCAGGTCAGTCCTGTCTCTCTAAACACGGGAGCCCCAAGCCCAGGCTCTGTGGGTTGTGGCATTTGCATTGGAACCAGGAAACCCAAGTTTTGGTCCCTGCTTAGCCCATGAGCCTCCTGCAGCTAAAACTATCAGGCTTAATAGTGGATGTGATGTCTTAGACTCACCTGCCAAGTCCTTTGATGCCTGCAGATCCCCTTGCTAAACACTGCAGGCGAAGTCTTTCTACGGGGTCGGTGGTTTTAGAGAGGTTTCTTTTGGCCTGGATTGCCATCTCTCGGTCATGCCTTGCTGTGCCCGGCATCTGGAAGACCAAAGTGCTGGTACGGCGTTGATTCAGGTACACAAGGCAGAGTGCTGGAACATGCCTTAGTATATGGAGCACCCCAAATCCCTCACTTGCAAGGTGCCAGCAACTCTCTCATGAGGACTTGTTCTGACCCTCGATTTCATTTTCCTTATATCCTTCTGTCAGAAGGGGAAATTGCCAATATGAGCAACCAACCCTGAAAGGAGAGCTCAGCCAACCACCCTGTGATTAACCCAGATGCAAATAGGAAAGTGTGGGTAAGAATTTGCTGCCTACAGTGTACAAACACAGTGAAAACTGGCGGATGCATCCATGAGAGCACTGCCGCCTCCACATCCCCAGCAGCCCTGCCGAGCCTCCTCAGCCTGGCCAGGTTTGCAGTTACCGTTTGCCCACAGGTAGAGCTGTGGCAGCAAAAATTGTCCTGGGTGAGGACTTTTTCCTTACATTTGATTTTGCTCCACTGTAGTCTTAATTCTCCGGAGCAAGGCTTTCTCCCATTGCATGTCTGAGCAACAGTGATCAACCCGAGACCGGACCTCACCTACAAATGACAACTTGTACTATTTTAATGCAACTGCGGAACACATTAATACCTCAGACTTGCACAGCATTTAGCACCCCAGGAGTTCAGGACTCTGCCAAGAGTCACATAAGCCTTCCACCTTCCCTCAGAGGAAGATGGTGGAACAAAACGTAGGAAAACCAGCCCATGTACTTGCAGCACTGCAAGAGCAACCACCAAGAACAGCATGGCTGGGCTGGCAGAGGGTCGCTCCTTCTCACACAGGGATTACTTGTGTGTGCCTAGTGCTAAGAGCACCAGGGCTGCCCATGCCCATACTGATGTTTTAGGGGCACATTGAATCCTGGCTCCTGGGCACATGCTCAGGGCCATGACTGCCTGGCTGCTGGGTCTGCAGATCACGAAGGCCCCCAAAATATTTTCCAGCCTTTAAAGCATCACAGGACCAGGGCATGGAAGAGTCACAGAAGGGCTGGGCTGTGTTACGGCAGAGCTCTTCACTTGGAGAGCACTTGGTGCTTTGCCGCAGGTGCTCTGGGATGGGGAGATGAAGAAGGTGGGGGGCTCTGTGAGGCATCGTCTGTGCATGTTGCACTTCCAATCTCGTTGTCATTGCACGTGCAGAAGTGCGAATTGAAACAGTCAGACAAAACTTCTGAGAAACACGGAATTAAACTGTTTCATCTTAACTACTCCACTCCTGTCTACAGAGCATTGGCTATGGCAGTGGGTAATGTCACATGTGCTGACTTTTGCAACCCCTTCAGGCAACAGCAGCTGGGCTTGGAAAAACAGAAAAATGAAACGTTTTTCTTCCCCCCAAATGGTTTCAGCACTAGCTTGTTGTAGCAGTCTAGAGTGGTAGAAAAGAGACCATTTCAGCTTTTGCTTCAGCCAGCTTCAGCCAGAATGAGCAAAGTTCTTCTGGGAACTCATTAACAAGTGACCAGAAGACATTTCAGCTATGTGAGATCAGCAGTCAAAAATGTTTTCTGCAAACAATGACCTGTCCTTAAGGGGTGACGTTTAGCTGGTAAGAATATAAAATACAGTAAGGTTACATAAACACACTGCAAACAATATTTACATTATATAATTATGTACTATAGCTTATATATACATAAAGCCTACACAACTATATACAGAATGCATAACGCATGCATAGCACTGTGCAGTATGCCTCTATACTATGTTATGTATTTATATAGATCTATAAATAGTGAGACCAATGATGACATAATTCGTTTCCACTGCACACTGCAAAAGTCTACACAAACACACACCATGCAAAGAGTGCAGGAGCTCTTTGCCTTGGGTTCAGTGGAAGCATTTCCAGTAAACTGCAGTCCGCATCAAATAATCATTGCAGATATATTCATTAATTGAGGCTAGGGAGGGATCATCTGATATGATATCTATTATGATCTCCTGTACCTCAGTAAAAGGCACTGAAACTGGCCAATCCCCCTTTATCTCTGCAGTAAGTACAAAGTTTGCTCTACACCTACAAGAATTTCTAGGTGAGAACTCACCATCTCTAGGCTAAGTTGTTCCAGTATTGAATAATTTTCTTTTTAAAATATGTTCTTTGTTTCTAGTCTGAATTACCCCCATCATTAGATGCTGTTTTACTTTCTTTTACTACATTAAAGAGCTACCTATTAAAAATTTGTCCAGATGCAAACATTTGAAGGTCCCTTTCAAACCCTCTTTGGCTAAGTAATTAGACAGAACTTAGGACTCTTGCTACAAAATGAGTTTCCAGATGTTAGATAATTCTGCTGTTGTTCCTGAACTTTTCCAGTTTTTTCTAGTGTTCTTTCTGAAGTGGGACAGAGCACTCTAATAATCTCACTAATGCCATTGGCAGAGATATTCCCATTTTTTCCCCATGTATCATGGTTAAAAACACTAATAGTAAATATTTCTGCTGCTCATAGCAAATCTCCATTCTCTGTAATATTCAATAACAAAATCACCAACACCATGTTGTTATATAAAAGTCAGCAATCAAAGTCTATTTGTAAAGTGATTGCACTTACACATTACACTAAAGCCTCTAAAACATGACCTGGCTTCCTGTGTCACATAGCAGTATGTGTTTGAGAATCCTTTCTATACATTCAATAAATACAGAAAACCATATATATATAAACCCTACTACATACAAGCCTGGTCCATAGTAACACATCTACTACTTCGCTATTTTTGTTGACTGCTGGTTTAAGCTAGAGGTAAACTCTCCTAGGCTGTTAAGAATACTGCATTGTAAGAAAACAGGTTCTGAATCAGAGCAAGGATGGAGGAGCCACAGTGATTCACATGCTGTCTCCTCTCTTTTCATTTTGCTTTTGTCACTTTTTGGATAATGTGAAGTAATTAAAAATACAGTCAGGATTTCCTGAATATAACAGTTCTCCATATACCTTACAAATGTGTTATGTATTAATAACCATTAATAAAACAAGAAAAGGTCATAGCCATAATTTTGCATGTTTTTAATTCTTATATGTCTTCCAAGATCATCAGCTGTCTCCCATGGTGAAATGAAAAAGGGGCCGGTTAATTTAATTCTGAATGCTATAGAGTTTTGTTTTGCACAACAGCCTGGGCTACGAGCAATTACAATACCCGACATTCTCAGCATTGTTTGTTTCTATGGGCAATATTGTGTTGTGCAAGCTGAACAGAAATGACTGCATTTCTTCTTAACAAATACAAACGCTGAAATTTTGGGTTGGGATTTTCCAGAAGAACCTTAGCCTGTTCAGCAACCAGATCCCTTTGCATCCCTCTGAACCTAAGGCTTAAACCTGGGAAGAGTCAGATTTAATCTAAGCTCACCACCATTCGTTTATACATTATCCTTAAACTGAGCGCAAGAGCCTCCTGTGAAAATCCTGAAAAACATCCCAGTGTGGCAGGCAGAAACTGATACTAGCCTCTGGATTATCATAGGCTCCTGAAAGCCCCAGCCCTGGCCAAATGCGTGTCGCACACCACCCCTGAGCAGAAGATTTCAGAGTCTGGGAATAGACTAAGTGGCCTAGACCAATTGCACACATTTGGTTTATTCCTAATAATTTCACTGAATTATTAAAAGCATGAAAACTGCGTATTTGGCAACCATCTAAACACCTCCTTAAAAATCTGGCTTCCCAGCTCCACTGATCCCTCTGTAGCAGCCTTCCCTCTGCCTCTCCACCATCTCCAGCATCATCCAGCTCCCATCTTCTGGCAGGTGGGGCATTACTGTTCTTGCTATTTTGCAGATATATATGTATATATCTGTGATATATACATATATATATAGCAAAATACGTATATAATGATGTATGTATATTAAAAAAAACCCTACTCTTGGCTGAATCACAAGCTCAACTGATCAGAGAAGCTCACTGCAAGCTAGCAAACAAGAGAGAAAATCCTTTACCTGCAATGCTATCCTGCACCCGGGCTTTCCACCCAGGGCTTGGGAGGTGTCGGGGGGCTGGGACGGATTTGTGCCCCACCTGCCTCCCCGCTCCCTCCCGGGATCTGGCTGGGCTCAGGCGGCAAGTGGAGGGGACGCAGGGCCGCGGGCTCACTGCAGAGCTTCCTTGTTCATCTCCGTTTACTTGTCTACACACCCGGCTGCCTTGCCCCCCCCCGCGTTTTTGGGCGGCCTGGAGTTTACCAGCCAGTCTCCAAGGTGACACTGGTGGCTGGGGCTGGCCCAGCCTGCAATTACACTGCTTCCCCGGGCGATTGCTGCTGGGTTGCGGGAGTCCCTTTATCTAATCTCTTTTTAGATCAATGCCTTCCTTCTCCTCTTTACCTACGTGAGCTGGGGGGGAGAGAGTGGGAGACACCTCGTGCTGCCCCTCGCCCGATGCCTGGGGATGCCTGCAGGAGGGTGCAGCGTCGCCATGCCAGCGTTGGGCATGGCTATATTTTGATAACACGGTTCTCTGCTCCGTAGTTGATAGGGTTGAAAAAACTTGCTGGTTCAATCCTTTATTCAAAACACAATAGGAGAAAATAAGCAAAAAGCCTGTTGACTGTGTTTCACAAAAACCCAAGTTGCTGGCTTTTTTTTTTTTTTTCCTGCTGATTAATTGCCATTTTGAAGACCCGCTGTTGGTGAGAACCTCTGGGGAGATGCCCAGATCGTGTTCATTTGCAGCAAGAAGAAAACTGAAAAGGTTAAACACGCATATAATGAAGAAAAATTGCCTGCTGCCTAGACACAGCTATTAACAACTCTGTCTGCAGAAGGTCACAAACATTATCAGTGACATAGTGTAACACTTGGGGAAGGAATCGATGTCATGATAGACTCCTTAGGGGTAAAAAATCACCTAGGTTACCCTCCCTGGCCCTCTGCAGCAGCAGCAAGCCGAACACACAGGATCAGGGCTGATGGCAAGGGCAGCTCATGCAGGCTGGCGTGAGAGCGCGTGGGAAATGGGGAGACCGGTTCTGCCCATGGATAAAGCACCGAGCAAGAATGAATAAGTGCATCGTTTCCTGACAAGAGCTGAAAATTATTTTAGGCAATTACTAGAGTAATAACATTTGCATCGTGGCGGGCTGCTTATCTTTCATCGACAGGTACTTCCTGGCACTAAACCGTAGCTTGTGCAAGACTTTGTATATGCTTTATATCTCTCATCTGGCAACTGGTTGTACATTAATGCACGAGCAGGAAACAATGCTTATTTAATCATTCAGTGATTCAAAAATATTGACTTTGTGACAATGTAACACACACCCCCGGCCCCCTGCTATCTTTGTTTTGTGAATTGATCTCCAGAGGCCTCCTGGGAATACAGAAGAGATAAGGGGCTCCGCATACGAGCTGGGCTGCCGGCGCGGGAGGAGCAGCCCCTGCCGTCGGCCAGCACACACTGCAGAGGCAAAACGGAGGCACGGAGCCTGGAGAAATAAATCATTTTCACTGAACAACAACTTGGCCCTTGAAATCAGCATCCCACCTGAGTAAAGCAGTTCTTCAGATGCAGAACCTGCATTGACCTTCAGAGGGGTGCCTGTAGATTGGAACAGTGAGGACAGGCTCTTGAAAGCAAAAGAATAAGTTAATTTAACATCTGGAAACTTGGCTGCCTTCCACTGCCTTTCCTGCCCCCTGCCATTGAGCCCAGGCATACACCTACACATGTGGATGTTCAGTCCACCTTTAGCAACCTCCTCTGAAAAATGGACTGTGCCATGTCTGAGCTGGTTAATGAGTCATGAATGTGAATAATTATTAATGTGCTTTCAGGTGTCTCAAATTGCAACAGGCTGTGATTAAGTTTATTTGACTGTACCTGCTCTGTTACTGTGCAGAAAGCTGTAAGTTCAGTGAATTTAGAATTTATCAGAAAGAAGATAAAAGATTTCATCAGAACTCTGGAATTTTTCCTCCTCACTTTCCAACTAGCTCTGAATACATACCTGTTTGGGATTTGGTTTTGTTCAGTCTGAACAGCCTGAACTGTCTATTCAGTTTGTAGTACAGCACTGGACTGAATCTAAGAAAAAAAATCAGTGAGATCTAACATGATCTATACACACATGACAGAGACTGAGATCATGTCAATTTCATTTTCCAAAAATGTGTATTTCTTGTTGAATTTAGGCAGGAGGGAAGGTATAAGAAATGCACAATGCCTCAAAGACAAGACAGAAGCCACTGGGTATTTTGCCATAGTTTACATGCACTAGCATTGTTTCTTAATGTGCTACCTGTGACCCTCACTGTCAGGAAGTTCTCCAGCAGTGAGAATTGCAGGTATGAACATGTCCACTTGCACTTGGTAGGGGAATCAGCATAGTGTTTAATTTTCAATACAATAAAATAGGCAGGCTAAAAAAAAAAAAAAAAAAAAAAAGGCACGAAGTCTCAAGAACACTATACACCAAAGAAGACTGATTTTACCAAAAGGATAAACTTTTGGGTTTTTTCCTGCCATTAAAATTGAGAAAGTTTCACATACACCAAAAAAAACCCAACCCCATGGTAAGTAATATTGTCAAGGGAAAAGTATTCCCATTTTAAACTAAGCTATAATCCAATTAAATTGAACTCCCAGTCATAATAAAATGGTTTTACATCCAAAAATGCTGCTCCCTGTGTGGTTTGTAGTTACACAGCTGAAATCAATTGTGGTCGTGATTGTTCTCCAGAGCAGAGACCAGCTAGCGCAGGGCAAACCATGCCCATGCTACTGAACTCGGTCCAAAGAAGGTGGTCACATCCAACGTGCCTGCTGGCGACGGTCCCCTGCCCTGCTCATAGAGACACAGCCCAGTCTCTCCACGTGGGTCTGACCCCACAGCAGTGACCCTCAGCTCATCCCTCTGGGCTGAGGAGCCTTTCCGGCCTGGAAAGCGCACGGTGCTGGCAGCACCTGCCCGATGAAACCCTCTGCCAAGCTATGCATCTTGAGCATTCCTTACCTTTACCTTGTTTTACCTTACTTTTTCCCCTCGCTCTATAGAAGCGCAAACAGAATTTTTTTTAACTTTATGTCTGCTGTTGAAGGTATGTGTTGCTTGACAAGTTTTTAAAGGTGATTTGAGATCAGGAGCATTCCAGAAAAGGGGGTAGTCATTTTGAAATATTTTTTTGTTGTAAATCTACCACAAATCTCTTTTCAGTTGGAGAAGGGAAAATGAAAACACTAGATACTTCAGCTTTTTAAGAAGTTCAGCAACTAATGTTTACCAAAAATCAATTATTTTTATCCTGCACTTTGAAATAATGAAACTTTTAAAGTTTTTAAAGATTTCAGGCAAAGTGGAAAAAACTTAATGGTGTGGAGTTTGGGTTTTTTTTATTGTCTCACATTTCTCAAAAATATTGACAAGCTTCTGTCAACCACAGTCAAACAATGCAATGGAGGTCTGTCATGCATGAGAAACTTCTATGCTTAACCCCCCCCCCCCTCTTTCCTCCAGAGAAGAAAACAGTTAAATGGATCCAGTGTTTAGCAGGATCAAATACCTTTTGATGCTGAAAAGCTGTGCTTGATCATTGCAGAGGGGAGGAGGTAAGGAAGAACAGGAAAGCAGTCTGCAGCTTGCTGCAACAAAAACCAGAACAATCTGTCCTCAGTGAAGAAGGCAAAGAGAAGGGAGCCAAAACCAGAGAGGAGAAGATTTCAATTAGCTGTTCCTCAAAGAGGGCTCCCTAAAGACAGTCGTAAGGTGCTGGAACAGGCTGGGGAAAGAAGAGTGGTTGTGAAGTCTCTGCTCTTGGCACAGGCACATGCCAAGAGGGGAAGTCTCGATCACTTTTTGACATCCCTCCCAGTCCCTTGAAATGTGGATTTTTCCAGGTATATGGGATCACACAGGCACAATTAGGCAGGAGGGAAAAAGGTAGTAAGGAAGCAATGTCAGTCATTGTACAGGAGAAGGCAGAGGCTCTCTCTTCTGGCACATGGGGAAAGCGTTGGCTGCAGGAGCAGCTGGAGGCTTGGGGGAGGAGAAGCTGTGTTAGCTGCCAGCGAGGGGCATGCTTCACTTGACAGCCCGTGGAGCCTGTCTGACTGCAGCTATTACTTCAGGCTGTGTGGTACCATTTGCAAAATAACCACAAATACGATGGGTTTTGTTGTTGTTGTTCTCTGGAGCTTTCTCTCCAAACTACCAGGGACTGTTTTGGTCCTGTCTCCAGAAACTTGCTGATGGGCATGTGAGTCAGATGCTTTTCCCTACCATGGCACGCTTGACATGGCAGTGCGATTCAGCACAGGCCTGCCTACCCCAAAAGCCACCTTCTAATTTGCTCTGCTCATCAACACCCTGGTGATACACCATCAGTCTAGAGAGCTTAGTGATGTCCCAGATTCCCTTCTCTCCAAAGACTGCCCACTGCAGAAGTGACTTTTGTCACCCAGAAGGATTAGCTATTGTCAGGCTCCTCTGCACATGCTGAGCCCTGAGATGATGTTACCTTGGCATAGGAGCTGCTGTTGCCTCAGCAAAGATCTTGTTTCTCTGGTGGTGAAGAGCAGATTGGTACAGGGATGACTCAGCAGACTAAAGACCCAGGGTCAGATCTCAAAACAGATTAATGACAAGTACTGGCTTTTACCACCTCCTAATGCTGCAGTGCCCAAAACCTTTTGGCTTGTGACCCTGTGGGAAGCCCGCACTGGAGCAGGCTCCTGGCAGGACCTGGGACCCCGTGGAGAGAGGAGCCCGCGCTGGAGCAGGTTTTCTGGCAGGACTTGTGACCCCATGAGGGGACCCACGCTGGAGCAGGCTGTGCCTGAAGGACTGCACGCCGTGGAAGGGACCCACACTGGAGCAGTTCATGAAGAACTGCAGCCTGTGGGAAGGACCCACGTTGGAGCAGTTTGTGGAGAACTGTCTCCTGTGGGAGGGACCTCACGCTGGAGCAGGGGGCGAGTGAGGAGTCCTGCCCCTGAGGACAAAGGAGCGGCAGAGACAAGGTGTGATTGAACTGATTGCAACTCCCATTCCCCCCCTGCGCTGCTGGAGGGCGGGTAGGTAGAGAATTCAGGAGTGAAGCTGTGGCTGGGAAGAAGGGAGGGGTGGGGGAAGGTGTTTTAAAACTTGGTTTTATTTCTTGTTACCCTACTCTGGTTTGATTGCCAATAAATTAAGCTAATTTTCCCCAAGTGGAGTCTGTTTTGCCCGTGACGGTAACTGGCTGAGTGATCTCTCCTGTCCTTATGTCGACCCATGAGCCCTCTGTTATATTTTCTCTCCCCTGTCCAGTTGAGGAGGGGGGATGATAGAGCAGCTGTGTGGTACTTAGTTGCTGACTGGGGTTAAACCACGACACCAACAGAACGTGAACATTCAACTCCTTCAAAAGTATCGCTGTTCAAAGAGGCCCCCCCTGCCCCGCCATTCTGACCTGGTCCCAGAAATAGTAAGAGCCTAACCATATGTACTTAGGGCCACTGTAGCCACCAAGGACACCCCAGGTATCTGTACAGAACTGCACGGGACTCAACTGAGCTCTCCTCAGAGAGGAGCTGAAGGGATGGCAGAACACATAATGGTACCAGATGCTGGTATTTAGGCAACTGAATTACCATCTAGCTGTCCCTCTGATAGAATTATAGCATTGTAAGAACATTTGAAGTTAAAAACCAGTTTGTTTGGGTCAGCCCAAAGGTCTGCTGGCCCAATCTCTTAATCCCCACAGTGGCCAGCAGCCACTGTTGGGGTATAAACACTGGGCATGCCTGCAGAGTTCTCCTCCCCCACCCGCCCTCCAGCAACCAGCCATTTCCCAGCTTCCTAAGCTGGAAGTTGCAGCTATAGAGCTATTCTCCATGAGTTTCTCTAGCCCCTCTTTGAACCCATTAACACATTTGGCCCTTGTGAAAGTCTCACAGAAACAAATACCACAAGCGTTGAGTTGTCATATCCTGCAGGTCATATCTGGTATTGCAAGCAGCCGTTCAGATTTTGGGGCATCCTCACTGATGAATGAGGACTGGAAGGCAAGAAGTGACATGGCTGGCAAAGTCCAGCAAGACTGTCTCTGTCAACAGGCTTTCCAACCTCATGATGAGGGCTTTAACCCAGGTTTGCTGGGACTCATGACCAAAGCCTGAGAAAGAGAGGCATGGGGTGGCCCTAACCCGTTCCAGCTGAAAGCAGCACTGCTGGCAAGCAACCCAATTGCCCATGTAGCACAGATGCACATGCACAAGAAGAACAGAAGGAATAAAAATTCTAAGCACACTCCTCCTTTACTAGTTTCTTCCTGTTTGCTTGGTGCAGGAGTCAGACTTACGGGTTTGTAATTCCAGGTTAGGTCATCAGACATGGCTTTCTGAGGATGCTACTTTTTAGCCTTGGTGGAATTAAATCTGCTTAGCACTTCGTGCATCTTTGTAAGTGTCTAAATGTTAGGTCCCCAGGAAAGTGCCTCTCTAAAAATAAGTGCATGGATTCCAGACCTAAACAGTGGACATGCATAGGTGCCTTTGCCACCATCCAGGCAAGCCCAAGGGAGTTTGGTGTCCATTTCCCCCAAAAGCTTCCAGAGGACCAAGGCTCTCACAGGCATTCATAATGCTCAGCAGAGAGATGGGGGATCTGCCATTACAGCCTGGAGTACTGATCTGAGCCCACAGGTCTCAAAGGGCACATATATGGGATAAAGGTGAAGACAGATTCCTTCTCTCCTATCTCCTGGCTCTCTATAGTTTGGCTTTCGGACTGTTTTTTTTCCAGTATCATCCTCCAGCATCCAGTCTGGGCATGCTCCTCATTACTGGAGGAAGCAGACCACTGAGACAGGACACTCCAGCTGGAGCTTGTGAACTTCTGTGGCTTTGTAAATCCTGACTGGGAGAAACCGCCAAACCCCACTTTCTCTGGGGTTTGGCAGCAAAACTTGTGTTGTTCAGATACCAGCAAGACCTAAATAACAGGCTCAGATGCTGCAGCCCTTGTAGCTTGGAGCTCACTTCCACATCAGCAAAAATCACATCCTTACGACTCTTTCACTTTGAGGTGATGGGGGGAGCAAGTCTGCTGGCAGGTGAGAAGGAGAAGAGTATCATGGACTTTCCCCTTCCAAGGCAATCCTGTGTTCGTTTCTCACTGTAAATTAAGGGAAAAACACATTTGAAATTCTGGTGAAAAAGCTTTCTGTAATGCAGTTTCAGATAAATCATAACGTCCAGTTCTGATAAACCCAAAGTGCTTTGGATCTGGCATTGATCTTACTGCACATTGCCATCATTGAAACAATGAAACACAAAGATGCTTCTCTTTCTTTTCTAGCTTTTGATGTGCAAAATTAAAAACAAAACAAAACACCTACACACCTACCCTAGTTTTAAAATTCTGGGTTTTTCTCATGCTTCTTAACATGGAATGAAATACAAAGAATTCCTTTCAGTAGCTGCACACAATCTCAATCCTCCAGGCTTCCTATCTCCCACACAGTAGTTTTGGAAATCAAATTAGAGATGTCTTTCTATACTGTTCTGTCTCTTTCTGTTAGGATGGCATTAAAGGCTTCAGCCAAATGAATCTTACTTTAAAAGTTCTTTTTTAAAAGAATTCATGTGGAGTGCATGTAAACTAGTTCTACCTGCTTACTACCCCCCTGTGTATTACAAACCACTGAAATGAAAAAAATCACAGTGCAGAGAGGATTATTTTACAAGCATGATTTTCTCATGCCTTTGACACAAATTATTCAAACCTTTGGCTCCAGTTTGCCAGCACAGCACTAGCAGTAGGAAAGGTCCTGAAATATGTGTTTATGCACTGAAAGCTTAATTTGGTGCAGGATGATATGGGAGGTTAAAAAAATACCAAGACCTGTTCCTTGCTTTGCTCCTCCACTCATAGCTACCAATCCCTAAAACTTCCAAATTCTTGATAATCTCTTTCACTGGTGAACACTCAACTAGAGTCTCATGGACTTGTATTGGATGTACTATATCATAAATATTTAAAGGACTGCTCCACACAATAGCATGCCTTATCCCCTGAGACACAGGCAAGAAACGCTGGCAGGTACAGCAGTGTAGCCCTGTAACCTGGCAATGCCATTGCTAGCAACAGGCCACCAGCTTTGTAGTGAGTTTGCAGAGCTTCAGGACGAGGGCCTGCCAGATTTGCTTTTTCTGAACTTTTCCTGATCTGCCCTTAGCTTTGTTTTACTTCCTCCTGTGACAGCAATTTCTCTAACTGCCTAACTGCCTACAGTAATTTGTTATAATTTTGTTTATCTTCGTATAGTGCAGTTTTATACAGATAGCAGTAACAAGTAGTAATTCTATGTATAATGAGATGTTTACAACTAACACAATTCCAGGTTGAGAAATACCAGACTGGTACAGTTGCAGAGGCTTTGAGAAGTGGAGACACAGGATGCAGTGTAGAGCAGTACAGGCATGAAATGACAACAGCTTGGGCACAGGCTTGGCATTGGAGATCCCACAGTTCCTCATCAATGGTCAGTTAGAGAAATGCAGACCTGGAGCTGGACGAAACTCGGTTTAGGGGTAGCAAAGGGAACAGAAAAATAGCCTTTAGCATATGTGAAATACACCACATACAGTAAATTCAGCTGTAACATGGAGCTGCAGGACAGTGAAAAAAAGAGAAAGGTGTAAATGCATGTTAGGAAACACAATCAAATGACCTCAAGAAGATCCTAGAGCATCAGTATGATAATAATCCCAACAAAGGACACAGAAACCGAAGATTTACAGTGTTAAGTCAATCTGCAGGCTGAAGATGCTGACTTTTAAGACCCAGAGGAACAACGGAAGGGTGAGCATAATCCCAAGAAAATGGATGAAAACTAGGTGTGTATTATAATTTTAATTGTATTATTAATATCATTATTGACACTTCTCCCTGTACTGAAGTACTTTAACTGTTTTATTATTCTTTTTCTATAACAGTTAGATTTGGATTAGGAGTAATAGTCTCTTCAGATTTCAATTAACAATAAACTCTTGGCTTTACTTCTATGTAAGGTGTTCTTTCTTTTTACCCATAAATGAAGACCTTAAGCATAATAGAAGGGAGGAAAGATGAGCATGAGGGCCTCTTCAAACTCAGCTCCTGGCAAGGCACCAAAAGGCACTCTGTAACATCACTCCTGCTCTGAGGTATGTCATGCATATTGCCAGCTGCAGACTGCATTAACGGGAAGTTCAACTGTTATGTTGTGCGTGGCTATTTTCACATCCACAGAGTTGAGGTCTGTCCCAGCAGTGAGATTGCTTTGCCTCTTCTGAGTATTTCCCTTGAAATGGGATGGTGGGTTTATTTCTCAGCTGGGAAGTTAGGCAGGTGACGTCTCTTTCTATACGGGCTGCAGGGTAGTGATGTCTTTGTGTACGTCACTCATTTGACCTTTGATCCCTGTTTAGTATATAATCAAGAATGATTTTAAATAGGGGTAATAGCATGTGTTGGCTAAGCCCAGCAGATTTGGCTTCAGTTATTCAGATCTTCCAGCAAAGATTCTCCTGTCCAGCTTGTGAGAAAATATGCCCCAACTGTGACATGCTTTTTCCTTCACATCAGCAAGCTTTGTTCTCCTTCTGTCTGCCCTCTGTTTTAACAACTGCTAGGAAACAAAAAAATCTATGTTAACCTCCCCTACATGCACACAAGCTTTTCTTCCATAACCCCTAGGCCAGGTGGGAGTGCACCAGGAGCAGGAGACCAGAGCTCCCAGGTAATCATTCATGACCCCACCTTGCACAGCACAGTAGACATCTAAGTGGCTTGTGTGAGCAGGGGCCAAGGAGCATTGTACGGTGGCATGGTTCTGCAGGGACATGCTGGAAAGGACATCCAACAGGGAAATGCAGAGAAGGGGGCACACCCAATGCTGCAGAAATGGTAGCAGGATTCCCCAAACTTTTCTAGCTCCACAAGCCAAGTTACAACATGTTACAAGCCCTCCTTTGTTCTGAGACTTTCTCCTAGTCAAGGAGACAATTACAACTAGTCAAGTTGTAATTTCACTCCCTAGCAAAGTTCCAGCTCACTTTAGAGGTGTGGCATCTAACGTGCAGTTAGGCCTGAGGCAATAGAGATGAAGCGTCAGTGTCCATACTTCTCCTTGAAGTTAGTCACCTGGGCCACGACCATCTACACTACCTAATGTTCTCACTCTGTGTCTCACTGTATATCTCTATTACGGACACTGACGTTGATGGGGACTCTGCCATGGTACAAACCACTAGCAGGAACCAGGAAGCAGTCAGTTACACAGCATCAAGTCTATGATACTGGCAGAGTCAGCATTTAAGTGTTTCTAAACTAGGTTTTCTGCCTGAAGACTTGTCCTTTTTAAAATGAAGTTGGTTATGTTGTCTCAAATGGACTCATGCTAGTGAAAAATGTAGTTCAGCCATATGAACAAGCCACCAGACTACAATTACTGCTGTGTTTCTGATACACCATTCCTGCATTTGAGGCCAGATAATGCTAATAAGAATTTGTTAACATTATCTACCCAGAAATTGCATAATCTGGCATGTTTGTTATCTACAGGAAGAAGTCACTATCTTCTGATGGATGAAACCTCACAAGTTTTTGTACAGTCATACGATCCGGATGTCACCAAAGATGGCTGTTTTGATGATGCCAAGAAAAAAAAAAAAGAAGAAAAAAAGCTCACATAGTAACAACAAAAAGCAAAAAGTAACAAAACATTTCCCAGAATAGAGTATCACAAGCATAACGTGAATCCTAATTATACTGCTCCTGTAAATATTATGTAAGGTGTAGTAACCGTGTGTTTAGTCCACCACCGGTTGCCTCTGCCAAGGACAGAGGCGGCAGTGCTACGCTGCAGTCCGTGGCGTGTGACCGTACCTTCCTTGACTGTAAGAGGGTCTGCTGGGTGGCTCCTCCAGCGTGCCAAGGCCAGCTCTTCCTCCGACATCGCCTGGTGTTGCTCCCTGCCCGCGCTGCCTGAGCCGGCACTGCCCTGTCCTGCCATCACCAACATGGCACGTGGCATCAAGGAAGAAGGTGGGAGCAGAGTCCTGAGACTGCTTCGTCTGCTTTCAGCAATGTTTTGACACAAATGTCAAGTAAACACTCCCAACTGCTCTATCACCTCAGTGCCTGGTTGCCTATAAGGAACCAGACCCCCTTTAGCCGAAAGTAAAACAGAGGGCCCTGGACACTTGGAAAATCTGGGACTCCGAGCTTATCTTGGAGGATTTGTCATTACATGGCACAAATCAGTGTCTGTTTCTTAGTTAGGGACAAAGTGGGTAAATTGGGAGGATGAGGACACGGAGACTTACCCAGCCAGTGGATCTTTCCAAGAGGTTTGGTGCCTGATCTAGCTGTTCTCTGACTGTCATTGTCACAACTGGGATCCAAATCAGAATAAACTGTGAACTCTTTGCCTCCTTTTGCCCCAGAGCTGTGAAAAAGCAACTGTTAACTCAGTCCTCATTTTTGAAGAAAAGGTTAATTTTAGCCTCTGAAAAGTCCAAAGGAAAAAGGAACAGAGGTTGAGTTAAAGACAATGTGTTAAAAATGTCTTCCCTTTGAAAATATTGGAAACATCGTGTGGGTTAAAATAGGAGTAGTCCAATCCCTACCAAGGTACCAAGTACTCTGGTGGCCAGGACTGCACTGATGAATATAGAAAAGGGTTTGCGAGAAACATGGACAGGTTTGTGGAAGGCA
This sequence comes from Elanoides forficatus, assembly GCA_025311575.1. Classification (NCBI taxonomy): domain Eukaryota; kingdom Metazoa; phylum Chordata; class Aves; order Accipitriformes; family Accipitridae; genus Elanoides; species Elanoides forficatus. Next base: position 70,411,475 of record JAOBAS010000072.1, on the reverse strand, counting down.
GGTACTCAGTCTTGGTAATTTCTCTGTACAGTTCCTTAAGCAGCTTGGATTATCTGCAAAGCCCATCAGCATTCCTCACAGTCCCAGACAGTGACTTCTTAAATATTAGGCTTTAAATAACAAAGTAAGGCTGCAAAAGTTATTCAGTGGAAGTTCCCCCTTTCCCAAGCACGTACAGTTTCTATTCCTAGGCAAAGCTAATGCTGCAAGATAAAATAGACTTTAGATAAACACATTCATAGAATTAAGTCCTGCAGTTTCAAGTCCAGGGATTTCCCTGGTGGATCCTGTGCTCTGAATAAAATACAAAACATTTGTAGGCATGAAATTCAGGTCACTGTAGTTCTCTATTTATCACCAACACTTCAGTGTAGGGCTGTTACCCAAACTGAGGCAGGTGGAAACAAAAGGAAGCACAAAATGCAATGCATCTCTTACGTAGGCAGTGTGACATTTTCTCTCAAGGTTTTGGATTTTAAGGTTGGGACACCCCTGGTCATCAGTGTCAAAAATCTTCTGTGGGTGGTGTGCGTAAGGCATCAGCTTCATATAACTCAAAAGTCAGGGAGTGCACTGGAGGAACTTGAGTGGTACGATATTTCCTCTGCAAAGTTTACAAAGCACTTAAATTCATCAACTCTCTAGCCCAGGGACTTTCCCAGTTGAGAAGTTCCTGGAAAGAGACAATGTGTTGAGTTAGGGGTTCCTGACATCTGGCTTTTCTGAAGTGTCACAACTCAGATCCAAAACCAGAACAAACATGAAACTCCTTCTGCCCATGCTAAGAGCTCAGTCTAGTCCTTTACTGTTGCAAGGTAAGGGGGGGGATGTCCTTTTTATTAATTCTGCTCTAGTCTTACCCAAATCTTGTTCTACAGTCAGTGTAAAACCTGGGAGACCACTCTGGGGCCAGGCTCTTCAACTGAGGAGGGAGATGAAAGGATCGTTACACTAAGCTCAGGGATTTGATGAATTTGGAGCTATGATGAATAACAAGCTTCTCATGAAGTGGCTGGTGTGGACAGCTAGCTAGCTATATACATAAATAGATACTTAAACAGATTTTGCCTACCAGCATAATCTGTTGTCTAGAATTTTTCAAGACTGACCATGGTTTCCTGGGAGACAGGACTTTGCCTCACTTGAATTGAAGCTATTTCAGACACCGGGATGCTTATCTTAACTCTGGTCTCTTGAAAAGCAAGCCATGGTTTCCTGTCATCCTAAGCAAAGCAGCAAGCAGCCCAGGAGAGTGTGCTGTGGTGCAGGACGGGAAGCGGCAGCTTTTGAGTGGGACAGTCACACATACAGCTGACCAGGAGGCTGCTGAAACAAGGTACATGCTCCTATTTAAGCAGACATGCTCTGAAAGGAAGTTAATCTTACAAGTACGGATTTCAGTGGTAGCAAGCATCAAGGATATTTTTTTAATCCAGAGGTATTTGTGCATGGGGTTTTTTAATACACTGTTAGTCCGAAAAGAATTAAAGATTAACTGAAAAGTTAACCAAATTTGTTATCTTCTAAACCATTAAAAGAATTCACCATTCATAGATTTGATGAGGAAGTAGCAATTAAAACACTCAAAAAAAAAAAAAATAGCACCCACTTAAAGAGCCTTGCTTTTCTTCCCATACAAATAGATGTTCAGCACTCACCTGGGTTTTATGAATCAACTGCCATACCAATATTATACTCAAAGACCTCAATTCCTTTAAGGAGAAGTTTTGCATAACATGGCTGATGCTTTTAATCCTTCCTGCTCTGCTGTAGAAACATTAAGGTGTGCTCTGCAGCAGGCTTCCCTACTGCTAGCAGGCCACAAGCTGGGGCAGACAGTCCCATGTCTTGTGCCTCAGTATTGCACCCCCACTTAGCTGTGGACTTCTGAAGCCATGTGAAGAAGAGTTTTGTGCCTCTCTGATCACCAATAGCAGAAAGTCAGGAACTGACCAAATTTGAAAATATCAGCAAAGAAGGAAAAATCAAATCCAACACAAATCTATCCATATAGAATGTTTTGGGTTTTTTTTTAAAGACATTAATAATTCTATCAATCTACATAGGGTAACAGTTGCCACTCTGTCCTTACTGATAGTGTGGCAGAAGCCAAGGTGGCAGATAGCAGAGACTGTTGGAGTTCTTGATTTTAAAGTAACAGAGATATGAAAAAATATCGAGTGTATAAGCATCCAAGGCAATAACTGCTTAAATCCAATATTGGTACTGTTAGAACCAAAGAATCATTTCACAGACTGTTACATTTTATTGTTCTCTGCTAGTGCTAAAAGACTTCATAGCAAAAATCAAAACTCAGTTTTTTTCATTGTGACATTGGGCCAGCTACTCTCAACCTTGCTGCTGAACATGCTCTTCTGGAGGAATACTGCTTTGGTCTACCTACCCCAAAGTACATGGAAGTGTCACCTTGCCCTGAGGTTGATAAGCTCAAATTACCACACTGTCAACATTACAGCTTAGATCCTCAGGAGGATTGACTAGCTATAGACTTCAATAGCTAGGATATATAGCTAATCTAAAGACTGGTTTTGTATTTGTTCTTTATTCAAATATACTAGTGCATTCAGACAATCTCTGCAACAGTTCCCAGGGAAATGACCACATAAGACATGGTCTGGTACTGCTAGTGACAAACGTGGTCTTCATTTCACCAAGAGTAGAATCAAGCTTGTAAGTCCTAAGGCTCAATAGTAATTATTATTCCTGGTAAATGGTGACTGAACATCTTATTATATTGCTGCAGCATTTCAACAGATGTCTGCTTAAACAGGAAGCAAGTCCATCCCATTTTCTGCAAGTGTTTTTAAGGTTTTATTTATTTCTAGCTTTAAATTTGTTCCAAATCACTAAGAAGCCTCAAGAGGGGGACCCAGCAGAGTGCATGCTCTTGCCCCCGTTAGTAGTGGGCTCCCACCTCTCTGGGTACCTGGGACAGATCCTGCTCACTCACCCGCTCTCCTGAGCCTGCAGATCCCAGTCCTGTTGTTCTGCAACCAGCTTGGCTATCACTTCACAACACATCAGCGCTCAAGCCTGCAGCCACAGTCTCTGAAATGTTTGTCACTCAGAGCTGACAAGTTTCTGGTGGTTCATAAAGATGTTTTAAGCATCAGTCCAGAAAGCCTGACTCCAACTGTCTATGTCTTCCTGACCCACCACTGAACTGTCTCCAAGAGGCAATAATACAAGATAAGTATTTTATTTTGGTGCTCTGAGTTGCACCACACTTGCTCATGCTCTCAATCTTTCCTCCCACTCACTCCCTCCTTTTCCCTCTGTCAGGGTACTCTTAACTTCGAGCCATGAGTTGTGCTTCGGTTAGATACCTGAAATGAGAGGCAAAAGCTACAGCATGTTTGCACAGTACTGAGCCCAATAGAGGCTTTTATTGCTGCTTTGCAGTCAAAGCTACATATTCTCAGACTTCGGGGACCAGTCGTCAGCACATTGCTATCAGATTTCCTACAGAAAATTCAAGGTGACTCTACGAGCAGCAAAAGGTGTTAAGTTACCCCAGGAGCAGGCAGAGCTCACACCTTCCTTGTCACCACCGCTCAAATACTCTCCCACGCTTTGGTTTGCCTCTCAACCCACTTCCTTTGTCCCGTCTCTCTCTGCCCTGAGTTCACTTTGCCTCATTCCTTTCCACATGCTGTGTGACACACACAAGCCACCTCTGAAGGGGGTGATGCTGTGTCACACTGGCTGCCGGGGGTGCTAGTCTCTTGCAATAGACTTGCTAGTTATCTGTGAAACTGGGGCTTGAAAGCTGTTGCTTGCTCACTGAAATATGTCATAGTAGTACACCGCTTTTGCATCTTCTTGATTCCCATAGATTTAAAACCAGCAAAATCTTCCAAAATAAAAAAGCATGTTTTTACAGGAGTACTAGTGCTTATGAAAGCAGCCAGCCTCTGGGGGACAAGAGGAACACAAAAACACAAGAAAAAATTCCCACCAGCATTCAGCCTTTGTGAAGTTTGCTTAGAATAGATGACCTTTCCTAAGCTTTGGAAGTGATTTTGTCTGAAAGTGAATTGTTTAACTGTAAGTGTTCACTTGGATTTCAAAGGCTTAGCAGGTTTCCACAGAGCATGTCTAGGCACTGCCTCAGTTACACCTTTGCTTTGATGTTGACTGAGCAACTCAAAACACACACCTTTAACCAGATAAGCTGTTTCTGTGGAAGGAACCAGAGAGCTTTTCTTGTGTTTGTGCATAACCCACATTCATAAAACACTCCCAACACCTGACCGCTGTTTATGAGCTGAATCTTTCTTTGCAGCTCAGGTCCCATGCCCTGAGAAGGGAAGAAAAATTGCATCTTCTGTCCAAGTCGGCCCCTGACCAACTTTGGCTTCTTGATAAAGCTCTCAAAAAATCCTGAAGGCAATGGTGTGTAAATAAACCAATGCATAACAAGATGATGCAAAAGATAGGATGTTTATGAAGAGAAAGGGTTAAGATCTTTATCACATTATGCAGAGCAGAGACTAGGATGAACAAGCAACACACAGTGGCAAGCACACCATGGCACTGCACAGGCAGAGGTAAAATGAGAAGGGCAGAGAAAGGTTAATTCACAACCCTGATAATTCAGTCAGTCAAATGCTATTTCAGAAGACTTAAAATCCACTGAGCATGCAGGGTAGTTTAATTAGCAACTGCTCAGAATTAAAAACCAGAATTTATATTGCTCTCTGAGCAAATAAAAATCTGACGATGAATAATGGAAAGTTAGGACAACTCCCATCCTCTGAACTATGTACCGTCAGGCTTACAGTAGCTACTTATCACCGTAAGTCTGGAGGAAGAGTGTGGCTGGTTAACTATGCTGAGAGTAATTCACTTCAGTATCTAAAGCGCCTACAGAAAAAATTAAAAACATACACAGAAGATCATTCATAGAATCACAGAATGGTTTGGGCTGGAAGGGACCTTTAAAGCTCAGCTAGTCCAACCCCCCCCCAATAAGCAGGGACATCTTCAACCAGACCAGGTTGCTCAGAGCCCCGTCCAACCTGACCTTCAGTGTTTCCAGGAATGGGGCATCTACCACCTCTCTGGGCAACCTGTTCCAGTGTTTCACCAACCCTGTCGTAAAAACTTTCTTCCTTCTATCTAGTCTGAATCTAGTCTCCTCTAGTTTAAAGCCATTACCCCTTGTCCTATCGCTGCAGGTCCTATTAAAAAGTCTGTCCCCATCTTTCTTATAAGCCCCCTTTAAGCACTGAAAGGCTGCAATAAGGTCTCCCCGGAGCCTTCTCTTCTCCAGGATGAATAACCCCATCTCTCAGCCTGTCTTCAGAGGAGATCTATTCCATCCCTCTGATCGTTTTTGTGGCCCTGCTCTGGACCCGCTCCAACAGGTCCATGTCTTTCCTGTGCTGAGGACCCCAGAGCTGAACGCAGTACTGCAGGTGGGGTCTCACCAGGGCAGAGCAGAGGGGCAGAATCACCTCCCTCGACCTGCTGGTCACGCTTCTTTTGATGTAGTCCAGAATACGGTTGGGCTGTGAGTGCACATTGCTGGCCCATGTCCAGCTTTTCATCCACCAGTACCCCCAACTCCTTCTCCACAGGGCTGCTCTCAAATCCCTTCATTCCCGTTCTGTTACCCCTATCTCTTCTCCCATCAACAGAGAAAATGCCATCCACTGGATTATGACAAGATGGCTCAGTATGGTCCATTGAACATTCTGTTACTAACCTTTCTTAACATCTGCATGCATCATTCATTTACTACATTATTCTGAACCCACATATATTAAAAATGCCTAACAAAAAGATCCAGAAAAGACACTTGGTAGTCCAGCAGAACAGAAGAGGGTGGCAGTCCCAGAAGGGGTGACAGGAGAAGTCTTTACAAACACTACCGAGACATTCCTACTACAGTGATGACACAGACTGGTACTGAGTGTGCAAAATGTTTCCTGCAACTCACTTAGAACAGCAGTTGCAGATTAACTATAGGAGCCAATAAATAACCAAATACAGGAATCACCTAGTCTTAGTTGTTATAAATATTCTGATGTGCTAAAAAGATTAATTGCTCCAGAGTATGGCTTTTCAGTTTATGATATCTAGAAGATGCTTCTGTACCTCTCAAGAAAAATGCCATTTCATCAGAATGAAAAAAGAAACCTAAAAACATACCCTGCCAGTGTAGCTGTACAGAGACAGTAAAATACTTAAATTTAAAAAAAACTTCTGTCTCTTCTTCCTTCACTTTTTTTTTTTTTAGGTAGGGAAAAGTAATAAATATGGAAGCAGTGAAAGAAGAGAGTGAGTTAATTCATTCTTCCCTTTGCCTGTCTCCTCACAGCTGTAGTGGAAAGAGTCTCTTGCCTCTCTATTGTCACCAATGGCTGGGTACATCTAGAAGGCATTATGTCCCAGTTTAACTGCTTATGGAAAGGAGGGAGGGGTGTAGGAGCCCTACCTTCCACCCCACCTTCCACCCCACAAAAATACCCAGTGCCCAGTCAGCCCCAGGAGCATACAGGGTTTTCATAGGCTTCCTCCAGGTGCTGCAGGAAGCTTAGATCTTCAGCTAGCCTGGCTGCACTTCTCTGTCCCCCTGCATTCACAGAAGCTGCTTGCGCTTCCACAGTTGGGGTGAGCTGTCAGTAATGGTACCGGCTCGAAGTGTGGGTCCAAGTCTCATCCCCAGACTCTGACAATGACACATCCAGGTACGGAAGCTTCTTTTCAGTTTCCCTTTTTAACCTGCTTTAAAGAAGATGCAAAAAGATGACCAAAACAAAGTTGGATTGTCTTCTAAAGAAAACTTAATTTCTACCTGGAAAAAAGAAATGCGTCAAATTGCTCCAAAAGATCACTACCAAAAACACTTCAGAGAAGTATGAATATCTAAAATACACCAGGGATAATGTATTGCAGAAATTATTTATTTCATGCCAACTTAACTCTTTGACTAGATATTTTAACACGCATTTCAAAAATATATCCAGTACAACAGTAATTTAGAACACTACAGAGAAAAATGTATAACTTGGTGAATTCCAAACACGGTATTATGCACACATACTTGTATCATAAGGCAAAAAAAGATAGTCTATCCATAAGCAGCACTCCTACAGCCTATCCTTGATATACACTGGAGAATGAAGATCTTCTATTATTAAACCTACACTTACAAATGAATTCCCTTATCTTCCAGATACCTCTATAGAAATATAAGGTATTTCTATAGAAAATAATTGATTTCTACAGTGATAGCTAAGCTATCACTCTGAAACTATTAAAATTCATAGGAATATGTCAAATATAACAACATTATCCCCAAGAAGTAACTGAAGTTGCACATTATTGCCTGCCAATTACAACTAAACCACACATACACAAAAGCATGCTAAGGAATACATTCCAGTGCATTTTAATAGAAATAAAGAATAAACCTGAGTGGGCTCACCATATGACTGAAATAGAAGATACCAAATATAACGCAACATAATCAATGACAGCAGTTAATGTATTAGAAAGGGATCTAGTTCAAGGTGCTTTTTTTGCTAGGAATGCTGGGTTTCTGTTAACATAATGCAATGGTGTAGGAGTGTCTCAGCTTCAGATTAGACTACTTAAATTAGAGGCACAGCTAGTGTTAGAGAACTGCCATGAAGCAGTACATATTCCTGCAGAGTCCATTAGGGAAAAGGAATGTAAAAGTTTCAGAAAGTTTACAAGATTCACAAATAAGTTACTCTGAAAAAATTAACCATTTTCTGAATTTTAAAGAAAAAAAAAAGCTAGGAGACAATATATACCCTAAGCAGTGTTTTTGTTAATAATTAAAGATGCACATATTTGTCTGTAATGAATAGGTCAGATTTCTTTTAACAGTCTCATTAAAAGTTTACCTGCATGAAGTGATCTCTATTTAGTATTGTAAATGCCCCTCAGATTGCAAGTAATTACAGCAATTATGAAAACTGGAACAAAATATTGTGGTTTTCACATAACGTTACAGTATTCCAAGATAAATTTAATAAAATATGAATTATCATAATTACAGAAAATCAGAGTAATCACTTTTTTAATACTTCATAAGGAAAAATCATCATGATTATGTTTTAAAATAGCAAGAATAAATATTGAAATGATAGCAGCTTTCCTCCATTCCCATTAATAACTGTTAATGACTACTTTACAAGTGCTTGTCTGCAAAATAAAGGCAGATTATACACCATGATTTTTCCAGTAGTGTAAGTTACAGTAGTATAAAGTTTGTTGTTTCTTAACATGTTATCATACCTAAAAAATAAAATATATCATAGTTTGCCCAAAGTGTCACTATTAGCACAGACCAGAAGTTGCATATCCTTTACCTTCCCTCATAAAAAGACTCCCTCACTTCACTTAACTGCTAGAAGCTCCACCTGTCTTAAGTGGAGTGCAGAGGACTCATTTCCCAATACAGGTATCAAAATATGCATATTTTTAAACACTTGAAAAAACAGAACTACAAATCTAGTAGCAGTATTAATTTTGACTAGAGCTTTTTACTATCCATACTTTCTAAGAAATCCAGCACTGACACAGTATTAAAGTAGCTACTGTTTTTACTGCCACTTTTCAAAGTTCATTGCAACTTGCATGGATTCTTTTCACTGGTTTAAATCTTTGACATGAAGACATTCAAACATTCGTACTTAACTTGGGTGGTTTTTTGGTGTTTTGGGGGTTTTTTGGTGTTCACAGATGAAGAGGAAACGGCGGAAATGATGATGAAATGGAAGTATACTCTAACTGCCCAGTAATTCAGAAAGAGAAATAATAAATACTTAACTCATATTCTTTAGCTGCAAATTAATACAACTATATACTGACAGAATAAATACGCTGACATTCAGTTCCCAAAAGCACAGTCTTCAAGGCAGTTATGTTTTTAATCACCCAAACTGGAGCATCAAATGTAATGCAAGAACACCATCAGCCTACAGTACAGTCACTGCTTAAATACATCAAAGCTAGTTTAATCTTTTTTAGCTGTGGTACTGTTAGGGCTAAAGCTATAGTAGCAAAGAACTCAAGAATTGCCACAATCTGGCTGGGAATCATCATAGAATGGTTTGGGTTGGAAGGGACCTTGAAAGGTCATCTTGTCCAGCCTCCCCTCTGCAATGAGCAGGGACATCTTCAACTAGATCAGGTTGCTCAGAGCCCCATCTAACTTGACCTTCAATGTTTCCAGGGATGGGGCATCTACCACCCCTCTGGAGTGTGATAAATCCTTAGGCATGTAGTCCCCGGGGAAGTTCTGCACTCTTTGTGCTAGCAGTCCCAAACTAGTTTAAAACTAGCTCAAGCACACAGCAAATGCCGTGCAGGCATACTCCTTATTTCTCTAATGTTCTTTTATAGCTGTACTCTGTATTTCTTTGTTGGAAGTCTTCCAGATTTAGTCATATGAACTCATAATTACTTTTCAAAACAAACTTTAGATTAATTGGCCTAAAAATCACACATAATTAGAGTAACTGTTGGTCAGCAATGAAAATTATGGATGAAACCTGACTTCACTTATGGTTATGTGACATGTGACAAGCATGTGACACCATGGATCTCCAAGGGCAATCCAGAGGAGAACTCTTGAGAGATTTTCAGAGCTCTAATTCCCATGCTTTCAAAAAGCAGCCACTGGTTACTACACTACTCCACTGCAACATCAAAAAAAGGTCAGTGGATTCCCACCTCAATGAGCTCGGAACTTCTGTTAGCAGCTGAAATCCCACTGCCATTAATTTATACAGTCAACTCCTCAAATTATTGTGTCCCAAAGAAAACTGCACTGAGGACTTACACCAGGGACTAGTTAGCTTTTTTATATAAAATCCTGACCAAGTTTCCATTGAAAATTCTGTTTGCAGCCATTCCACTGATTTCTGAGAGGAGAAAAACCAGGCCCCAAGAAGGCTCAATCCAACTCTCTGAACTCAGCAAGAGCTAGGTAAGGATAATTCACAAGCATTCAGAAAAACAAACATTCCTACTATAGTAGGAATGTAGTTTATCCATTAGCACTGAATTAGATCCCTTTGTAGTGACATTTCAAGAGTTAAACAAAGAACTTGAACCTTATTTCATCCAAAGATTTTTACAAATAAACTTCTGGGCAATTAAATGAGATACAAATTTTAAAAAAAGAAATACCAAGTCTAAGAACATCCATGTGAATGGATGTCCAAGAATATATACAACCCCTTTCATATGAGGCTGAATTCACGGTAATATTTCTAGGTAGATCCAAAATAAATTAAATAGGTGCTAACATAAAGTTCCTAAAGTACAATCTGAATAAAAGGAGTCTCATTTTCTCAACTTCCAGTCCCTGATACAGCCATAAGATTTTGATCAAGCTTTTAGAATATACAAAATACCCAAACTAAAAAAGTGCCCTCTTACAGGTAATCTGGAAATTGTATGAGTTTGAGCACATGTGGGCATGGCTGTCGTTCAGTGTATTCACCTAAGAACAGAACTGACGATTATTTTATGCCTACCAATTTATTAATATAATTATTTCTATACAGAGTATTTTTTCTCCTTCATAGTAACAAGTCAGTGTTTTATAACAAGCAGATCAATATATTATAAATACCACTACTGTTAGAACACATGATGTACTAAATCACAGGAGGTAGTTAGATTCCCATTAACAATTACTTCAGAAAACAAAGACTATTTTTAAAAATTAGTAGAACACCTCATTCATGAAAATTTACTTTTACATTCCCCAGCTGCTTTAAGGGATGTCCATTCTTTAAGCATGATTAAGAATTTATGAGAGCAACACGCTCTCTTTCAGTTTTCAACAAACTTTGCAATAAGCACATAAGAAAACTCCCAAGTGGTAAAGGCTTAAGACAAACTGCAACAAAGCCACATTTTAAATTCATCAAATTTCCAAAGATATCATGAATTTGACCGCATCTTTTACCTTATGATTACATTTGAAAATTAATTCAGCTAACTATGCTTTAAAAATATGTCTACACCAATGAAATTAATGTGAAGCTTTTTTTACACTGTTAATAATTGGCATTTTTGAATGGCATTCAAATGAATAAGCATTATTATTTTTGCAACAACTTATTGCAAAATACAGGCACCTTAAAAACAGATACATAATGCAACCAGGGCATTTGGGACATTAAAAGTGTTTACCATTATCTAGTCATGCTATTTATTTCCCTTCTTTTAAAGAAATACTCTACAATTTGAAGCCGTGCCTGAGATGTGTGCAAATAATAATGTTTCAGCATTTAACTCAAGTTTCACATTATATTTCTTTTACAGCTACAAAAACACTAGTGTGCCAAGATTTTCAACCGTTACAAATGTAAAAATCTTAAGCAGACATCGTATCTTCAATAATGTATTCTTGCTATTGCACATATGCTCATATGACAGTGAAACTGTGGTCCATATTCAATTTCAACTATTTACACATGCTAAAATCATTTATCTGCATATAATATTGAAAAAGAAAAAATACAGCCTTTCTTGATCAATACACCTTGCTCAAAATTTATGCCACCAAATTTCATAGAATCATAGAATACCAGGTTGGAAGGTACCTCAAGGATCATCTGGTTCAAACTTTCTTGGCAAAACCATGGTCTAGACAAGATTGCCCAGCACCCTGTCCAGCTGAATCTTAAAAGTGTCCAATGCTGGGGAATCCACCAATTCCCTGGGGAGATTATTCCAATTGCTGATTGTTCTCATTGTGAAAAATTTTCCTCTTGTGTCCAATTGGAACCTCCCCATGAGTAACTTGTACACATTACCCCTTGTCTTCTCCATGTGACTCCTTGTAAAATGGGAGTCTCTATCTTCTTTGTAGCCACTCTTTAAATACTGGAACATGTATTGTATGATTTTATGAAGAACAGCCTGCCATTCAATCTTTCTCCTTATACAGGGTCTGATTCAAAGACCACTGAAGCCAAAAGAACCCTTAATTTAATTCAGTAGATTTTGGACTAGGCATGAAGTTCAAATAGAAAATTATAGGAAGTGTTTACTATAGTAATTGATAAAACTGCACTTTGGATGCATTAAGATGTTCCCACAGCATCTTTTAAAATACAAAAAAATTCCTTCCAAAAATCCTCTTCCTAAAACTTACAATGTTACAGTTCAAGTTGAGCCCTAGATATATTTATGAAGTTTACCCTCTATTAACTTAATTAATAGTTTTCTCCTTTTGGTCATGACACACAAGCCCACACTGATGCACAACAATATCTACAATAGAAGAAGCATATTCTTGTCATAAGTAGCAAAGTTATCATACAGGTCCATTGCCAAAATAGTTGTTCCTTCGTATTCTTTTTTAAACAAAAATGGTCTTTTCTGGTTCAGTGATATAAATACAGTATTTTCCAAGCAATGAGTAGGAAACAGATTTCCACTGAATTTTCTTTAGCTTTGAGGAGTTTAGACATCATCAAATACTTTGCTTCGAGACATTGACAGGTATCTTCCACCAGGCTGGTACCTGCAGAATCAATTTTAAATATGAAAGAGTATCACAGGAAATATAAAGACCCATGAAATCACATAACTCTCACTGCACTCACTCCTTAACTCTCAATGAATTACAGATCTGAAGTTCTACTGAATTATTGTTTCCATGAGAATCTGATATGCAGTCATTAAATTAAATCTCCTGTGACCAAGAAAAACAGTGATATGAATACTGAGAGTCTTGAAGAACTTTGCTTCCTGATACAAAGGAAAGACGTGTAATGTTTTTGTTGAGCAGAACTTTCTTCTCTTTTTTTTTTTTCAAAAACAAACAAACAAAGAAACAACAGCATACAAAAATCATTTAGGTGATTAACAGAACAGCCCATTGGGTATTCCTAGAAGAAATACAGTATCAAAGATAATGAAAACAAATGGCTGCACACTTAGTAGGAAAAAAGAAGCTTCACAAATTTTTGGTCAATTGTATTTTATACACGTTTTCAAAGCACTAATAAGTTCCAATGCAAGCACAATGTACTTCCTCTCTGCAGTACTTACCAAAACCTAAACAGACACGAAGCCAGAACTTAGTGTCCCCCATGCTCTTAATGTCATAGAATGCTTGTACCTATTGCATGAGCTATAGTTTTAAAAATCAATGTTACACAACCTATTTTTAAGTGCACTGAAATTTCATATGCAATTATTGTTCATTTATTACC
>JAOBAS010000072.1:70368871-70398224 GCA_025311575.1 Elanoides forficatus | reverse complement strand
CTATGAAAATAAATGCAGGTTACTAGAGGAAAGCTCAACTAAGCTCTGTGGCTCCAGATTTTCATTTTAAAGAAAGAGTTCAGAATGTTCCACTCTGCAAAGTCCATATAGGTGCCAGAAGACTTCAAACACTGCACTTGAAAAGTAATTGCTCCGAAAGAATTATATATGCATATTCCTATTTTTGTAGACTATTATGTCTTTCACACTGTATAGAAGTCAACAGCTGACAGAACTGCTAGGGTACTTCCTCTTTAAACTCTTGTGTTTAAAAAGAACTAACTTTTGAAATGTGGTGACATTAGACTAGACAAGTTAGCTGTTTATACAAACTAACATTGCTGAATCAATCTGTAAAACCTGGCAGTGTCATTTAACAGCATTGTTTGCATGTTTTTCAACTGGCATTTATTTGTTGACATTATAGATATCAATCAACTGAAAACATTTATGATTTTTTATTGGATTGGGTATGCTAGGTTTAGCTGAAAAATAATGTAAACTATAACTTTTTATAAGGGAATTTAAAACTATTAATCATTAAATGTTTCTACATCATAACTAACTAGATAAAAAAAGCACCCATGAAAGGTATCACTTGTTTCTGAAATATGAGCAGAACTTAGCAGTTGTGTAAGATACTCTATTTCACAACTAAGGAAATTTGGTATTGCAGCCACGCCCACAGAATCACAGAATTCTCTACTACAGACAGAGCTACACTGTGCAGTCTGGGACTTTTTGTTCAGTAAGTTCAGATTTTAATTTAGTCCAATAAGTTCTGATCCCCAGGTGTATTCCTGCAACTACTGGTCCTGTAATACTCAGTTTTCCTTCTTGCAGCCCTTTATGATGGTTTTTACATAGGGAAATCAAGTGAGCTTTCTAAAGTCTTGAAGGAAATTAGAGAAAACCTTATATTGTACATATGCAGGTCATTCTTCAGTTTTCTATTTTTATATGCAGTATTTTTCAGACTATGCCAATATACAAAATTATATTAAAATCAAACCTTGCTCAGACATTTCTAAAAAACTGAAAAACCCTCAGGTTTCAATTGGTTTTAAAACAATTCCCATATCATGGGGGAGAAAAAAAAAATGAAAAGAGCTAAGTGAGATAATAAATATTTTTTACAAAACTATTATTATGAAACCATCTGATATAGCTGTCATAAGTCAGAACACAAAAGACATTAGTATCTTTTAATTGTAAATAACACAGAAGATTCCTTACCTTCCCGAGTCCAATTCAAGAGGGTCATCACTAATTGAGTCTGCATTAAAATCCAAAGGTTCTGCATCCTGGAGGAGTTCTATTCTATCTCTTTCAGTCCTACCATTTGATCGGGTGTATTTTGATAGTGCTGAATAGGTAAAAGGAAGGAAAGACGCTCATTTGCTTTATGAACTCCATAAAGTGTGCAGAGACATCAAGCTTAAAAGACCCTGCTATCTCATCCAAAGTATAAGTGTGATGATTTAGAGTAGATTCAATATTAAAACAAATCTGGCTACATGCTCAAATTTGTAGTATTTAATTTTTGTATCTCCATAGCAATGTAACTACAACTTTTCTTTTGCCCTTCATGTAGAATGAGATCTATTCTGCAAAGAATCAAAGAAAATGGGAGGTTATATGTAAACTTTACTTTTCAATCAACCAACCATCCATTCACCTCCCAACTTCCCACTTTAACTAAGCTAGCTGGAGGGTTTTTTGTTTTGTTTTGTTTTGTTTTTAAAGAGGCAATCTCATGAATTAATGAGATATAGCTGTTTTGCAGCTCACTCTGTCACCTTCACTAGGCCAGTACCTACGGCTTGTTTTGGTGTTGGAACGCTACAGTTAACATTAAAATATGATTTCATATCATTTCAGTTAGTCTACCAAAGAAAATCTGGGTTTCCAGCTTTGTAAAGAGGAGGAGGAAATCTACCAGAGTTGTCTCAAAAGCGTGTTCAAACCTTCCTTCCTCCTGCCCCTTTTTCCTTCTTTTTTTCAGTTTCATTTCTTACTTGTTGTTAGCTTACAAGAGCACTTAAAATACACAAAAAACATTAACACTGTGACAAATAAGCTTTTTGGAAGTTTACAGCATCCACAAAAAAGTTTTTTTGCTAAAAGACATTATTAAATGAACATGTATACACCCACATGATATGTTATTGGTTTAAATTTGTTGGTCATCAATCTGATTATTCTGTTATTCTAGTCTGAGAGTTCATTTGCAACTAGAAGAGGTAAATTTTAAGATTTAAAACTCTCAACTTCAAGACATACCCTAAATAAGGTCTCTTTGTTGACAACTGCTACTGTAATTGCAATCATTCTATGTCCTATAAGAATACCAAGTAATCAAGACTAGCCAGAATCTCCTACCTCAACTAGTTCAAAGGTTGAAGATGGGAAGAAACACAGGACTCTTTTCAGGTGTCTTTAATGGGCAAGATGGCACTGTGCCACAGAAGGGAATATATCAGTACACCTTCTATGACAAAAAGGAGCTACTCACACAGCCAGTGCTGTGCAGACAAGGTATTAAAAAACCAAGCCAAAACAAAACAAACTCCCCCCAAAACCCACAAGGCTTACGTCTATTGGTATTTGTCTCTGAGAAGCTGGATTCTTTTTGGTCTGTGTGGGCAACTCTGTTCCTAGTGGAATCGTCTCTATTTCCGTAACGTTCCTTCCATTCCTGAAAAAAGACAAAAAAGGAAACATAAGCTGTGAGGAAAAAGCAATGCAACAAAAGCATATGTAGGATCAAGAAATACTCCAGACCCACAGTTTAGAGTTAATTGGTCAATCACATCAGACTATGAGAGCAATACTTTGAAAATGTTCATGTTCAGTATCTTGATACAGAAAAAATTTTTGTTTTGTTCTAAATTCAAGATATGTTCCTTCACTAAACCGGTCACCGTAACTGTTCTGCAGAAAAAAGACTTGCAGAAAACAAACTACATATTAAATCTGCACTCGAAGTTCATACAACTCCTCTATGTTATGGTGGGAACGTTGCTTTTTTTGATTTCTACTTCCATCTAGTGGTAGAACGGAAAAACAACCAGATGCAGATAGCACAAAAAAACATTTGGACAGGCCATGTTTACTAAACTTGCTGTTCTGTTGTGTTTCCATTCCATCATGTTTTAGTATGTAAACATTTCAGCATGAAGTATAATGAAATATTAAAGAAGAAAATGTCTCATGCTTTTATTAGGAGAGAACTTAATGTCTCAATAGAAACTTTTCCAATTGCTCCAGTAACTTTAATGTGTTTCAGATTCCCAGATTATGGACTGGTAGGAACTGGTATACTCAAAGTTACTGTGCTAATTTATGCCATATGTTACAGTTCTAAGCTGCAGAAGGATCAAACATTTAATCATGATCCAGTAAAAGATACCACTCTCAAAGGCCCCAAAAGTTTCAAGAACAAATGTGCTACAGTATTTAATGCAAACTCAAAACCACATAATATCGGAAATTGAGTTTGTTGTTGAACTAAAATTGTTGCTTAATGTCAGATCATTTTGCTGTATACTAAATGCATCATGCATTTGCTACTGTTTTGTTTCACAACAAGTTCAAGTTCAAAAATTATGAGATGGAGGGCAGAGGATCAGAAGAGAAGTCTATGCAGTATTAGCTATCATCCAGAATTAAAGCATCCCTGAGCTTGAAATGTCAAGAGGCTTTAGTCCCAGTATTATCTTGCCTTTCTGCAGATAGTATTCTTCCCTTCCTTTAGTCAGTTCATTTTTTGCATCCATTCTTTTGATTAATCTCTTTGATTGCAACTTTCTATACTATATTCCAAATGTTATAAATTAATGAAAAACTAAAATATAGTTAACTGAAGCTCCTTAAAATGAAGCTGCCTGCATTATTTTTTATTTGGATTGACTGCCTTTAACAAATCTTTCTATTCAGTATGCACTCAAAGTGTAATTTGAATCAAACATTCTGTTTGTTATGCAGTGGTAACAGTATTAATTCTGTCTTAAATGTAATTCCCGCCTCTGAAAAAAGGAAAAAAAAAATTAAAAATCTGTGCCAATTACTTTCCAACGAGCACATAAAGCAATGGTTAAGTTTGGGAGGAGCATACAGTCCCCATTCCAGTAAAAATTATGACCCTGCAACTTCAGTTATTTCAAGCAGAGCAGTATCAACATAAGAGACTGATAACAAACCATTTCAGATTATTCTGCATCCTAGAAATCACGACCCTTTTTTAATGCTTGTTACACCAATTGGCATACACTGTTCTCACAGCACACCAAGTAAAAAAAGTGTCCAAGAAGTGTGACCACAGTCACTCTCTTAGCCTTTAAAATTAAAATGTAAATTATTTTTTTACCCCCAGCCAAGACTATTCTGCAAGATTAAACTGATTCCATCAATTATTGGGGACTTACTTTTTTGTGAAATAGATTATGCTTAATTAAATAGCAATGGGAAAGCCTATCAGATATTGTTAGCTAAAATAATCTCATACCCTTCTTCTGTTTTCACCTTCTTCCTGCCTTTGTCGTTTCCTTTTCTCTAGAAATAAAAAAAAAATTGTCTGAGCTCCATACAAGAAAAATCATTACCAATATTTTTTTTAAACAAGCAGTGAAAATCTGAAGTTAACTAGCAAAGATTCTTATTGAAATAGATGGTTCATACAATTAAAGAAAAAAAAAAGGCAAAGCTGCTTGTCTATCACTATGGAAATTCCCATTAAAATGAATTAATCATGATTGTATCTTGGGTCAAGGCACAACATTTGGATACCAGCTGGCAAAGCGAAAAAAACGTCTTAGTAATAGTTGGAAGAAGTATGAAGTTAAGAAGAAACTTGAGCATTATTGAACCAAATCTTGCTGAAGTTCTGTAAGGCCTGAAGTATGATGCAAATACTTTGTGCCCATATCTGCTATTAGGCTGGAAGTGTAACATCACAGTACCAAAGAAATAGTAACCTCTTGTTTAAGGGATTGAGAGACATTCCTCTTTGTCCCCCAAAATAAATACTACTACTGTAAGTAAATCTAGGTTTTGTTTTTCATGAATTATGAAAGGAGAGTAAAAGTATTCCATAATACAACATTGTATCCAGAGATTTTAATTTCTAACCATTTACTCAAGAACCACAACAGCTTTTAACAACTTTCAAGAATTACTTTCAATAAAACTTAACACAAAAAAAATTAAAAAGTGCTCCAAACCAGCAGATAACTACAGCTCTAAGTAACAACATGCCTTCTGTGATAAAATATTTAGCTGAAACACCAAAAAATCCTAAAGGATGTGACAGATTTTGGGTAGCTCAATCAACATACTTACATAAAGAAAGATAAAAATGAGTTAATGTGATAAAGACAATTTAAGTCCTAACTATCTTTTATGACAGATTATACAAGCACCTGCTCAGGTATTATTACATCAGTAATGACTTCAGAAGAGTACCACTTAAATGAACTGTAAAATATTTAGAAGTATCTAAAATTCAGATACTAGATGAGTAGAACTGACACTTAAGATGTCAACGAAGTCCAGCACTGTTTATATAGCAACCACAATGCTGTAAGTCTATTGCATTTTGTGCAGCAGACTGCCTCAGTACAGTTCTCAAAATACTGACAAGCTATATGCCTTTTTTTTTTTGTGCAACATTTTAGACAAGTTTAATGCAACAACATATTATATTTTGTAGTAAGACTAGGATAGAAGATGTAACTTACCTCTTCTGATTAGCTCTTTTCCTTCATCAATCAAATCAGAAGTCATTTCGCTATCCCCCATGAACTGCTGGAATCCCAAAAGATTCAAACAACGAGTTCCTAAACTGGTAAAAGCAGAAGGAGAGGAAATTTCCTTTGCTAATTTACAATGAATAGTTTAGATATATTACGATGCAAAGTGTAAAACAAATTATTCAGAAATTTATGGACAATTCAAGTAAAAAAAGCACTACAGAAGAAAAGACAGATTATTATACCACCTGAGAAATCAGAAAATTCAGAACAGTGACAAGGTCCTAAATCCAACTGAAAGTGATGGGATAATCTTAGTCAAATAGAGAGATAAACCTGTTTATAGTCTAAGAGAAGTGCAAATGATTTAAGATAAGACAATTGTTTGAAATGTTCTCAGATGTAACAGAATGTATACCTATGATATCTCATTGATTCTTCTTTGCCAGAAGACAGTTACTATAAAAATTCTGCCTATTATGATTTTTGTGTTTTTGAAACAGCAGTAACATAGGAAAGCCGCCATCTCAGGTTTCACTTAGGAAAAATGTGTGGCATACTTTTAAGCTGTAGGGATGCTGGCTACCATTTTGGATACCCATTTGGCAGCAGTCAGATAGTAAGCTTGCTCCATCTTTTTTAAACTAGTCCTGGAACTAGACAGCATGAAACCACTTTCACCTTTTCAATTTCACACCAGAGAACACAACTGCTGGTTTTTGTTATTGTTTTCCTCTCTCCAAACTGGAGCATCAATATCACGTTCAAAGTTCACTTCATTGTATATTCATGCTGAGAAGTTTTCTTCCTGTACTATCTGAACTTTAAGACTGCTGGATTAAATAAGGGAGACAGCTTTCCTTGATAGATTTTTATTAAACTTTCTGTTTTGCATGTATCTGAATTACTAGAGGGCATTAAAGTTCATGCAAAGCCACTTCCCCTTTAGTTTCTTTTCTTCCTTTTCACTGTGGCATTCAAGACCCAGGATCGTCATGGACAGGAAGTCACACAAACTATTTTTTTGTCATTGGCTTTCCTGTTTATTGTTTTTTTGCCTCCACCACCACTTTTGTGACCTAACCTACAGGTAAGCAGGGAAAACCTAGGACTGGATCCTTGTTGTATTACTATCTATGGGTGCACATAGGGTATTAGTGGACATTCAAGGCATTTAACTACATTATACATGACTCAGAACATATACATTGCTTCCGACTGAATGGCAACGCAAAACTGAAGAAGGGAACATCAATGTAGCTAGGCAAGGTCAGATCAAAAGTATCTCATCTCTTACAGTGGTCAAAAGCAGACATTTAGAAATGTAAGGATAAAGCAAGCATGTAACAGTATTTTCTGCAATTACCTTTCCAGCCTCCAACAAACTGTGGCTTAGGGAAACAAGACTGAATGATTTAAACCACTATGCTTTCAAACTGAAGTATGGTAACGGATCAGAAATTTGTTATGAGCCTGTTAGAAAGTTCATTACCTAAAGTTTCTGCTAATGCTTCTTAGTTTATTAGAAAACCTTGCTAAAAACATAGCTTCCTCATGGTAATTTTAAACTCAAAAGCAGAATCTAAATGTCTGTGGGTTCCAAAGTTTGAACAGATCAGACCTCAAAATCTAGGAATGAAGTTTACTGGTGAAAAAAACCCACAACTCAGTTATGAGTTAATACAATCGATACTCTTAAAATGTACACATTTCACACAGATAAACAGCAATCTATTGTTTCAGTTTGGGCATTTTTATTAATATGTCACAACTCAACTGCTGCAAAAGCAGAAATGAATCTCTTCCTGATTGCTGAAACTAGTATTACTAACGTAAAGAAACATGGAGGACCTGTCTTGCAAATCACGTACCTAAAGTATGTGGCAATACAGAGAATGACAACAAGCATTGGGTAATATATATAGAATCCATCTGCAATGAAGGAGAGCACTCTCATGGATCC
This sequence comes from Elanoides forficatus, assembly GCA_025311575.1. NCBI lineage: Eukaryota > Metazoa > Chordata > Aves > Accipitriformes > Accipitridae > Elanoides > Elanoides forficatus. Next base: position 70,390,511 of record JAOBAS010000072.1, on the reverse strand, counting down.
CATTATCTGCAAAAGAAAATCCATGAGAACAAGCTCTATATATTCTACATATATCTATATAGATTGTGCCATCTCACTGTTTTCACACACACACAACACACAAACACACAATCCTTTACTGAAACATCCGTAAGTATTATCATCATAGATCTGATTCAGACAGTTGAACCACAAAAAAACAGATATAAAGGCCACCTCTAACAGTGTATCCAGTTTTCAGGTTTCTAAGATGCCAGATATTGTTTTCTCACCTAATCCAGAACTAGTTCAAATCTGGTGGATCTCTTCATCTGCTGTGAAAGGAGCGTCTGGACAACACTAACAATCTACTTGCTAACAACAAAGATGTGAGATTAACTTGCTGTCCTACAGAAATCGGTCGTTCAGTAAAACCAAACTTACTGGTTTTCAGTGGCCCGTTAGGTTTGCTCCCAATCTATAAAGATGTCCCATACACTGAAGCCAGTGGAGGCTAAAGTTATTAGGAAGTGAAGAACAGACTGAACTCTTCAGCATAATACCTTACTTTCTTAGGATAAAGAGACCAAAAGAGAAAAACTGAGCTATTGATGACTCCTAGCAATCCCTACCAAACTCCTGGTCTGTAAGTATTTCTACATGTTTAATATTAGTGAAAAGATTTGAATAACTTAATCTTACTAGAAGAGGTATTTAAAAATATTTTGCCTATTGTCCAAGCCATATAGAAGGCTCAAAACCACATTTTCTGTACTTACAGATGTATAAGCAGTTGGCTGCGTGTTTTTGTGAGAGATTGTTGCATCCATATGGGTCAAGCCCAAAAAGTTCAAGCATAACGGTGGAGTAAGACGGCAAAATAACCTGCACAAATGCAAGAGGCAACAGCATTTAAAACAATTTGTTGCACTAAAAACATTAAGAAATCATAACAGGATATATCACAGAATAATGATGTACAGCTCGTTAGGATTTATACCCATATGATTATAAATGAAAGGTTCATGGACATTTTCAATTATTTGACAGAAAAATCTGCAAAATACAAAATATATGCTACATACTCACATGCCACTGAAAAGAAGACTGTAAGCATCTGTCTGATGATGTGAAGCTAAGTAGTAATAGTTAAATACACGGATCCTGAAGACAGTAGAGTAGACACAGATACTTAGGAAAAAGATGGTAAGAAAACACGCCATCTGGAGAGGGGAAGAAAGTTGTTTGAATGTAGAACTCTACTAAAGGTTTTAATGCGTTCAGCACACAGTCTATGTGCATGCAAAAGGTTGACTACGGCCTTATTTTTCATTCTGAGTTGGGACAATAACACCAGCTCTGAGAAGAGTTTCAGGAGGTTTTTTGACCAATTTAAATTGAGAATGATTACTTGTAACATTCTGCACTTCATATGAGCTAACACAAATGACCCTAGGAACATTTATTCTACTTCTTGTTATGTAAATGAAATTGCTGTAATTGCCTTGATAATTGCTATGATCGATTTGACACTTCTTCCCACAAAAAGTGATAAAAACAAGTGTTTTCAGTTCAATCTATTTTGTTAGTATACTGGAATTTTTCAGCTCAGTTCCTCTACTGTTAAATTTGTGCATGCATATGCTAGCCACATCTGTGACTGGATTTCTGGTCAGTAGCAAATTCCTATTTAGGGAAGAGAGGTCACACACATGGCTGATTAGACACAAAGTCTAAACACCTAAGCTCCAAGCTAACGTTTCACAAATTACCCTACACATGAGATTCAGCTCAACTGCGTCACACCTTCACCCCATATTGGACAGTTGTAAAAAGTGGCCAAAGGCAGACTCCATCCACAGAAACAAAGTTTGGTATTATATATTTTAGACACCATCTGAAAGCTGACAGATTATTTAGAGACTTATTTTTAAATCAGTCTGGTCTACTATTGTAATAACAATCTATCTGAAAAGATTTTTGTTGAGTGATTATATCAAACTTACCTCTATGTATATATAATTGTATGTCTTTTCTGCCAGCTGTATGAAAACTGCAAAGAGTGATAAAACTGGTTGTGTGCTGAAAAATGTGCACTCTGACCACACAACAATTACAGAAAACATGGCCAGAACAACTGCAAGCACCCTGTAAAACCATGGTCGTAGAAGACATTCCCAGTACCACTCTGGAAAAAAATGAACACACATACATTTGGAATGGGTTAATGAAAATTACACAATCAGAAATGGAACTCCCTCAGAAAAACTGTTATGAACTTCTTGCATGCATGCCCTTAAAGTCAAGGCTGGAACCTGTGGGGTCACACACTTAATTTCAGGGCTTTTCCACTGCCAAGAGTTCTGGCTCAGCCCTAAGGAATCGTATGTTCAATTGGGGAGAAGAGGGTGGGATCTGGGAGGCAAATTTTGCAAACGGAGTGGGGGATGTGGAGAGTGTAGAATAGAACTCCTCACTTTTGGCCCAGATACTATGAGTGACGATGCACTTTTTGTTTGTTCATCTGTTACTCTCTGACAAACAAAGCTTAGGCTGCAAAATTATATTGTCCTACCCTGGAAATAACTCACTGCTACTGTACAACAAATCAGAAGTTAAAACATGATTGGGAGAAGACACTTTCTGAAAAGATGCACAAGCAGCCACATGTTTGGTACATGACAGACAAAGAGTCCTTTCCTCTTTACTTTACTGGAAGAGCAGTGCCACCTCAATAATATCCCACAAATGTAGAAAGTAGCCATGATCTAACAATTTAAAGTTGCTATTTTGCTTTCTTCTTCTCAGGCTTCAAAGTTTGCTAGTGCTATTACAACATGTAACTGCAATTACATTTGTAAAAAAATTTAACGTTATGGTCAAGAGCATAAATCAATACCTGATGGCCATGCCACTACATAAACGTGTTAAGATGCACGTTTGCTTCCCTCTACTGTAACTGAATGTTTTACATAAAACAATCGGTTCTTCTTACAAAATGGTACCAGTTACTCCTTTACATATTCAAAACCTGCATGACAGCACTTACCAACAGTTGGTGTGTAGAAATACTGAATAATTTTATTCTCTGGTTCCTGGGAATGAAAGGTATGAACAAACTGCCGAGTTGCACTGGTTTCATTTTTTGCCACATCTTCTAGATAAAATGCTTGTTCTAAAAGAATCTGCCACTGGACTTGTGTACGACGATGTCTCTGTACTGAATAGATTACCTACAATAAATTCCAAGAAATCATGGTTACAACATACTTGGTTCAAGAAATGAGAGAAAAGTCTTGCAAAATCCCTTAAAAATGTCTACATTACAGAATTGCAAAGATTAATTCTGTATATTCACAAAAGCAGGCAGTTAATTCTCCAAATATATAAATCACAAGAGGACTACATACATGCCTCCTGTGTTTTGCAGTTCTTTCATCACAATTTATCTGTAGCAATAACAGCCAACTTTTTCCAACATACCACTTTATTTTTGCATCTTAGTGAATACCAAGCTTTTACTAAAATTTCTTATTTAGAATGCACTGTCAATCAATCATTACAAGGCTTACTCACAGACAGTTAAAACACTGTCAAGATATAATGCAACAAGAGCACTATTTACACATCCAGAAATTTTATCTGGGCTTCACTTGGGATATTAAACATCTATGTTTTCTTTCACTGAGAAAAGTTTCTGTTAAGTAGCAATCCCAAAACCCACTATACTCAGCAATTCAGGTAAAGTGCCTTGAAAATCTTTGACTAGCATTTATACTCATCACATTAACATAAGATAGGCATTCTTTCATTTATTAATATACCTGTTTGTGAAGTTTGACCAAACTTTTTTCACTTGGATAACTGTTCTGTCTTTCATCAAAATCTTCATAATCATCCATGTTCCTACCCATTCTTTCCTGGTACTCAGTAGGACACTGGAGGGAAAAGGGAAAATTAACTGGCAGGTGAAGGAGTAGCAAGTGCTCTTTTGCTCTTTCTTAATTACTTGCAAATGTTTGGGGCATTTCCTGCCACTGAAAAGCTCACTCTAAGCATACATTTTTCTGTTCCTAAAATACTCCGTATTTCAAAATACAACAGATAATTACATACGTCATAAGAAAGCATTCCACAAAGAATTTCAAGTCAAAGTCTGGTCAGAAACTCACAAGATGCCAATTAGAGATTTCATGTTAAGGGGAAAAGAAAGTAATGTACAAGTACTCAGTAGGTGCAGGAACCACTCCCACCTCATTGAACAATTATGGCTGAAGAAGAGCAATTTGTTACCTTTTTCAGTATTGTATCGACACATTTTCTCAGAGGGTGGTTATACTTGATACTCTCACTTACTTTACGGACTTCCTGTTGAGGAAAAAAACCACAGAGTTATTTCATTATGTTAAACAGATTAAAAAATCTTACAGGGTCAGATAAGAGTTCCAGCCCTCCCAATGGAAAAGATAACTATCAGAGCTTAAAGACAACAGAACTTCCTAAAAGCCACAGTTTACTAGACATCTAATGAAAGATAATTGAAGGAGTATTTATAAAGAACATGTACGTATTTTTTAAAATAACAATGTCAGTGTGCACACATTACTCTGTGAATGTGTGGAAGATTGGTTCCTATGCATGAATGTTGAAATAGAAAATACTTTCTTGTTTTAGTTGTAGGCTAAGAGGCTAAGTTTCTATCTTACCTGGTTTAGTTTCACATTTATTACTTTAAGCAGCTTGATGAATGTAATTTTACACTACTTCATTTTATATCTTCCTCACATTTATCTCCACATAGCTCACTTCCAAGACCATTTAGCATTTATCAGTAATGAAAAGATGGTACCTAACAGCTAGGTAAGTTGAGTCCAAACTGGCTCTAGCATTTTATCAGGCTCAGTGAGAACCAGATTTTATTCTTCATGCTAGTGGCAATCCAGAGATAACCTTTTGATGTTTTTTGTTGTTGTTGCAAACAGCACTTCAAAAAAACCCAGAGGCAAGTTCTAGAGGCTGGAGGACAGAAATAATTGTAAAGGCTTAGAAATCTTGTCAAATAGGATGATTTAGCAGACAGAAGAATTGCCTTTGTTTAGTGTGACAAGGGAGGTTAAATGGATATAGACAGTCCTTCAACATATAAAAGGCTGTTCTAGCAGGTGACTGTCAGTAATTCTGGATTCCCTCTGAATCTCCTGAGGGAATGATCACAAGAGATCTGACCAACAAAATCCTGCAAGAAAGTCTGTAAGGGTCAACCCTACCATATTCAGCCTTGTCAAGCAGAGCACTGGACTGGAAAAAAAAATAAAAATAAAAAACTGGAAGTATCCTCCAGTACTACAGTGTCTTGCTTTTTCAAAATCTCTGATAAAGGAAGAAAACAAAAGCCTAAACTGAAGTGGGTGAGAGCCAAAATTTTGTGATTTACTCAACACAGCAGCAATTCATAATATTTACAGTCAAGTTCTCAGAGTCAGCACTGGCATTAAGAATTTTTAAATATCTTCACACACTTCAGTGGTCCTGTGAAGGCTGAAAATAAAATATTGGTCAAGATTTCTATGGTACAGTGCAATTGTTTCTAGATTGGAAGAAAAAAAGTAGGGAAAAAAAGTGACAAACCTTGAAACAAGGTTTTATCATGCGTTAACAATATATTTTATGCTGTGTATGGCATAACCTCAGAATCTGTCAGTCACCCTACCTGACTTAAAGGACAATCTAGTACAAGACCCTCTTTTCAGGAAAGTTTGCTGTCTCGCTGGGCCCCAAATTAGGGACATCACCACAAGACTGAAGGGCTTAGTACAACCTTCAGACTACTATCCATTCCTGCTCTTTCACATGGGTACTAATGATGTCACAATAAAAAGCCTGAAGTCGATTAAAAGGTATTTCAGAGCCCTGAGAAGAATGCTAAAAAATTCAGGAGCACAGGTAGTGTTTTCCTCAACCTTCCCAGTGACTGGGGAGACTTTGGAAGAAACAGGCAAGCCCACAATATCAATACCTGGCTCCAGAACTGGTGCCTCCACCAAAACTTGGGGTTTTTAAACCATGGAAGAACCTCCTTTGAGGCACAAGGTATGCTGTGTTTAATGGAACAGCATAGAACAGAACAGAATAGAATATTTCCAGTTAGAAGGGACCTACAACAATCAACTAGTCCAACTGCCCGACCACTTCAGGGCTGATCAAAACTTAAAGCGTATTGTTCAAATGCCTCTTAAACACTGACAGGCTTGGGGCATCGACCACCTCTCCAGGAAGCCTGTTACAATGTGTGACCACCTTCTTGGTAAAGAAATGCTTCCTAATGTCCAGTCTAAACCTCTCCTGGCGCAGCTTTGAACCATTCCCATGTATCCCATCAATGGATACCAGGGCGAAGAGATCAGCACCGCCTTCTCCAGGCATTTGGAAAATGCTCTTAATAATTTGCTTTCACTTTTGGTCAGCCCTGAATTGGTCAGGCAGTTTGACTAGATGATCACTGTAGGTTCCTTCCAACTGCAATGTTCTATTCCATTCTGTTCTGTTCTAAGTGCTATCCTGGTAAATTAAGTTTTTGTTGCTCATTTTCTACTAAGTTTTGTAGGTACGTCCCACTTAGATGTTTCTGGCAATTTGTTCAAAATGCTACTACTGAAGAATGAAGATTCTACTATTATTTTATGTTGACATAATACAGAAGAAGTTACCAACCTACCCTACAACTCTTCAGAAGTATTATATGCAAGCCATGGTATTAGAGCAGTAAAGCACGGAATAGGTATTCAGTGGGTTGCATTTCCATTCTATTCTTGAACTACGTTAGAGCCTACTGCTCACTCACAAATAACTCACAAATACAGTCTCAAAAGAAACTCTGAAAAAAACCAACGATCTATATATTCTCTTCTCAAAAGGCACATAGCATGGTCCCACAAATCCAACTTGGAAACTCTTCTCAAGATTCCAGAAATATATTGGGAGCAGAGCAGAAAAGCAGACATACAGAATTCACATGAACACTAGGGAAATATTTGTACGCTGTATTTTCAAATTAACTCTGGAATGTTACTCATTAGTGACCCATATTACTCCAAAAACATCAATAAAAGAAAAAAACAACAAATAACGGCTATCAAGTTGCCCAGTTCTTGACATCAGGGACTATTTTGATTTTTACACAGGATCGAGCATCATCAAGTGGCACACTGTGATGATTTTTTTAATTTACTGATATTTCACAGTAAGTTCACGCTACTTATGTTTTCTTGCCACCAGTGCAAAACACCAGGAAATTCAGAGATGTTTAACAGCAATCTTCGTTTACTTCATAGCGAAAGCTAGTTACTTACCTCCATAATATCCTCTAAATTCTCCTCTGCATCTGCTTTTTCAGTCATCAGTTTGGCAGCTTTGAAATAGGTCTTCATGAGTAGATAACCCCTCTTGGCCCCATTCCAGTGAGAACGGGGAATTTCCACCAAACCATAACCCAAAAGTAACACAAGAAGAAAGAGACCCCACGTGTTTGCAGCGGCTATCCCAATAGTCTGAAGTTGGTTCCTAAGGAAAAAACCAATAGCAAAGACAAAAGAGAAACAAACAAACAAACATACAACATCCTCCTACCCCACCTGCAAGAAAGCAACCTTGAAGTATCTATGCATCAATATGGCTTTCAAGTTTACAGGAACAGACTTGGTATCATCTGTAATTCTTGCCTAGGGCCAGCCTGCTACTTGTCTATATTTAAAGCTGCCACAATTTTTCTGTATCTCCCATGTTTCTGCCCTCTCTGGAGATAAGACAAAAATGTTTGTTCTCAAAGCAGTATGTTTCTTTAGGAAACAACATGAACTTAGCAAACTTATTGAAAATGAGGTCAAAACACCATAGTGGCAGTCCCTGTAAGAAACAGCCTCAGAACCCATGATTTCTACTCAGAAGTGGAAGTTGAAAGCAACTAGGCATTACACAACAATGCTTACTACTGCATCTAGTATGGAAGACCATTACCAATGCTATAATGACCAATTATTTTAACTTACCTTATCACCTCTAAACAGAATCTACAGTAGACAGAAGCACAACACAGGAAATACTGACACAGACTTTCTGGAAGATGTTATTCTGAGAACACTGAGAAAAGTTTCTGCATTAACTTTGCAAATGCATTTGTAGGGAGAAAAAAAAACCCACTGGAAATATAAGAGGATTCCTCTGCTGTACATATCAAAATCAGAAAACCAAAACACAAATTTCTATAGTAAAAAAATTCCTTTCCATAAAAAAAGTTAACAAAACTTCCCAACTGCCTAGTAAAATTCAGATGAACTAAAATTGTTTTTTAAAAAAGACCCATTTCATTTACAGAAGAGATCACCCGTGAGAATTCCATAAGAATTCATGCAAGTGCTTAGAACATTATTCTTACCATTGTAAATTGAAGTTTGGGTTTACAGCCACATATATTAAAAATGCTCCAAAAATCAGCAAGTAAGTGCCATAATAGATGGCATTCTCAATCAATGCAGTTTTAATCTTTCCAGTAATGGAGAACCCTCCTGATCTAGCATATGACTGCATGAAAGGTAGCAGAATCCTAGGAGGAAAGCAAACAAAACCAAACTATATCAGCCAACCCAAAAAAAAAAAAACCAAAAAACCAAGTAGTTTAGCAGTGGCAGGATACTAAGACAGGGGTGTTTAAGCTAAGACTCACTTGTAACAAATTAGCTAGTTATATGTTTTTATTCTAGATGTACTGGTCTGATGACAAACTTTAAACAAGCTGCAGATAAAAACAACAGTTAGCTTTACTATGAAAAATCAAGAACTCACCACCAACCCTGATATTTTTGACTGAGCTACAAAAATAATTATTTGACAATAGCTTGATAAGAAACCACACATCAGTCTAACCCAAAAGCACAGACAATCTGTTTGCTGTAGCTGTACCTATAGCTTTATATAGTATTTCCAATAAAACCAAATAATTGACAATATTACTCAAAAATTACCCAACTTATTCATGGAATTATTTCATTGTCCAGTTGCCTAAACCCCGTTTTTTTCAAACAACCTATCCATAAACATCTCTATGTGTAAATTGCTCAGTTTCAGCTATAAAAAGTGAACCAAGAGTAAACGATGCCACCTGAAAAGGAGCAAAAAAAAGTATGCTTAATTTAGTACAGATATTATTAGAGAAATTCCACTGCTAGCGAGTAATATATGATTAGATAGCCCACTGGAATAGTGATATATATTGTTAAAGAGTATGCTATGACTCTTAAGATGTTGCACTTAGAAATTTTACCCAGATCATAGTCTCTGTCATATTCTTTTGCCTTACTTACCATGTTAAAAACTGTGACGTCCAATATACAACACGCCAGAAAATTGGCATAATTCCATTAGGAATATAACTCCATGGTTTGAAACATTTTTGCTTGCTGTAACCATGTAAAGAAGCTTATTGTTAGTTGTAGGGCCAAGAGTATAAAAACATTTTCTATAAATTCTCCTGTCTAAAAAGGTCTTTGAAAATAGCACAGAAGTAATACACTACTCTTTGAGTACGTAGTCAACCATCTACCATCTCAGAAGAAAATAAACTGAAACACCACTTAAAAATATTTATCATTCTCCCCCCTGCAAATAACTTATCTGGACAAGACAGTTTTCTTAGAGAAAGAAAGAGTAGCTTAAAGACTAAAGAGAAATAAGCAATTAAGCATTTTAAGGCTATAATTTTTCTTTTGGGGCATGAAGTACTTTCTTCACGCAAAGAAAAAACATTTCTGTAGACAGAAGACCATTCAACTTTACTTAGGGCAACAGTTTTTTAAAAAATATCTAGGGACCCCACTACCTAGAGCATTGAGTGGTAAAAAAAGTGTTAGTTGTTTCTTCTGTCACCCAGCTGGATTTAGTCAGGCTTATATAAACTTTGATTTGTTGAGCCAATACTTTTCTGACAGGTAGTGTTTGCTTCGGAAGACCAGAAAAGCCATGAAAGCCTTTTCGGTAAAAAAAGAGCAGAAGACAAAGTGCCCATCCACACTAAGACACTTTGGTTTTTTCCCCACACCATCTGGATAATGAAGCAATGGTGAGTCAAGGCGCAATACAGTCAATTTAATAGGATTATCTATTGAGAAATAATTGGTGTTTTCCAGGGTCAAACTAGTTAAGCCTGAGTTGTGAGCTTTTATGTACACAGCATAAATATTTTCAAAACTATGAAATTACCACAGAATGACAGGTAGTGTGAGTAAATTTTCAAACAAAGTTTTAAGATCTGAGTTGCACCAACACAGTATCTACTCAGTTACTACTTAGGTTGATATTTCTATTTGATATACTCAAGTCATATGCTATAGTATAACATCCATCAGCATGTTCTGAAACTATAGGTAAACTGAAAGGCTATTGAATAGTTTTCAACTTATGTATTTACCTAACTAGGTTTAATTGTTGTACACCAGGTAGTCTTAAATAAAGATTATATTATATATATTATAATATAATATATTCTATTATGCTGTGTCACTAAGTCTGGCATTTTACTGTTCTTCCATGGATATACAACATCCAGATAGCCTCCCCTTTGGGGCAACAGAACTGGCAATACTTTGCGTGGACTTATCAACTGACATCTTAAATGCTCTAATAATCTTACAGATAACTACACTGCACACATCTACAAGATGTGGAAATAGCCAATGGAGGCTAAACAATAAGCAGCCATGGAAAGAGCTCACATTTGCCCACCTTCACCATGTTTTAGGGATCACTTCCTTCCTGACAGAAATCAGTGAGCAGGCTATCATTACTTTAGTAGAATACAGTATGTTTCAGATAACTCCAATTACTGTATGTATGCAATTATAATAAGCAATTAGATCTGCGGCTTACATATAATACAAGCCTACTAATTTCATTCATAAGGTATAAAACTAGATTTTCAGGTCTAAATTCTTCAAGATTGTGAAGGAAAGATAAGCATTCACCAAGACATCTCCTCATAGATACCCAAGATTGCTCAAAAAGCTTAGTTCTACCACTTTGACAACAAAATGGAACAAATCTAGCATGACATTTAAAAAAAAAAAAAAAAAAGGAATACTTAGGTAATCAGTTAGAACTACTGTATAATTACTATATGGGTCTATGGGTCAGGATTAAAAGGACAGCAGAATCAGGTGTCATTATAGTGGGGGTTTACTACCAGCCAGCCACCCAGGAAGACTGAGAGGACGAGGCCCTCTACAGACAGATAGGAGCAGCCTCACGTTCAAAAGCCCTGGTCCTCATGGGGGACTTCAACCACTCTGACATCTGTTGGAGGGAAAACACAGCAGGGCATCAGCAATCAGGAGGTTCCTGGACTGCACTGATGACAACTTCCTTCTCCAAGTGACAGAGGAGCCAACAAGGAGAGGTGCTATGCTGGACCTTGTTCTCACCAACGAGGAGGGGCTGGTGGGGAATGAGATGCTCAAGGGCAGTCTTGGCTGCAGTGACCATGAAATGGTGGAGTTCAAGATCCTCAGAGCAGCAGGGAAGGTGAACAGCAAGCTCGCTACCCTGGACTTCAGGAGAGCAGACTTTGGCCTCTTCAGGGATCTGCTTGGTAGAGTACCTTGGGATACAGCCCTGGAGGGAAGAGGGGCTCAAGAAAGCTAGTTAATAATCAAGGATCACCTCCTCCTCCAAGCTCAGGAGCAATGCATCCCAACAAAGAAGGCAGGCAAAAATGTCAGGAGGCCTGCATGGATGAGCAAGGAGCTCCTGGAAAAACTCAAACACAAAAAGGAAGCCTACAGAGGGTGGAAGCAAGGACAGGCAGCCTGAGAAGAACACAGAGAAATTGTCTGAGCAGCCAGGGATTGGGTTAGGCAAGACAAAGCCCCAATAGGATTAAATCTGGCCAGGGACCTCAAGGGCAATAAGAAAAACTTCTGTAGGTACATTGGTGATAAAAGGAAGACTAGGGAAATGTGGGCCCTCTCCAGAAGGAGACAGGAGACCTGGTTACCCAGGACATGGAAAAGGCTGAAGTACTCAATGACTTTTTTGCCTCAGTCTTCACCAGTAAGTGCTCCAGCCACACCGCCTAAGTCAGAAAAGGCAAAGGCAGGGACTGGGAGAATGAAGAACTGCTCACTCTAAGAGGAGATCAGGTTTGAGGCCATCTAAGCAACCTGAAGGCGCACAAGTCCATAGAATCAGGCGAGATGCATCCACAGCTCCTGAGGGAGCTAGCGGGAACTGGCGATGAGGGAACTGATGGATGAAGTGGCTAGGCCACTATCCATTGTATTTGAGAAGTTGTGGCAGTACGGGGAACTTCCCACTGACTGGAAAAGGGGAAACATAACCCTCATTTTTAAAAAGGGAAAAAAGGAAGACCTGTGGAACTACAGCCCAGTCAGTCTCATGTCTGTGCCCAGCAAGACCATGGAGCAGATCCTCCTGGAAACTATGCTAAGGCACATGGAAAATAAGGAGGTGGTTGGTGACAGCCAACATAGCTTCACTAAAGACAAATTGTGCCTGAAATAATTTGGTGGCCTTCTATGATGGGGTTACAGCGTTGGTGGATAAGGGAGGATCAACTGACATCATTTACATTGTGCAAACTGTTTGATGGTGACCCACATGACATCCTTATCTCTAAATTGGAGAGACATGGATTTGATGGATGAACCACTTGGTGGTAAGGAATTGGCTGAGTGGTCGCACTCAAAGATTTGCAGTCAATGGCTCAGTGTCCGAGTGGAAAGCAGTGATCAGTGGCATTCCTCAGGGGTCAGTATTGGGGCTGGTGCTGTTTAACATCTTTGTTGGCGACACGGACAGTGGGATTGAGTGCACCCTCAGCAAGTTTGCCAACAACACCAAGCTGTGTGGTGCGGTTGACACGCTGGAGGGAAGGGATGCCATCCGGAGGGACCTTGACAGTCTTGAGAGGTGGGCCCATTCGAACCTCATGAAGTTCAACAAGGCCAAATGCAAGGTCTTGCATATGGGTTGGGGCAGTCCCAAGCACAAATAGAGGTTGGGCAATGAAGGGATTGAAAGCAGCCCTGTGGAGAAGGACTTGGGTGTGTTGGTTGATGAGAAGCTCAATGTGACCCGGCAATGTGCGCTCATGGCCCAGAAAGCCAATCATATCCCGGGCTGCATCAAAAGAAGCATGGCCAGCAGGGATACCAGAAGCTGGGAAGGAGCATAGCCAGGACAGCTGACCTGAACTAGCCAAAGGGATATTCCATATCATCGAATGTCATGCTCAGTATATAAACTGGGAGGAGTTGGCCAGGAGGGACGGATTGCTGCTTGGGCAGGTGGTGAGCAACTGCACTGTACATCACTTGGTTTTTAATTGGATTTATTTTTATTTTATTTTATTCATCTTCATTACAATTATTATTTAATTATTATTATTGTTGCTATTATTATTATTATTATTATTATTTATTAGCATTGTTGTTAGTATTATATTTTGTTTTAGTTATTGACTCATTCTTACCTCAACCCACAAGTTTACTTTTTTTTCCAGTTCTCCTCTGCATCCCACTGCAAGGTCGGTGAGCACGCAAGCAGCTGCTTGGTGCCTAGTTGCTGGCTGGGACTAAACCACGACACCAGCAAAGTTGTGGATGCCCCATCCCTGGGAGTGTTCAAGGCCAGGTTGGATTGGGCTTTGAGCAACCTGGTCTAGTGGAAGATGTCCCTGCTCATGGCACAGGGGGGTGGAACTAGATGATCTTTAAGGCCCCTTCCAACCCAAACCATTCTATGATTCTATACTACCAATAAATGCAGATGCACTTTTCCTCAGCTCTTCCCTCACTTTCCTGTACGCTTACAATCTTCAAATGTTGTATCACACAGACAACACTTGTTTATTATTCTTAAAAACACAGTACACTGCTATCATTTAAAAAATCATAAAAAACTTCTTTAAAAACAGTCTAATGAAGAAAACATACAGCTCTTACCTTGGAGCAAGAGTAACGTAAGAGCCATTACTTTCTGCAGGACTGGAGTTAGCAGCAAGTTTGCACCGATTATAAATAGTCTAAAAGACAATTAATTTTATGTCAGTGACCAAAAAAGGTATAACATTTATTTAAAAATAGTAAGTCCCATTTTTAAAGACATTTCCTGTACTCCAGATTTACATTTGGGAGCAATTATACTAATAAACCTTCAAAACAATATGCAAACTGTAAGTAAAAAACTAGAAGTGTTTTTACATTGCCTAAATAGATTTAAAAAATTGTTATAAAGAAGTAATGACATTTTAAAATATTTGAAATAGATTTATCTGATGAAATAAATCAACAACAAGCAAAACTAATTGTAAACACATTGTCACGCAAAGAGGTTAACAAGTGCTTAGTTTAATAAGATATTATTTGGAAAATCTATTTGCTGTTTAAGATATTGTCTTTGAAACTATGATTTTAAAAAAATACTATACACATATTATGCAACTAAGCAGAAAATCTCACAGGTTTCTTACCGTACTGACATCCAGAGGCAGTATAAATACAATAAGAAAGCAGAGATACCAAGCCAATAATGTTGCTATGATCACAAGCCTGTGCTGTTTCTTGAAGTCTCCATACCGATGAAGCAGGAATAAGGCCAAAAAAAAGACAAATACTATCTCAAGGCCCAACGCTGCACCACTCATTCTTGAATTTTCACTCCAGCCACACAGCACAGCTCACTTAAGAAAGCAGATCAGAACTGTAAGACAAAAAGGCATTTAGTTACATTAAAATCTGTGGAAGATATTTACACAGAAAAGAGTTGTTTAACAGACATTTTTAAACATATTAATAGACTTTTCTTATTTCACATGGCAAGAACTCTGATCAGATGAAGAAAAATATTTTCAGCATGGTGCTCTAAAGTCCTCTGTAGAAATCAAAATATCATGTCATCCCAATTTTGTCATGTCTAGCAACATATTAGGCCAATTCCTCTTCATCTTCTTGATATACAAGAGATCCAGAAGTCAAATCTCTGTCCTTGAATAAGACTATAAGCCTAACTTTTAAGTCTAGTATAAATTTCAAAAGAAAATATATTCTGCTCTTTTTTTTTTCCTTTTAGAAGAAATGAACTGATTTGGACAAAGGGTTAAATGTTTAAATTAAATGTTTCTGGAAAACTAATGAGCAACTTTTTTAATTGACTGTTCCTCAACTACGCACTTAAACTCTGTACTAAGAGTTAACAGAGCATAAAAATACAGCAAAGTATATGTTAGTCTACTTGTGATGTACCTCTTTTAGGTTTGAAATTTCACGTATTAAGAGGCAACATGCTAGCTAATTCACTTTCCTACTCCTCTTCTGTTCTTCTTCAGAGAAACAAAGGTCTCAATTCATTTATTATTAGTCTCGCCACGATATATTTTTGCTTTGCTCATCCTTCTGGGTTTAGTTACTCTTATAGTCAGGACTGCTGAAGTGCCTACAAAGTGTATACATCTTCACACAGGCATGCTATTATGCAAAGGGCAAGTAAGCTGCACAAATCTATTAGAGAAAATTTCACTGACTTGTTACATTGTTAGTTAAACCACTTCTGACCTTTTTAATAAGCATCATTTTACTACAGGCACTTCACACATTTAAAAAAAAAAAAGTTTATTACTCTGGTCAGGCTGACTTGCTTCTCCATTAAGATTACCATTTTAGCTGGCTTGATTTAACTGTAATAGTTTTTGCTATGGCTTCCCCACTGTTCTATTTTCAGTGCTTTCACTTTTTACTGGAACCTTACAGATTTAGAAGAAATGCTACTACTAAAATTTCCCTCGATTTACTTTTAAATCCCTTCAGAATTTGTTAAAGTGAACCATTTCTTTTACTAATCCCTCAGTATACTGCTTAAGCAGATATGTTATGGATGAGGGCATGAAGCAGTGAAAACTGTCTTATTTCCACTAAAAAATTCCAAAGTTTGTTGTGCTAGTAATTCCTTGAGGACACACTGGACAATTATTCTGTGATTTTTCCCTGAAGAGTTGCCTCCCCCCATTTTGCTACTTTCACATTTAGTAAGAGTAGTCTGTTTCCTCCGTATCGGCTGTTAAACACAGAGCATCCCATATTCTGAAAACAGCTCAAGTTACTTTCCTGCTTCTTATCAAAGATGCACACACTTACTTTTTATCTTCTGCTTTTCATCTACTGTGTTTATCAAATTATTAGCATTTCTGCTAGGTCAAAGCATCCCCTTACTACCTGCCTGTACAATATTTTGGCTAGATCATTTGTAAATCACAAATCCAGTATATCTAACCTATTCCTCAATCACTTACTCCAAGCAAGTCCTTGCCTATTCTATTGTACCATTCTTCTTTCCTCAGAACACAGAGTCTTTTGTATTTATAGTATAGTAGAAATGGATATGATAGAAATGAATGGAAAAGAAATACTATATATCGACTTCATTAAGGCAATGCTATCTGACATAAGTAGCTTTGGGTGTCCCTAATAGCCACACCTTCTGCTATGTAAACAAAAAAAATTATACAGCATACCCTCCATTAGTCACACCTATAAATTTTTTTACTACAGTCACACCTAAAAAGCTGCTATCAAAACAGAAGGTGAAAAGTTTTTGTGCAAGATGCTGCACTCTGTTACTACCATGAGGGAACTTCTAAAAAGATTACAAAAATGTACTGAGTTTGCTAAAATAGCGAGGGAATTGAGTCCTACCACAACTTAACTCACTTTCAAAGACAAAGTCAAGTTTGCAGTCAAAGTAAACTACATTTTTCTGTTCTTCACCTGGTTCCTATTTTAATCTCAAAACACAAAATGAAAGGCCTAATTTTTACCAGACTGCAACTGATGACAAGTAAGAGTTGTTTTGAAATAAGGTATACACATTTTCAAAATTACAGCTAAAATTTTTTAGATAAAAACCACTTAAAACTAGCTCTCCACACAAATAGCTTAAACAGAAAAGAATCGACAAGGTGACAAATGCAATGCTTGAGAGGAGCTCTCACTGTGAACCAAATCCTGCCTAACAGGACAGCCGTATTTTCAACCTATGCTACTAGAATTAGACCTTAAAATATATTCCTGCAGGCTATAAAGCCATGTGTTCCTGTGGCAAGCAGCATTTGCCTCTCAATCTGGTTGTCAGCTCAAAGAAAGGTAAGTTCCTTACCCATAATTCTGTTTCTTCATTTTATTTAGACAGGCTTCTCACTATTAGCACATGGCTCCCTAGTATAAGCTAGCTGAAATTCCTAAACTCCTAAAGAATGTTCTGAGATCAATTAACTACTTCAGAAGAGATCTCTCATACTGCACAACCTTACACTGCTTAGAAGATGCTCCTATTAAGCAACAACAAAAGGTAAGAAAATTCCTCACTCTGAAGGGAGGAGCATCTATTGGCATACTCCGTTGCTGGAGAGTAAGGCAGCTACAGATTATTAATAGAAAAAAGATCAAAAGCTGAAATACTGGCACTGGAAGTGCAATTTAACCAATAAAAGACAAGAACATGCTCTTGTGTAGGCTTAGGATTTTCTTGCTTTGTTTCAGACATAGACAAAATCAGTAAGTTTTTAATTTTGTGAATGGAAGAGTGTGGTTTACCCCCATATAGGACATACATTTCAAAATTCTGACACAAAACCCTCTAGAGTCAAAACCCAGCTAATAACTGTTTGCAAGCACCATGAAGGGTTCAGTTCACACTTAATTCCCTTGGAGGCTCCTTACTATCGACAGTATTAAATTACCTTCCCAACCTCAAGACTAACCTCATGACCATCTACATTACAAATGAACTAACTACTCTGCCTGGTACAGAAATACTCAAGTTACAAAATTAAACAGCAAAGAATGAAAAAACCCACACTTTCTTAGATCTTTTATATAGCACCAAATTCAACAACAAAGACATTCCTATATTATATTCTTGAAGAAGGGCTAAAAAGAGTAAAGCATAACTGTGAAGAAAGGACCTTGGTCTCACTAAAGCGAACTCCAATACCCCTTTAATTAGAAATCCCAGGTCAGACTGTACCACTGTTCTATTCTTTTCAAACTTTGCAGGAAAGCATTTTGCCAGCAGATTGTTCATTTTGCAGACTAATGTAATTGGTGCTTCAATCCTTCCCAGTCAGTCTAATATCACACTTTCTGCAGATTCTCACCACTGCCCTTGACACTCTCCCCAACTTACCCACTTCCTTCTACAATGAGCCGGAACCTATGCAGTATCCCAGCCAATGCCTGAGAAAGCCTGAACTGAGGGTAAACATTGCTTCACATGCCTTACTGAAATGTATAAATAGAAGTATAACCTGTATGTCGTCCCCTTCACATATTCAGCTTATTATGCCCTCCAAATTCTTTCCTTCTAAGAAACACAACACTGTCCTCTATCCTGTACTTATGTAGCTGATTGTTCCTCCTTAAGCGCAGGCACAAAACTCTACTCATTTGTATCCTTTCCCATCCCATAGGCTTCTGAATCTTCAAAGCATTTTGACTTCCACTACCACACCCAAAAAGGTCTGCAATCCCTTCTAGCTTTATGCCTTCTTAAGTTTTAATAATCACATTGTATCATTATGGAAACTCTGTGAAAATCATGAAGAGTACCTGACAGGGGACTGGCCTCCTCAGTCACAGCAGTAGCTGTTCCCAACTGTTCTTCCCCAGCAAAAACATCCTGAGAAACAGAAAACAGAAGTCCTATTAAAGACCAAATACAAGACATCAACTGATCCTCTCATATATAGCAGGCCTATCAGAGAAGTAAGTTAGGTTACTTAAACAACTTGTCCTTGACAAACTGATGCTGTCTTTTACTCAGCTATTATATTCTACATGCTTACAAATAGCTTTTGTTCCAAATTTTTTTTCATGAATTCAAAAGGAAGCAGACTAGTCTGCCAATCTGTAGTTCTCCCTGTCCTTCAAAAATTAGTAATAAAGGCAGCCACCATGCTTCTGGTTTTTGTATCTTTGGTACCTCAGCCATTTCTAGAATACTACAGCCTTTTTTGTTGTTGTTGTTGAAGTACTCTCAGGCAAAGATCATCAAACAGATCTGGAAAAGTTACATTTCTAGAAATCTTGGGTATTTCAGTTAAAACACTTGAAGAACAACAAAGCAGCTAGGTATTTCCTTGCCTTACTCTGTGTTTTGAACACCATAATTACATCTGAAAAAAAATTGTCCCCAAGGAAGTTACCAAGCTATGAAAGAGATATCAAAGACAGTAACAGACAAAACTGAGCGAGAGCCATAGCATACCAAAAGGAACATCTGTGCAACAGCATCTCCCACCTCAAGCTGAATTCACAACTCGGCGGCAAGCATAAACTGAAAGATGCCGTCCCCAGCAAAATATCAACTGCCAATTCAGTGATGACCTTTTGCCTTTCTGTCAGGGAATAATCTGCTAGTTCCTCTCCAGCTTCTTCCATCACATTCCACTTGGCAGAAGAAAAACGGTACGCTACAACACCTGTGATAGGTTTCTGAAGCCTACCCTACTCTGCAAAACTATGCTGTTAAGAATCCTAAAGTATAACTTCACTTTACAGACTCAATTAAATCTTCTGGACTGACAGAACTGCCCCATATGATAAGCCCTTGACACTTCCACCTTTAAACAACAAAGTGGGCTAACTTCACATTTTAGAAATCTTAAAGAGAGAAGAACAAGAGGCCAAGCAACAATAAAAATAAATACTTCAGACATTTTCATATCCAGGTCTGTTTAACATGTTGTTGGGGTTTCTTATTTGTTTGGTTTCAGGTTGTTTTGGGGGGTGGGGAGGTTTTTTTACTTCCTTATTACACATTGACCCGTGCAGCTCAGGAAAATAGTAAGTATTTATAAGTAGACGAGAGACAGATGAAGAGCTACTTTATCTCAGCACAGTGAGAAAACTATCTAAAGAAAGAAAATAGCTATGAAGTGCCTGAGAAAACCGACCAGAAAAGTTATCCAATTGTACTATTTGGGAGAAATAACCTCTGAGATTAATCAAGAAAACGTAATTTGCATAGCTTTGTTCTCCTAAGAAACACTAGTCAGTCTACATACTGGTTAATATTTCATTACTACCAATTTCAACTATCTTGCAACGAAGAAAAGATTTTAAATTGACTAAAAATTTAATTGATCATGTATCAATATTTAGGGAAACAAGTTTTGTATCTGCTAATGACAAGAAAAAAAAAACAAAATGCTGCGCTGACTCCATCCAAAATAGCAGTATTCTTTGATTTGGTGGGACACTAGGTTCTCCACAGAAGCACTAAATAAAAGACAAATGTTTGACCAAGGAACATGGAGATTTTTATCTTCGAAAGCAAGCAGGAACCATCAGTACAAAACCACAGGAAATTTATTTGCTTTACATGGTGCTGTCTCGTCCTCTAATACAGGATATGAAGTACCACAGAGGTTGATGCTTTCATAGGGTTTAGGGGAGTGCTCTGGAAATAACACATTGAAGAAAACAACGTGCTCGGAGGAATTAAAATAGAATCTGATACGAAAGCTGTACACTTGCAACAAGAACCTAAAAAAAGAATAGAAATTGCTACCTGGGCTGCCAGACTAATGCACTCACACAAAACAGGTGTCAGTAAGGCAGTCAATCACATGATTACAACCCTAACAGTGCATTAAGGCAAACTTAAGTCTATTTGGTAATTCAGAGCTTTTTAAAAAATAATTGAATTTTATCCCTTTCAGCAAATTCTTCTTTCAATTTCCCATGCATTAATAGAGAAAAGTGAAAAGACTGACAAAGACAAGAGGCTGCAGAACAGGTTAAATATAATCAGCTTATTTTTTTAAACTAAAAAAACACCTCTCTCTCATTTGATTAGCCACTTAAGGAACCTTTAAACAACTGTTCTGTGACTTCAGTTAAAACTGGAAATGGCCAACACAAATTCTTTTTTAAGATTATATGAATGCTAGCTTGAGTCACATCACAGTCTATATCTGACTTAGTAGTTGTGTACGATTTGCCACGTGTTCCATTACCATCTTCAATTTTATAGGCACGTCTCTCCATTGTTATGTGGTAAACAAAGGACAGTATTTACAAGCAAGTGGCTGACTAAGAGTGGAATTGTAGGTGTGCTCACAATTAGTTTTCCATCCCCACCAATTTCAAAACAACTCGTTTGGAGAAAAAGCATGAAGAGCTGCATCGCTGAAAGAAAGCCTGGCATAAATCTCAAACACGGAGTGAAAAGATTGCAGAGTTTAAACTAGCGCGGTTAGGGACAGAACCAGAATATATTGGCAGTCCCTCAATTTCAGGCCTTCGCAGTGAAGGCGTTTCCAAAACGCAGGAAAACCTTTCACAGTAAAATGTCGCTGTCAGCACGATTCTGGTCTTCCAAACCAGATACTGCCCCTGCACATTAAAGCCGTTAAAGCTGATGACCGCACGTCTGTTGGACCGCAAGGCGCACGGAATCGAGGCGCACAGACGCTTAAACAAACATCAACACGCGTGCCTTAAAGGTACGTGCCCGGGGTCCCTGCGGGAAGCAAAAAATCAGGGGCCAACAGCAGAAAAACGGAACACGCCGATTCCTCCCGCCCCCCTCGCCCCGCCCAGACACTGCCCCCTGCCCACCC
>JAOBAS010000072.1:70322167-70365368 GCA_025311575.1 Elanoides forficatus | reverse complement strand
TTGGGTCAGCTGCCCTGGCTGTGTCCCCTCCCAACTTCTTGTGCCCCTCCAGCTTTCTCGCTGGCTGGGCATGAGAAACTGACAAGTCCTTGACTTTAGACTAAACACTACTTAGCAACAACTGAAAACATCAGTGTGTTACCAACATTCTTCTCACACTGAACTCAAACCATAGCACCATACCAGCTACTAGCAAGACGATTAACTCTGTACCAGCTGAAACCAGGACAATGTTACGGAAAGTTTTGGATTTGCCATTCATACCTAGGTGAAGATGGTAATAATGTCTTCCTACAAGGAAGAGCTGAAAGGGGGATGAGTAGTGGGCTGATGTCTCTGTAGCCTAGAGCAAGACTGTAGAGGTGCTTTTCACAACCAAGCCAAACAAGGCATCTAATCAGCAGGCAAAAATGAACCAGCTTTAACTAGAACACGTTTGCTCTTTCCCTAAAGGTGTTTTTTGGGATACACTTCCAGATGAATTGCTTTTGGCAATCTTTGCATATTTGCCCCTAAATGACTTGCTAAAAGTTTCCCTGGTTTGCAAGAGATGGCATTGTCTTTCGTAAGTATTACTTCTCATCATTTAGTACTAAGAAAACCTTTGCTTCCATAGACTGTTAAATGATCTAGTTCTTATCTTGTTTATTCATGTATAATTCAATTTATGCTGTATGTGGATTATATGTATGTATAATCAAAAGACAGTTCACGTATTTTAACATTAGTAAATTCTATTAAATAGCTTTGCCTCCTCTCAGTCTTTCATGACACTGAAAACTTTCTGTGGTTGCACTCATAGTTCTGACCCTTTCTAACTCACTAACAAGTAAAATTCTGTGCCTTAGGTTTGATGAATCTCTCTGGCAGAGTCTCGATCTGACCGGTAGAAGTCTGCTGCCAGGAGTGATTGGACAGTTGCTGCCTGCAGGTGTTACTGTATTCCGCTGCCCAAGATCTTGTATTGGGAATCCATTGTTTAAAACAAGCAAGTAAGGTTTTTTTCTGCATGTTCTGGATCCTGAAACAATGTCTCAAATATTCACAGTTTCTCTGTGTATTTTTTGTTTTAAGGTCTCCACTGGTAGTAGCATTTATACGGTCTCTGGAGTGTGGAAGAGCTGATCAATGGTTAGGCATGTGTTGAAATACGAGGATCTGCATTCACCTGTCAGTTATTTAAACCAAGTTAATAGGATTCTTGGAAGTATCAAGCGCCATCATCGATTGCAATTTATATCTGTAGAACCAAGAATTGTCATCATCTCCAGCATTTTTAATATGGAAGGCTCAAAAAAATTATGTAACTCCAGCAGGATAGACTTTCAGGTGTTATTGATGAATCCTGTAAATGCCTTGAAGATAAGAGTTCTGCAGTTTTGGCTGGTAGCTTAGCAGTAGGCCCAGTGAGCTTAGTAGAATGTCCAGTGTGCAGCTGAACACAACAGTACAATTATTTTCTGCAAGCTTTTCATGGTTTCAGTGTGTATGGCGTATATTTATGGTATGGGCATTTTGTGGAGCAGGTTTCAATGCAATTTTAGTAACCTGCCTTTCTCCTTTCTTAGACCTCTCAGAGTTCAACATATGGATTTGTCGAACTGCACGGTGTCTGCTGCAGATCTCCAGAGTATTCTTTGTCGGTGTGAAAAGCTGCAGAACCTCAGCTTGGAGGGACTAGTGCTTTCTGATGACATCATCAAGTGAGTGACACGTTTGGGAATATTCAGTAAATACCTTCTGTTTGGTGCTATCATTTTGTGTAGGCTAAGCAAAAGAATGCAGCTGAGAGTTGTTCTTTGTGGGAGTCTTTTGAAATGGCCAGTTTTAGGCACATAACAGAGCTAGCTGGCAGGCTAGATGAGCTGCCTCTTTCCTCTTTATCCTCCGGGAGTTGAGGTGAGGAGGAAACACCCCTCTGGAAGAGTGTTTCTTGGTGGCTTTTTTTTTTTTTCATTCTCCAGAGTAGGGTGAGCCTGGAGAAACTGCTCATCTCTCTAGAGTTTGTGTCCATTGTCTGTTCCTGCAGCGAAGCCGTACAGCAAAGCTACTTTTATTTTCCCCTTTCTGTGCTCCCAAGATAACTTTGTGTTTGGCATACAGGTTCTTTTCTATTTTATGGGGTCTCAATAGCTCTCCCACCAGATGCTCATTGTGTTTCTACACTATTTCTCACTTCTTTGTTGAACTTCACTCATAAGTGTCTGGAAAACTACGGATTCTGTCGAACAAGTGAACTGGTGTTTGGTTAAACTGGAAAGACACTAATAGGTGTGCATTCCACCTCCTCTTCAGTCACATCAAGTGATGTGGAGGTGCCAGGGACTAATAATAGGTCAGATGGCAGAGACTACGGGTGTCCTGCTTTCTACTTTTGAGCTTTCTGATGCCTTCCTCACACCAGAGGGAAGAAAAAAAAAAAAAAAAAAAAAACCAAAACAGAGCACAAATGAACCAATATAGTTTAGCTTTTGATAGGAGATAAAAAGTATCTGAAAAATTGGGTACTAATTAGGCACCAATGATGGAATTTTATTGCCTTGTGTACAAATGTAGATACTGAGTGTAAGGATTTTTCCAGGTTTTGTGAACTGCATGTCTCCTCTAGGCTTGCAAACAGATGCATTCAGGGGGATGCTATTTGGACATGTGTTTTGTTCTGGAATGACTTCTGTCTTGCAGAGGGGTGACTTCAAAAATGGGATGATTGCTTTTTCATTTGTAGAGGTGTAGTCATCTGTAATAAGCCATGGTTTGTGTTTAACAGCATACAACAGGAGAGGGTGAAAAGAAAATGTTTCCTTTTAAACTTAGCAGTTTATACATATGCAGACTTGTCAGGAAGGTCAGGTAAATAGGCAAGTATTGCTTTGGAAGTTTTGCCTTGATGCATCAAGTACAGAATTGAGATCCTTAGTGACTCCTAGGTTGGTCAGTTTACTAAAGATGCGGTGCTGCATGTTTAACGAATAGTTCTGTGCCTGGGATCTTAGCTCTTAAAAACAATCATACGACCTAGCAACACAAGCAATGTTCCAACATTTAAATTTTATCAGACTTTTCTTTTTTCTTCTCTACAGGAGCATTGCTAAGAATCCCAGTTTGATGCGACTAAATCTCTGTGGGTGCTCAGGGTTTTCTGCAGCAGCCTTGAAGCTGATGTTGAGCAGCTGTTCTACGTAAGACGAAAATAGTTTTTGCTATTCCTGCTTACTGCTATCCCTGAGAAAAAGGATCCTATTTATTTTTTTCCATAGGCATCCCAATTTTACTTGTCTCTTAATACCTTTTTTTATGAGCCTGTTTCTGTTCCTAAATGCCTAATGGTTGATTATTAGCTGAATAGTCAGTTTCTTTCCATCAGCGTATTTTCTTCTTTGATAGCAAAGATGTACTTCAGTATTTTTTCATGAATTTCCTTAATCATCCTTAAAGGAAGTCTTGTTGGTGGGTAAACCCCATTTATATTTCTTTGATTATCATGTAAATTTGGTTTTCTTAATGAAAGCAGTGGAAGTGTGTGTTTTGAAACTGAAAAGTGGATTCTCAGAGCTCCCTTTGCAATCAGAGTACAGCATGAATGGCAGAAAACATTGTGCCTTTCCATCTATGATAGAATAATCCTTCAGTAACCTTCTTTATGAAGCACTGTGTTCAGATTGACAGCTCCAGTGATTAAACCATCTGCTGGCAGGAAGTCACTGAACTGAGCCCCAGTCAATCTGGGATTTATATCCTGATCTTCTGCTGACTTCCTGTGAGATGCTGGGCAATATGCTTAATCTTTGCTTCTGCAAAAGCATGCTTTTAATCAAACTACAAGTTTGTGGACAGACAGCCTTAATCTTTCTCTGCCTCTCATGGGTAGATAATGCTTTCTATTGCTTGCTCTGATTACTTGGATCATGAGCTCTTTAGAGAATGGCAGTCTGCACAGTGAATAGCAGACGGCAAACCTGATCCTAGGAATGCTAGTGGCAATTTAACTGGTTTTTTTCTTTTATATAGAGATTGCCAGCTAAATGCTGTCATTGTGTTGTTCACTGTGTCTTTGTCCTCTGGTTACATCTACAGCACCTGCACACAAAACGAATACTTTGTCCCAGCCCGAATGGTGACAGGCTATAGGTAATCAAGCATGTAAACAGAGTTAAGGTCACAGTGTGGCCAATGCTTACATAAAACTATGAAGTATTTTTTGCTAATTGAGATTAGTTCATCATCTGACCAATGCTAATAGTGGATAGCCTTTTTTTCTCTCAATGTGAACATCTGTTCAGTAGTAACAGATTCAGGTCACAAACCCAGAAGCAAGATGAAAAGACAGTGTCTCCCCGTGGCAGTGCCCAGGGAGAACCATTTCACTTCCTAAGTTGATTCCAATTGAATTGTTGCAATTGGAAGTGGCCTTGGGAAGTCACTTCAACCCCTTGCCCAGAGCAGGGTCTGAAGTCAGCACTGGCCATGTTGATGAGGACTTTCTCTGGTTGCATCTTGAAAACTTTCAAAGACAGATTCCACAGCCTTGCTGGGCAACCTGCTCCAGTGCTTAATTATTGTCATAGCGAAATCTGTAGTCATGAATACAGGAAGTAGGTGTGTTAAAAGTATTTGTCTTAAAAGTATCAACTGTAATAGATAATATCAGAACTCAGACTGTTTCAGTCATTCTTCCAAACAACTCTTCGTTCATTTGTGTGTAGGCTGGAGGAGCTGAACTTGTCCTGGTGTGACTTCACCGCCACTCATGTCAAAGCAGCAGTCAATCATATTACTTCAAAAGTAACCCAATTAAATTTAAGTGGATACAGACAGAATCTACAAATACCAGGTAAATAGCAGCATGGCAAACCTTTATCCCACTATGGGATAAAGCAGCAGGCTTTATATTTTCTCCTGGTTGGCATCTGCTGCGTGTATAGAAAAATCATGCACTAACACTGATTTTGTGCTCTGTATAGCTTGATGTTCTTGCTGTCAGAGAATCTTACTCATGTCTCTGGCTCAGTTATGAGGGGTGAGATGATTTGTCTTCTGATTTTAAAAATAGTCAGGTGAAAGCTTATTTCATCTTCAGTTGAAAGGTACGGCCCTTACTTCTGAAGTAAGTCCTGGAAGCAGGATACACTGGATCCCATAATTCCACTGTGAACTGTGAATTAGCCTTCCAGGTACTGTTCTTGGACCCTTCTTAAGCTTCTGCTATTGTCGCTGCTAAAGGCATCTTCCAAAAGAGAACAGTCATAGTAGCTACTTGAGTTTCAGCTTGACATGATGTCCTACAGATACCAGTTAATTTGGAAGGCAAATAATCTCAGTAATCAACATTAACTATTTGCTTGTTAATAGTTCTAAGAGGAAAACTATGATAAAGTTGCAGGCTAATAGAAAATGTAGAGAAATCTAGATTTGAGGAGAGGGCACAAAAAAATGGACAAGAGCATAGAGAAAGGGTGAAACAGCTTTGGTGGTAAAGAGAAATTAATTTCCTCAGTGAGCAAATGTGATGATGACAAGCCGGTAGGTGACACACAGGCTGTGACCTCTCTTTTTTTTCTGTTTAGATGTCACATAGACCTCAGCATGCATTCCCTTGTGGGGAAATACATTAGTTGTCTTTTTATCTTAGCCCAAAACCCATAAACAAACATGCTACATAATCTCCTTCAAATCAGGAATTTGAACCTTCTGTTGATCTGACCATTAGAGACAATGTGCAGAGCTCTTCTGTTTGCAAAACACTTTCTATGAGTAATTTTTCTCTGTTTCTGTTTATAATTTATAAGGCATAATGCAATTTATAAGGCGTAAGATTTGAGTAGTTCACTAATCATCATAATTTAGGAATTGTTTTCTTTATTTTTTGCATGTGAATTCTGAAATACCAAAATCCTCTTGGATGTTGATTAGCACCTTGCTAATAAAAGTGGCCTTTTAGGTGATACCTGAGCCACAGGTGATTCTATGCTATTTGCAGACAATGAAAACATGGTCTCAAGAATTTACAGTCTAATTCAGGAGAACCATACCTTTGTCATGAGGAAGGAACTTTCTGTGGGTAAAAATGGAGAAGCCTAAAGAACTTGATGCTCTGAAAGGGTATTTGATGTGTGGAAAACTTTTGATTTTTTTTTTTTTTTTTTTTTTTTTTTTTTCCCACTGTATCTCAGCATTTCAGGCATCTCACTATTACTGTGTCTCAGTAGATTCCTACAGCAATATCATTTGAATTACTCACTTGCTAAGTTGCTGGCACAGTTGACTTATAGGGACGCTTCTTTGGACTAAATGAATCTGTTTTGCTGAGGATTAAAAAAAGTCCCTGTAAGGTATCTTGATAGGCAGACTATATGCTGTAAGTCTCGAGCGTGTATCTTCTCAACAAAAAGTTGTGTTTCAGTTGTGGGGTTCCAATAGAGAAGATACAAATGAACACATACGTTAAGTGAGTAGGCTGTATAAAGCACGTTCATTTTGTTACTGAAAGATGGACTGACTCTGTGTGACCTATTTTCAGACATTAAAACACTGGTGGAAAGATGTCCTTTTCTCGTCCATTTAGATCTGAGGTAAGAAGACCTGTGCAGCTAGCCCTTAAATCTTTACAGTTCAGGGGGTTGCCAGTGCTATTGCAGTGCAGTAATTATAAAGCAATAATGCGTGATTGTGTAGGACTGCACAACCAGAAAATACTTTCTATGCTAAACCTACATAAGATTTGCTATCTGGCATGACCTAATCTGGAGCAGGTAACTAACTTGAAGATTTCTTTGTCACCTCAGCATAAATGTGACAGATGTACAGGATTTGTTAACTAACAAGTGTTTGTAGTCAATACGCAGAGTGGAAGGAAGCATTTAGATGCATACAGTTTATGAGCCTAGCATTCTAGAGAGGGTTTTTAGTTCAGCTCTGATAAAAATTTGTTACTTGGCCATAGAACTGTGGAAAAAAAAAAAGTGTATTTTGGCTTTGACCTAGTCAGTTAAAATATTTTGAAATCTCTATGTGTAAAGCAAATGCCTTTTCATGGCATGAGTTCTGCTGCAGAATATCTGCCTGCAGAGAAGCTTCTGCTTCACTTGCTCTTCAGTGAAAATCAAAATCCCTGCCCTACAACACAAACACACTAGAAATGGGTTAGTTCCATACTGAGAAAAAAAATACTTCAGTGGTAGAAAAAGTTGATACTCATTAAATTTCTCAGCCTGAATTTTGGAAATACTAAATTTACTGCTGCTTTATCCTTAAACCTCTATTTCATGTGCTGTCATGTACAGTGACAGTGTGATGTTAAAGCCTGAGTGCTTCCAGTATTTTCATCGACTCATCTTTCTACAACATCTGTGTCTTAGCCGATGTTATCAGATATCACCTGCTGCCTTAGTGTAAGTAATCTCTAAATGGCTTTGGTTTGGTATTTGTACAGAAGATAAGTTAATTTAACTTGCTTTATTTTAGGTTTAGTATTGCAAGTACTGTTTTGAAAACTTAGTGATATAAGGAATTGGGAATAAAGAACTGAGATAAAATAACCTGTCTGCTAGAGCATGTACCTTTGAGAATCCAGACTGGAACCAAAGGTATCTGAGATAGTCTTTCCGAGATGTCAGTCTGCACTCGTGGAACTTGCTGCTCAGTGCATGCATAGTGTTGTCCCTTAATGGCATTAATACTACTCATACTCATTACTGTGAGGTACAGCTGGAGGTTCCAGTCCTGCCAGTGACAAGTATTGGTGTCAAGATTAAGCTTTCAGTTATGCAGCAGGGAAGGTATAGTCCTATGCAAAAGTTGACAGAGTTGACAGTACTTGCCGACTAGCTAATCTGTTTATATTCCTTTGCTTTTGTGTGCATGCGTATCAGTTATTGGTTGCCACTGAAACACAGCTTAGAGTTACTTGTATGTGGGGTTTTTCTACCTTTTATTAGTATAGCAGCTATCCATCTTAATCCCCTCAGAAAGGATATCAGTCCTAAGGAAATGAGGAACAATAAGAAAAAGGTTGTGAGAGGAGTAGGACCATCAAAACGGGAATCTGAAGAACCTTTTCGGTACCAGTGTGTGCTGTCATGATGATCGCTTGTGTGTCTCTGCCTTTGGATTTTGTCTAATACTTGGTTACGGATAGACAGTTCACATCATGACTGGGCAAAAGTGAAGCAATCAAGAAGCCAGGGCTGGCTACTCACTGAAACATCATAACAGATTGGAGACTGATACTACCTAGGGGCTTGTGTCCTTTGAGCCACATCCTGAAACGTCATCTAGGGCAATTCCTTCCACTTGTTCTAAATACTTAAGTCCAGGGAAGTGAAAGGGGGGGAACCAGTTTGTTTTCACTCTGTGTGTGATAGAATAGCAAGAAGCAATTTATTCAGTTTCCTGAATTACCAGTACAGAGAACTAGTTTCAATTAAATATGTGCTTTTAAAAAGTAGGAAGTGGAATTTAGCTTAATTAGTTACCTTACTGCTAAAAAATTAGTAGAAATGCAGTTATCTAATTTGGGTGCAGACTGCAAAGAAAAGCTTTCAGGTTCATGATTAATTTCTTATTCTTCTCTTTCTAGAGAACTTGGCGAAATTCCAACATTAAAGACTCTTCAGGTATTTGGAATAGTGACTCATCGTTCCCTACAGCTCCTCAGGGAAACGCTTCCTAACATGAAGATCAATTGTTCACACTTTACAAGTATCGCAAGGCCAACTGTTGGCAGTAAAAAGAATCATGAGATTTGGGGCATCAAATGCAGATTGACACTGAGAAGTCCTAATGGATTATGATCATTTACAATGCACTGGATGCAATGGACACATTGTGTGTAGTGAAGCTCCTTAAGCAGCAGAGTGCTGGAGCACCTCTAATCATAGTACTTTTATTGTAAAAAGCATTCTAACTTGGTCTTAACGCCTTAATGTAGTTTCATAAATATTTTTACAGTTTTTCACTTAAAGCTTTTAGAAATCTCATGACCTGTGAGCAATTGTAGAATCTTTAAGTCCTTCTTTTTTTTTTTTTTCTTTTTTACAGAGGAGCTTTTTTAAAAAAATACTATCATTGTAATTAAACAATGTCAGCCTGTAGCACCCGTTGCAGGTTCTGATGGAGCTGTTGTTGCTCTAAGGTGTTATAAAAGTGCTTTTGGTTAGCTCTTCCAGCTCTACAGCTCCTGAAACGGCTTGTAGAGGTGCTACGTATCTTAATAAAGCTTATTAAGGAATTGTCTTCATCTGAGTTTGCAAATTAAACCTATTCAAATCCTTAATCGAACAATATGTATAGTAAGATGAGAAGCTACCCATTGTTTGTGGGGGGGACAGAGAACTGAGTCTGAATTCACCAAACCTGAAAACATTGCATAGGGGAAGAGATGTCTACACAAAAGCAGCTAAAGGACAGTTCAGTACTGTTTAAGAAGCAGTATAAAGCAGCTACAGTGAAGTTGCTCTTTAGTAGGCCACAAAGGTAGCATATTGGTTTTAGCATTCTTCATTGTTAGCAAAATATAGTCCGAAAAGCCCATCCAGAATCTGTAAAAGTAGGTGCTGGTTATCATGGCTTCATGTTGTGGTGTGAAATTTTCTAAGTATTACATGACCTTAAAGTAGCTTCTGTGGGCTTGATCTCAGATAAAACTTCTTTAAAATGTTCTCTTACTTCCTTTAAAGAAGAAGATATTTCAACTGCAACTGATAAATTGGCAGAAATCTTACAGGAGGGTGCAAATGTTTCCAGATCTCAGACCAAAACCTGGGACTGCAGCATAAAAGTGCTCATAGAAGAGATGCTTTGGTGCAGTTAAAAGACATCAGTTTCTCCTTTATAATAGCTCATGTTTGTAGTATCATTTCACTTCTTGTACTTGTAACACTAACCACTAGTGTGTAGCGTTGTTTTTTTAAAGACATATGAAAAGCTGAGTAACTGTCAAAAACAAACAAACAAACCAAAACCAAACTAAGGATAGGGACAAGTAGTGACTTTAAAACTTTGATCTAGCTGTGTCATCAGGGTCCTCATGCATAAGCCTGGAATGCTGCAGCAGGTATAAGTTAGTTGAGAAGTCCTAGGGGTAGAACTTGCATCCTGTGTAGGGCATGAATATGCTGCTGTTGTTCCCACGAATGCAGTATGTAAGCAGGTGCTTACTCATGGATATTTGAGGTTAGCCTACAGCATTGCTGTGGGGCTGTTGTATAGGTATAGTGTTTCCCATCTCAGTCTGAAGAAGAGTTCAGGAATAAGTACCTGGTAGTACAGAACAGATTAAATACTGTGGAAAGATTGTAGGAGTACTACAGTTTGATATTTAACTTGAGTTTCTATAGTATAATAAATACAGCATTGTCTTGTTAATCTGTTGTATGTTGTCTTTTATTAAATTTAACCGAGCGTAAGTAACACTTGAGTCACTAATGGGCTTGTGCCCCTTCAAAGGAGTTCACGGGCAACATACCTTGTGAAAGCTGGAGTGGAGAAGTGATGGGAGGTTGGAGGATACTGGATATTCTGCTGCTTTGCAGTTTGCAGCCTTAGATTTATGCCTTAAATTACTTCAAGAAAAAAAGTAAATCTTTGCAGCACAGCACTATTATAAATGCTGCTTCTTCCTATGCACAATATAACTCAATACAACTTCTCTTGCATTTAGTAAAGATCTAAGGAATTGCTATTGTACAAAATTACTAATGGATGGGACAACACTATCCCTGACCTGCCACCAGCTTTGTGTTATGCGTACAAAAATGACATTTGTCCAAGCAATGTCTAAACAATGGTGGTTTAGTGGACAGGGTGTTATCACCAATACATTTAGCATTTAATAGACTGTGCTTTAAAACCCTGTACAGAATTGGGACAGTAGCATGGATTTAGCTAGAAGTAATAGTCCTGAAATTGGTTTAAGTACCAGGTTCAGTGTTGGAAGATGACAAATGTTTCTGTCTGTTGGTTATGATGGCAACTGTACTGGAACACATAATGGAAGTCCTCTGGGTAAGGTGTACCACTGACCTTTTCCTAAGTAAAAAAAGTTACTTGGTAGCTCCAAGCAACCCATACCAAAACCAGCTACATAGGTAAGTCTGCATTTTGCTTAAAGTGTGAAGGCTTAGAAACCATTTTTAAAAATAAACTGCACAGTGAGAAGCAGCTGAGCACATGAAACACTTGAAAGTTGAAATAAGGCACAGGACAGCTGAAGTGATCTGTTAAGTTTTTTTATTTTTACTACATAATGTATAAACACCACTTTAAAAAAAACAACAAAAAAATGAATGACAGGTGTAGTTTAGCAGAACACAGTGTGGACTGGCCTAAATGAAAAGAACATGGATTTGATTCAGCAGGTAGAAAGAGGTGCAGAGTTCACTGCCAGTCCAGGCAGATGAAATCAGTGTTAAACCAATACTCAGTCCTGTCACAGAATACTGTCTACCAGGTAAGTTGTCTGTACTGCAATCCTTTCTGATAAAGGATCCTTAAAAAGGATTCTACCAATTCTTTAATAAAAAAAGCTAGCTGCTTACTGTTTATCTATTATAGATTTCTGAATCATCCCAGTTATTTAAATCAAGCATTCACCAGTAAATGCTTCAATAGAAGTGCAATTAAATACAGACAAAACCAGTAGAGGCCACTCATGAGTAGGTCAGGTTTCTAGTTTGCTAAGGAAGTTAGGAATTTGACTTACTAAGCCCTAAACCAGATCATACTTTGGGTCTGTAGGGCCTGAAAACATTGCCTTTTAGTCTCAGCATTCATAATAAGGAATGACAGGCATCTTTAGGAAGTATGCACCCTGATCAGACTAATCAGTCTCCGTTAAAACATTACAGCACACAAATGTCTCTTAAGTAAGTAGGGGACAGGGTTTCTGCTGTAGATTTGTCTATGCAGGTATTCAAGGATCCTTTCAATACCCAAACCTCTCATCTAACACAGTAGGAAAGTTCTAGGAAGTCATAAATTAGTGCTAATGGTGTTGGTGGGTTGTTTGGAGTTTTTTGAATCTTAACAGCATATTGACTAGTGTACTAGACAGAGGCACATAAACCATCCTTGGCTGGTTACAGATGGATTAGGAATAACTAAAACACCCTAGTCTCTGTGCAGCCAACTTTCTAAAGAAAGATTAGTCTTTTGCATCCTTACCTTTAGACCACTTTTGCAGATTATTTTAGACATTAAGAGCTTTATTCTGATAGTTCCTGAACTTACCAGGTTTCAAAAGAGTATTTGGCTACTTTCATTTTCCCCTTCCGGTCTATAATCATGATTACTCAAGCAGATAGTGTAAATAATTTGCAGCACACTTAAAAGGTGAAATGTACACAAACAGTGCTATCTTATTGAAAAAGCCCCATCAGTATCACATTTTCCTAGAATTGAACAGTCTGGTCAAATAAATTTCCTCTAAATTCTGGTTTAGGGTGAATACAAACACTTAAGTAGTAGAAGGAAAAAATCCTTTATCCGCTTCCTCCACCTATAAAGATCAGTTTACATTTTGTGGTTGGCAATAAATACACTGATTGACCACACTGGAGAACATTTCCATTAGACCTGAGAACATCTGTTTCAGAAGTCTCTTCATTCAAAAGCAGTTTGAAGAAAACTCACTTTTCGAAATAGATCTGTAGTAGACAGGACAAAACCCATTTGTTTCAAGTCATGTAGCAGAAAAGCTCCTGCTGTAGCAATGTTCATTTTGCCAAATTCTGTCCTCTCATCTATGCAATTACCAGCATAGACTTTCAAAAGCAGTCATAGTTCACAGTTTCTCTAAAACATTATCTAAAAAGTAACTTCCTCTTATATAATCAGAGCTTTTTTCCTATTATTGACTTGCTTACTTAACACGTGATCAGAGGCATGTAAAATTAAAATTAATTTGTTGCCAATTAAATATCAGTAGAATTCAGCATAGGACTTCAAGATTGCTGGGGAAATTATATACTTGGAAAATTGTGAGAGATAGAGGTATTAACTTGCACTCCAACTACTAGCACCCAGCACACCTCATTCTTCTTCAATTATACAGAAATTCAGAACATAAAATTCCAAACCATTCAACTTAATAAGGCCAAATACCTTTCTTAATGATAGTCACCTATGTGCACTACTGTGACTGAACACCTGCTAGCCAGCTAATCCATCTAGTGAAGAAGTATATCTTACTTCAGCATGTTTTCTATAGTTTGTATAGTCCTATTAAAGGGCTCAAGAAAACCCTTGGGTTTCAAGTCCCTCTCTAGCCAAAGAGAAAAGGTAAGACCTACCTCATTCAAGATGTGATTAAACCAGAATTTTACTTCTGATGTAAATCTA
The DNA here is from genome assembly GCA_025311575.1 of Elanoides forficatus. Lineage (NCBI taxonomy): Eukaryota > Metazoa > Chordata > Aves > Accipitriformes > Accipitridae > Elanoides > Elanoides forficatus. Next base: position 70,352,033 of record JAOBAS010000072.1, on the reverse strand, counting down.
CAAAGTAGAAAAAATACTGGAAGAGCAAAAAAAAAAAAAGTCACAAGTTGTATGAAACTACAAAGTTGTAAAATTTTTGAAAAGCATACAAAAGGTTTGTATTTCCATTTCTATTATGTCAACATCAGGATTTACGAAAATCTATATACCCTTTCATCAAATTGCTAGATTGACAGTCAACTTTTCTACAAAAGTATATGTATGAAGGTGTTTAGTTTCATCAGTCCCAGACTGTTACTAAAAAAACTGTACATCTGAATATTTAATGCTACTGACTTAATACTTGAACCCATCTACCTGTTCTTTCATGCTTGCCTTACAGGTTAAAATGTCAATTTTCACTGAAGTTAGAGGTAAGACTTCAGATACATTTCTTTTACAGCAGACGCAAAAAGAGCTTAAATATCAGGCTAAGGTTTCGCCAACCCAAAGGAATGAAAAGCATCTCAAGCTTCCTCCAAATGCTTTTGGATACAAAAAGGCCAACTTCAAACATAATGCAGCATTGTGATGTGCTGTCTATCCCCAGGAGTTCCCTCTCTGGATCCAGAATTGTTTCAGCAGAAGACGCTAGGGTCCTTCATTCTTCCAGCAGAACAGTGCACAGTGCATCCTCTGTATCAATCATTATTGAAGCTATTGCCCCATCATTGAACTCAAAAGATGTTCCTCCATCTACAACCATACATGCGTCCCAACAACGGGAACGGACACAGACTCTGCAAAAACCCAAAAAATAAGTTTTCACAAAATAGCTTAAAAAAATTAAGTATTTCATTTATCTGAACAGTAAGACTGGTTCTTGGACATTCCTTTGTGTGAGTCAGTAAATGCTTAATCACACAGGAGCACACTTAGAGAAGAAATTAGTGTACTACTAAGCACTAGAATCCCCCAACCTATCAGTACTTTGTATAGACTTAGCAGTGAGTCCAGAGAAGACTGAAGGACTTGTTCAAATGGACACTACTGCTCCAAGAGTCTGAGAACAGCCTATAACATAACACTCGATACCAAAAGCTGCAGTTTAGGTGTATTTGTCAAAGAAAGCTACTGATGATCCCATTTAATAGTGATTTACTTAATCTTTCACAATAAAGTTTTCAATTAACTTGTGCTTCTAATGTATGGTCTTCACATTAAGTAGAATATGTGGTTTCAACTATTAATTTAGATATTAATAATTTAGATTCAAATAATTTAGATATTAATACAGTCTATTTTGTTACATGAGTCATTCACAGAGATAGAATTTCAAACAAAGTTGAAAGTCAGAATTCTTGTCAGGCAACATCATAAATGGATATTGCAGCATATTACTGTCAATATTAGAATTTGACTACTATATATTTAAGCTAATAAATATAAATTTAAGCTCATAACAATTAAGGTGGCTCTTCTAGAGCTGGACAAGACAGAATAGACCTACTAACCATCTTCCTCTTTGCTTACCTTTAAAAGGAAAATAAACTCAAACCATTTGAATTCATCCTTTCATATATGTAGAAAGCGAGAACACTATTAAGTAAAGAGTCCTTCAAACTTTTTTCATATTGCTAGATGGGAACCAATAGTTACGCCAAAGCAGCTGCAAGACTGCAGTCTCATATGGATCTGCGTAATTGTTTCTGACTTAGGCTTTGATCTAGACAATATTTTGATCTCCAAAATTTAATCAACAATTATCCAGTGACTTAAATTTTCAGGAAGACACATCCTTCACAAATGTGAAAAGCTTGGAAGCACAGCCATAGTGTCAAAGCTTAATTGCCCTGTGCATGACTAAAACACAGCCAAGTCTGGACACTGCAGAAGAATGTGGAAGCATGTTCTACTCCTCCATTTCATTCTGGGTAGCTACTATGTCAGATATAGAACAGCAATGGGGAGGTGTCTAGTATCAAGAGCTAAAGATCAACTGTGACAGGCAGCAAAGAGGAAAAATGGGCAGATATCCCTCATAAGTATGCAGATGTTTGTAGTTCCAGTATAGTTTTTATAGTATATCCCATGCTGAGGACTCCAAATAAGACAAGACTTAGTCCTGTAGAACCCATGGATGAAAATGCAGTTATTTGCTCCTATTTTAACTTCTCCTCATCACTATCTCGTAAGATTTACTCAAGAACTCCCAGATTCAAATTACTATGAAGCAGTAAACATTTAAAGACATGACACATCCACGGTGGGCATCAAACATGTAATATTTAGTCCCAGTAGCCAGAGATGTCATTTATTACTAGGTCATAAAATGTTGTTGTAACACTGATGTGGCTCAAAAGAAGCAGAATTTGGGTCTCCTTTGAGTCAGAGCTCCTTTAGACATTTGTTTTGATACAAAATGTTGAATTAACATTTAATTAATACTGAGATACTGTATTGTTCTCAACTAACAGTAGCATGTGTTTATATTTAATTGTGGCAAGGTCCAGAAAAATCACAGAATCATAGAATCATTTAGGCTGGAAAAGACCTTTAAGATCATCAAGTCCAACCACTAACCTAACACTACCAAGTCCACCACTAAACCATGCTGCTAAGTGCCACACCTACACATCTTTTAAATACCTCCAGGGATGGTGACTCCACCACTTCCCTGGGCAGCCTGTTCCAATGCCTGACGATCCTTTCGGTGAAGAAATTTTTCCTAATATCTAATCTAAACCTCCCCTGAAGCAAGTGCCCTAAGTTAAAATGACTGAATTACCAAATAATTTAGTTTGGAAGGGTATCTAGTCCAACCTTCCACTCAAAGCAGGCCTTACTTCAAAGACAGATTAGGCTGCTTAGGGCCTTGCCCTGACAAGTTTTGAGTACCTCCAAGGACAGTGATAGCAGTCTCTGGGCAACCTGTTCTACTGCCTGACCATTCTTTCTGTGAAAAAAATTTCCCTTTTTTTATCAGAATCTTACATCCTATAAACATCATGGCTGTTGCCTCTGCTCTGAAAAGACTTTAACTCAGTCTCCTGAGTTAACTGGATCCACCCTGCTTAGTCTTGTCTCCTCCAGGCTAAACAAAAGCACGATTTGAGTCTCTCCTTTATACACCATATTTTTTGGCCCCCTAATCATCTCAGTGGCCCTTTCCTGAATTCACTCCAGCTTGCCAGTGCCTGTGACTCATACTGAGGGCACACTCTCAAAACTGGGCACAGTGAGATTCTTTTATTCTGTAAGATTGTGCATGGATCAAACATTAAAAAGGCATAACACAACTTGGAAACTTTTTCTTCCTGTTGTTATGAGAACAATACTCAAGCCCCTCCAAACACAAACTGGATGTTGAAACACTTCAACGGAAACTCCTGGATTACTCATACTTTGACAAATACACAGAATTAAATAACTCTTCAGTGACTGCTACAGCCAACACTTACTTTGAAGAGAAGCCACGCTGCCTGCTACTTGAGAAAACTCTGTTTACAATAGGTTCTCGGATACTGAAAAACATCTTTGGTTCTTCTGGACTGTAGAGCAGGGACTCATTGTAATCATTTGTTACTGTAAATAGAGATATCAGCCATTAGTTTTTCCAGAGCAAATCAGTTATTTTCAGAAACACACATTCCTCCAGGAAAGAGCAGCTTCCCTACCAAGAGGGAATATTGAGTCTTCCCAGATGTTTAATAGCCTTCACCTGCAAAAAAATTAGTTTTACAGAAGATTCCTTTCAGTTCTATTGCATGACAAACACTCAACAGTTGTCTTCAGGTGATTATGTGTCTCAAATCTTAGAACTGAAATTCTCTGGTAGATCTATACATACAAAAGTCTAAGTAAGTGCCTTCATATCAGGTGACATTTTTCACCAAATGTGCCTAAATAATGTTTGTAAGAAAGACTAATATTACAAGAGCGCTAAAATTCCAAAAGCAGTGCTGAGTAAGAGTACAAACAAAATGAACTAGTCAAAGTTAAGATACCTTAAAGAAATCTTGCTTTTTTCACTAACCTTTTTGTACTAGTTCCGTGTTCAATGGCATAGTCAAACTTCCATGCTTTTTAGCTGTTGAGCCAAGAGAAAGAGCCCCAATTAGATAGGTGTATCTTTCTATAAACTTGGCCAGTAATGCCACATTGTTCACTCACCGATCTTAAGGATCTCTTCAACAGCTTGATGTGCTACCTTGTTAATATTATAGGACCTAGACAGAGAAGTAGAAGTCTTGTTTGCTAATCAATACAACTTGGGAGAAAACCAAAACAAAACCAAAACAAAACCAAAAGAAAAAATCTTGCATACAGTTGAAGAACTATGTTTAACATCAGGAAGAAAAAAAATAAACAATGCTATTAAGTGTGAGATGACATCAATTTCTTCAAAATAATGCCTTAAATTAACTCTTGGTTTGACAGCTACTTCAGGAAAGAAGAGAATGTAGTCTCCTTATCAATAATCCTCCTGCCTTAAAACACCAATAATTGATTTAAGTCTGCATTAAAAAAACTGAAGCATGACATTTCTACAGATTGAGTGTGTTCTTATCCCTTCTATGCACCTCTTGCTAATTAATTTCTTCTGTTAGTTCTCACTGATGGGGCCCAACACTTTTTTTACAAATATTATGCCTCTCTGTCTGTACCCTAAGGTGTGGGCTTGAATCTCACAAGAATCGGTGTATATAGGAAAGAAACAGTCAGATCAGACACTTTTGCATTTGCCACACTTGGATGCACAAGAAGTCAGCATAAAGCCTCGGTCTGAACCAAGTCTACACTCCAATAAAAGTCTCCCTCCTGTGCCAGGCTCAAAAGGCATTAGGTACTGATCACAGCTTGTGTGCAGCAGTACCATGAACATCTCGGTTGCCCAGGTCTCAATACAGCTTAAAATCCTCAGTCCAGCACTTCTGTCACGGCAGTAAAACACTTCAGACTGCAACAGACATCCACTGTACATCTAACCGACTGCAGAGCTGCTGAGGGTGGTTGTCCAAGGCTCTTTGTCTTACACTTACTGCTTACCTGCAAGCCTGAGCAGATGCTAGCCAGAAACCGAGATGCAGTTTGAAATTGTTCTCCCTTTCAAACAGATAGCCTTTTATGCAAGTTTTGGCAGCTGAAGGAGGCACTTAAACATTTAAATGCTTTCAGTCCCAGGAGGTCTGAAATCCCAGGAAAGCCCCTAAACCACAGGCTAAGGAAGATCACTCCACTGAGGCTTGGCCTCAGTTTAGAGAAGTCCAGCAGTACACACTGACTACAGCAATGGAGATGGGCAATCCTGGAGTTCAGTCCCTGGTTCTGAGATTGCTCAGTACAGAGTGTATAAGCAAATGTAATGCATAAGAACAGCTTTGAACTAAGACTGTACATTCCCAAGGTACTGAACACTAGGAAAGTTTCCCTAGCAGTCTGCCAATTTCATCCTTGGCAGCCTCCAGGACTAAGTTATGCTGACTGAATACAAAATTCTGAATTACAATGAAGAGTAAAACCCAGTAACCATGGTTACAGCATGAATATTCATTTCTGATTTTCATTAAAAGCTTCAGTTTTAGTTCATCTTAGTCTGCCACGTAAATCCTGGGCCTGTTGTACAAGTTGAAACTATAAGTACAGCCAGATTTCCAAACGAAAGAGGCTCTCACTGTACACGTCTTTCACATCTCAAAACTAAATTGATTAGATTTATATGCAGTACTGCAGCTTGTTTAAACTGAAGTTAAGATAATTTACCCCTCTGATTAAGCCAGCACAGCTCTGCTTAGACTTAGATATGCCCATCTTTGTTTAATGGGAATATTTTGGCAAAGAGACTGGTGCCCTTTCAATTAAGTCTGAAAGAGGCAAGAGGCTTGGAAGGAGAATGGACAGTAGATGAGCCAGAGAACACTTAACACTGTTTCCAAGTACATGTTTTCCCATTCTTCTTAGAGCTTAGATTTTTATAAGTTTTCTCAGCTACTTCATGTAAGCATTTTAATTTTAGCCCACAAGAGTAGTTCAGAGATTCCCCCCAACATGCTCTGCAAGTCCGAGCAGAATCTCGTTCTCTCGCCACCCCTAACCATTCATCTCCATGTGCAGCATGCATCACGAAAATCACACCTAAGGTAAACTTCTGTCTCAAGGCCTCAGCTCCTCACCCTTTCAACTCCTCCCTCCATACCTACAAGTGAGGGGTGCTCTGCTCTTCTCACACACCTGAGAGAGCTTTGAACAACAACAACAGCAAAAGTATTTGGACATAACTGACATGCATTGACTTACCCATGGCCCAAGAGAGTCTCAGTATGGACAAGATGCTTAAGCAAAATAGGTCCATCTAGCTTATCTGAAGTGATATTTTATATCACAGCAGGAACATGTACTTACCATGCTTTTGATCCTGTTCCAGTACACACATTAAGGCCTGAACTCTTCTGTTTTTCCCAAGGACCATCATCAACTGATATCTCATAATAGGAGGCCCTATGAAGCGAGAATTTAAAACTGGGTTTGCAGGACTTAAAGTTCTCCCTGAATAAGACAGAACACATAGCCTTATCAGGCACATAAAAATTTAGAGGGACTAGTTTCAAATCTGGATGACAATTTCACAGGCTTTGCACGGTGTTTCCGATTTGGCAGCCGCTTTTGATTCACTGTTTTATAGCAGTTTTTATAATGGACAAAAGAGATTTGCAGCATGAACTTTTAGGCAGTTTTTCTGCAGCCACTTTTCTTATTAAATTATGTACAATTCACCTGGGAATAGCTTCATATACAAGCAGGGTTTGCTGGACTTAAAAATTAAACTACAAATACATTACCTTACTTGCATAATTGTTGAACTACTGAAAAACTGTGTTTATGCTGTAATTGGGTCTCATAAAATTACATCAGGGAATACTAAGAGGTAAGGCACTCCAACATCAGTAAGTAATAGCATGGTTTCAAGCTGAATTCTTGATCACTTCAGTAATTAAAAATCCACTGTGATTCTTCATGAACAGTTTTAGTTTACAACAGTCAGCAGGCTTACTTTTCTCTCCACGGCAAATTCTTCCTAAAACTCCAGTGTAGTAAGTCTTGGGGCACAATCATCGTTCTGCATGGTATTATTCATATATCAGGGGATTCCTAATGTTAGGCCTAGCGAGACCGGACAGTCTCACTCTGTAAGCTTCAGAACATCCAGGGGTATATTTATGAACTAAAGTTGTTGATATTCATAGTGCCTAATTCTAGCAGTATATGACAGAGTCTTCAGACTAAGAGATACCTTCTTAGAAAAACACCACATTCACTGTGTTCAGCATGACTGAGTTTCACCTTTCTTAGTAAAAGGAGCTGAGTTGTTTTAGGTGATGAATGTTTAAGTCTGGATCAACTAGGAAAATACCTCTTGAGTATTTGGTGTCAAACAGTTTAGACTCTTAGTAACTGAGGACATTTTGTGTACTCACTCTTGGGAAGATGAAAGAACTTGAAACAAATTAAGAACACAGGTGCACAGCTTAATTCAGTTTAAGATAATTTTTGCAAACTGGGTATGAAAACTGGGGTTTTTTTCCTTCAATTTCCTTGTTTTCTTAACTGACATGCAGAATAATACCTTGGAAGAAGCACTTAGAGTCATTTTGTCTTAATGTACAGCAGACTTATGTATTTGAACCTTACGGAAGATTCATCTGTGTGACATCATTATTTAAGTCTTCAAGTGTAAGGTCCTATTAACACAATATTTATTACTAGAGATTTGTTCCTACAGGCATTGTGTTCCTCAATGCTTCTCAAATATACTGGAACCAAAGAGCACAATGTATTTGTGACACTCAGAAGTAGAGAGCTATTATAAAGTGTTGGAAAGCAGCTTTGTGTTCCTCTATCACTGTATGTTAAAGAAACTTTTTAGAATCTTGATAAAATTAGCTTTGATTTAGTAGAGAGCAAAATTTTTATCTCTTTGAGACTAATTCCTTCTGCCAGTCTGAGGCTGCAGTCCAGATGGAAGATAAAGCACTCATGGAACATTTATACTGTTTCCAGCAGCAATCACAGTGTCCCAGGCACTGTACAAACACAAGAAGATGTTACGCTCTAAAGTTTAAAAAAAAAAAAAAAAGAAAAAAAAAAGAAAGATACAGAATAAAGGGAAAAGGGATATAAAATACAAGTAAAAGTTTGGCCAAATCCTGACCAAGGATCATATTTTAACTCTTTTCCCACAGCCCCAGTCACATTCCCCACATCCTTCTTGTTACTGTTTGGCTGGCAGAAATACATTGATCTTCAGGACAGAAAGGACAGTCAAGTGCATCCTGGATAATGCAGTACCAGGATTTGATACCAACTCATTTCTTAAAACAAGGAGATAAGTATTTTCCCACAATAACAAAGGTTCTGCCAAAGGCAGGCTGATATCTTTGCATCTAATGACAGAGAGGCAGGGAAACAAGTACTTGGTCATGCTAAAAGCTATTTCTGCTTGGTCATGCTAAAAGCTTATGAAAAGATATTTAAGAAGAGATGCAAGAGAGGAGGTAGTTTAATGGCAGATATTTAAATCTGCAATCCATTGTAACATTAGTAACCAAAGGCATTTGGTTACATAAGAACTAACCACGAAAACAGAAAAACAATGAAGAGGAAAGAAAACCGCCAGGAATAATGACAGATGAAAGAATGGCCAGACAAGAAGGTGGAAAACCAGAAATTAACATCACTACACTTACATCTCTGAAAATACACTTTGTAATCAGCAACAATACAATCAGTGTTATATATTCATGCACTAGAACTAAAACTGACAGCAAAGACATCCCATCACTGATTGTCCATTGCAATGTCATAAAAAGAAATTAAGTCAATTGTGCCTTGCTGCAACAACAAATAATTAAACATACCTGGATGAAAGAGATTCCCCAATGAAGACTTCATTGAGTGCTCTCACTGGTAAAAGATGTGGACCAGAAATGTCAGATCCTGCAGATATTGAATATAACAGTTTTGAACCATGGCTCTAAATCCCAAACTTTCAAAAACAATCCACAACTCATTGAAGGACACACTCTGCTGCCTGGGTTTGTAATCTAGACTTAGTGCTCCATTTTCTTCAAGGACTCAATTTTTCACTGATTCAGTCTGTAGCCAGCCACTGTTCTTTACTGGAGACTACAAATATTTGAACCAAGGTCAATAAGGCAATGACACTTACGTTCAGACATTGCTTTCCCTGAAAACTCATGGGCAACCAGGCAGATTGAAGTCTTCTCTTCTGTCAGTCACTCTTCCAGCCTAGTTAAATTCACTGACAGTGACTTAACAGACATTTCTGATAAAGTTCAAAGGATTAGACTTTATACCATAGGGTAATGAAGGGAGATTAACAAATTGTTCATGTTGACTAAGGATGGCTCAGTGAGGAATTGCAGTGCTAGACACAGGTTAAGGATAGAATCATGCATCTTCAATCCACCATAAAGAAAACAGTCAAAGGTGTCTGATGATGGAAGAATTACCCAGGGAGAGATTAATCTAATTTTTCATTTGATGGCTGGCAGTCTGTGACCAGCTTTTTCAATTGTGAAGTAACCTACAAGTTTAGCAGAATTTAAAAGTGCACAGGCACGCACGCACACTTTTAGTGTAGAACAGCTGAATGCATGGTAAAATGTCCATGTGGTAACCCCCAACCTACAGTAACCCTAAGAGACAGCATTTTAAAAAAGCTCAGGTATTTTGCCAGCAGATAATACTATTTAAAAACATCTCTAAATTAACTGTTAATACTGAAAACTGGTTCTAAGCATACAGTCCAGAATAAACATATAGAAACCAAAAATAGTCTTTTCTAAAAAACCTTAATCTGGGTCTTCAGCTAACAAAAGCTGTCTCTCCCTGCCTCTCAAATACAGCAACCAGACTTCAAAGACTTCACCTCTTACTCTTACAAATCTTTATTTCCTATTTCAAGTTATCATAGCAAAGTGATTATATTCTTGTCAGATTTTAACCTACTTTGATCCTGGAATCTTTCACTTATGTGAGCCCTGCTGTGTTGCTCTTGGCTTAGCTGCTGTTCATGTAAATCTACAGGCGTTGGGTTAATACCAGTTCCTTCAAGATACAGTCGGATTCTTTGCCGCCACTGCCACCTTAGAGAAGAGAAAGAAGTTGGCATCAGTAGCTGAAATATTCATTACAGAATTAGATAAGATCAGAGTGTCTTCACTCTCAAAGCAGAGCATCTTAAGATTAAAAGTTAAATATATTCAAAGTCACACTTCACACTTCCACTATAATTTCAAAATTTACGAAGTTAATCATACTAAATTGTAAATACATTTACCAAATTGCTACCTAATGTTTTTTGAATGTGTAAACTAAGAGGACACTGGCCAGAAGTAGTCTACAAACAGTATACATAACTCATCTTTTTAGGCATGTGATCCTAAATTGGCAATTCATGGCTGATGCTGTAATTTTGAGAACAAGGTCTCAGGAATTTATACAGCAATACATGCTGTATTTTTACCATCTTTTGTTTGTGTTTGTAGATGTCCAGAAAAGCAGCTTTATCCACCCCTTTATACAAAAGGGCCACAAGTATCCTCTCATTTTAAGAATCTCTCCTAGGCTAGGAAGTTTAGGATGCTTGAGAGGAATTCAAATGAAGAAAGAGAAGGGTGTAAAAGCCATTCTTCCTTAAGCTGTTACAGCATTTAGATTTTTTATTTTTTCCTAGAGGAGGTATCAATTCCTTTTTCCTCTTACAATTTAGAGATTGTATAAAACAAAGTAGTAATAGCAGTTTTGATTAAGAAAGCAAATCACAAGGGAATGTTATGAGCACATCTTTTCCCAGTTCATACTGTTGATATCTGGGTGACAGTAACCAGCTTACACGTTTCCTGGTATTAGAGCAACGAACACTTAAGCTTTATATGACTACTAGTTTTTCCCCCTTGTCATCCTTGTACAGCCTCATTCAACACATCCTTAGTACAACTACCTATCTGCCCTTAAATTTCAAGTATGGTTTTAGGTAGTCAGGCAGACAGCACACAGTAAGTATCATTATGTAGCCTCTGTACAATACTCCTGCTAGAACATGTCAAAAGCCCTACAACATTAGAAAATGGGACTGTACCCCTAACATACCCCTATTCTGAGATCCTGTTACACCATTGACCATCAAAAAAAGAAACATGGGTAGCCTGCTATAGTTTGTCCTTTATAAATCAATAATGTTGGTTGTTTCATGGGACTACAAGGTAAGTGCTTACACAGATTGTTGCACTGACTGACACTTCAAAGACAAGGAGAAAAGACAATCCCCCTTTTCCAGTCTCTGGCACTTCACCATACTTAGGCAAATCTGAACCACCAGAAGCTCTTCCAGACAGGCTGATCCAGTTACCCACCTATTTTAAAGTTTCCTTAGGGCCAAATAAATCTGAGAATTGCCATGTGAAACACCCACTCAGATCCTTGCTTAGGAATATCAGTTCCCATTATTCTGGAAAAATAACCAGGGAGATCCTTTCTGTTTTACTCTGGTGAGGCTTCACCTCCATAATGAGCAACAATAGGAGCGTCAGCAACAAAAATATAACATGGCATCCAACAAAACATTGGCAGTGCCTAGGTTATCAAGGGAGGCTACCTGTATGAGCACTACCAGCTTTACCTAAGCAACTTAGCATGATGGGTAGTTAAAAGCTTCTGTTTTCGAAGTCTCAGAACATGTGTGTTGAAAGTACCTTCTCATTTAGCAATACCTATTGAAATCCCTTCAGTTATTTATAATCAATCCTGACGACTCTATTCACCTCATTTCAGAACTTTTCTATGGCACAAATACAGTTAGACTTCAAACTACAAATTAAATATGCTAGAATTATAAACAAAACCCAACTGCAATATATTTTCACATGAATGACATTTCTGTTTGATGGGTTGCCTCTGTAGAAGTATTCTGGAATGTTAATACACCACAGAACAATGTCTCTTCTTAAATAGTTATTAAAAAACTCTTCCCTAGTCCGTCCTTTAAAATTCAGCTTGCTTCCTTCTAAATTCTAGAGAGATTCTTCTATTTTAAGAATATCCAATATTGAAAACATCAAGCTATCTTCAGCATAAAGAAAAGCTTTGCCTTACACTAATCTGTTCACAAAATTGAAGCCACTTTACCCTAATCACCAAAACTCAAGATGCAACACACTGACCACTTCCTAACTGTGTAGGCTTCATTAGCTTCTATTAGTATGGCCCATCACAGTACTACATATGCTTTCAAGTGTTAAAATATGTAAACCAATACACCCGTTACAAGAATGCAGTTGCTCATTTATGAATTTGCTAAGTCAGAAAAGAAAAGCAATTATTGAAGGCCATGACAAAAGTCTTTTTGCTGGAACTGTCAATTTTATCCTTTGCATTCTAATCTTACTCTTGACCACAAACCCATATTTCAACATGGCGAACATCTACACAGGATGCATGATTTGAGACATTAAGATTTTACTAAGCATCGTCTACTCCTTAGGAACTGCACATCATTAAGTATTTTCCAATCATAATATGTTTTGGAAAACCAAAGATCAGTGAATCCTACCTGAACTCACCACGATAAAGCTTCTGTAGTGCTTCAGGAAATGAGTGTGTGTATCTCACAGGCAAGCATAAGTGACCCTCCGATCTGGTAGCAAAAACGGACAATGAAAATGACACAGTACTATTAAGATCTGGTACCTTTAAAAAACAAAACAAAACAAAACAAACATCTCTTTCTGTTACACAAAGCAAAGCTACACTTTGACCTTTATGAACGTACATAATATCACATCAGCAATGGGGTGTATGTGTGAGATATAGGATATTTCTCCCACGTTTCCCCTAAAAACTGGCTGTTCAGCTAATAATCCTGTGTAGGTACTAATATAGTTCCTGTCACCATAGTTCTAGGCCAGGAATTCAAGCTTAATAAACCCTGCAGGTTAGAAAGAAAACTTCCTCCGTTTACACATAAGTTAGGATACGAAACAGGTAAGCAACATGCCTGAGATCAAAAGAATCTCATGTCAAAACCAGAAGACTAAGCACTGCTCCCCTTTCATAACTGATATTTGATAACTTGAAGGCACTTGTTATTTGAACCCTGTTATTCAGGCTTGATGCTGTAGAATATCTATTCACAGCATCTGAAAAGTTTTGGAAGAGGAGTAAGGTATGGAAGGAATTAAAACTTTTGGCCACCACTTTCTTATCTACTAAGATTATATTAACTGGTAACATCAAAAGCAGAAACCTAAATCTGGATAGCTTGGCAGACAGAGCCTTGGTGAACTCTGAGTTTTACTTGCCATCTGTTTGAAGGTTATACCAACCAGGCAGTACTAATACACTGCATCCACCTGCCCAAATCAATCTTATGGCTAGGTGGATGCAAGTTGTGTGGAGTTTATAATAGGACAACTAAATGCCATTAATTGGCTGAGGAGACTGCGTCCTCTGAGGTATGACATGGTTTACATGAAGAAACCAGAACAAACTTCTTCATCTGAGGCCCTACTGGATTTTCAGTAGGATTCACCTTCTTCATAAAGAAGCCAAGTTTCTGTGTGTTCAGGCACCACACTTAGCTGCTTTTGTTAAGTCCCTTTTCCTGTCTCTGTTCTATACTGCCATCTCTAGTCTCAAACGTCTGGTTAGTAATATAAGCTAACTAGCTGCAAGTGCTGTTACAGTGGTGTGTGAAAACAGCTGTGGCAGTTTAACACAGTCACGCTTATCCAATACTACTTAATGTCCTCTCAGATGAGACAGGATAACTCATTACGTAAACTTTTCTAATAAAACAACAGGTTCACTCAGTATCTACAATTCACTAAAACAGACATTTACGCGGCCAAATGCTACAGGCATGCCCCCTGTATCACGAAAACAGATGCATATTGTGACGGATATTAAATAAAGCACTGCTTTCCCAAATGTGTTTTTACCTTTCAGGATCAGTATTTACTCCAATAACTGGTTTAAATTTATCAAAGACCTTACTGGCTGCCAACAACATTGTACCATCACCTACAGAAAAAGCCAAACAAAAGTTAGTTTCACTTCACATTCTAGTATCCCAAACAAAATAGTCTCACATGCACTGCAGCATTACCACTACATCCTTTTGTTTTGACAACCAATCAGGTAAGCTGCACAAAAATAAAATGGGACCACAAAACTACCGACACTTTTCAACGCAGAGTAGTGACAACTGAATTCAAGATGGCAAATGTGACTGGAAAAAGTACGACTTATCTGACAGCGATACAGGCCCAGACAACTGAATTTGGCAGAAGCAAGTTTGAAAAGAGTTTTATAAATATTTCTGTATGTTTATCAGCTGGTTAAGAGTAGTTCTTTAAGGAAATAAATTTAGAAAGTATCGCTAATCAAAGCCACAAGAGACAGGAAACAAAACCAAATTTTACTGTGAATCACATGACAACAATGACTTTAGTTCCATCTCAGTTTTCTCCTAGAAGGCACAATTTAAAGGTCTTACTTGGCCCCAAATAGGCACACTGGGAAAAGAAGTCTTAGATAAAACTGCTGAAGCAGAAATCTTTAAGTGTCAATGGTTTCTTCAGATATGGATATTCTTTCCTGTCTATTAAACAGAAGGACAACTATAACCTGAATCAGTCTCTGCACCAAGATAATAAATAAGCTCTGAAAAGCTCTGATGATGTATCACTTCCCAGCTGCTTGCCTCGTAACCATGACAAATGCTGCTACAGCCAAACTGGCACTTTAATCTCCCGTTTGGAGGAGTTCTTTGAAATCTACAGGAGTGTATTAGGATGCTTCAGGAATGTACACATATCCCTTTATACCCATTCTGCACTGTAACCAGTAGCTAAGGGCAAAATGGAACAGCAGGTAGGAGAGAAAGGCAGAGCAGTGGTCAAGTCGAACTGACACAGATGATTGCACATGATGTCAGAGCCCAGCAACACAATGCAGTATTTGCAGCAAATCACAAAAAATAACACTGAATGAACTGCTGCGATCCAATGTTAAAAAGAAACAACCAGGTTAGTTGCTCTGTTGGTTCATTTAAAAAGCTCTAATCAGTGGCACAGGCTGCTCAGAAGTTGCATACTTTTAACTGTACCACCCAGGTAGATAGTCCAGTCACTGCAAGTACGTGTGAAAGCAAGAAAGAGTTTGACCAAGGGGAGGAAAAGGTAGCATCTTAGTCTCCACTTCACATACCAAAAACCAAAGAGGAGGGTTTAGGGCTGTGTATAATCATGACAGCAAGCATTTTATCCTCTTCAGTTGAAAACTATAGTAAATTCCACAGTTTAAACTGTTTTACACAAGACAAAATTTCCAGAGTGGCCATGCACTGGGATTCACTTCCTAGTGCTACAATTTTAGATACCAGAGGTAGAGAGGATAGTCACAACCACTGCATTTTGTCATATTTTCTGACAACTAGATAAGCAATTTGTTTTCAAAATGTGCATACCTCCAGATGCTTCCCACACTGCAAAATATTTTTTAAAAATGTATGTATGAGAACATACTGAAACAAGTACTTCCCTTCTGTAAAGTCGTACCTCCTGCTGATATAACAGCATCTGCCCACCGAACTGTCTCTTCATTATATTCTCGACGTTTAACAAGACGAACTTCTATCTTCTCATTCCTATAAAGTGTAGAAAAAGCCTGAATGTGTCCTATATTGTTCTTTGTCACATCATTCTGAAAAACTGCCATGTAATTAAGGACTAATTACAATGGTATTTGGTTTATAAGCATTTGAGACTCACAAATCCTTTACATCTTTTTCATTTGTTTTCAAGATAATGCAGCTGTGTTGGTTAACTGAACTGAGCTAGTTCACATTATGATTGTTTCAGGAATGACTGCTTATCTGCATCATCCCGTTTTTAGTATTCCTATTTTAACAGAGCTTGTAACACAAAGTTTCCTTTTTTGTTGATTTACACAATCCATGGATATTTGCACTGTGTCTGAAATTCTCAACATCCATACATTCTTACCGTAAACTGTCTATAACATGCTCCACATTTTTTGTATGAATGCGGTGCCGCTCCAGCAGACCAGCATAGTTAGATCCCTTCAAGGCAAGCTGTAAGACATAAATTGATTTTGTAGAAGTTAATCACTACAGTAAGTGCTCTTGAGTAATACAAATAGAAGCTACAAAAAAGCATGTATTTTATCTCAGTAGAGAAACCTGCTTTTATAAGCATTCCATTAACTACGTCTCTATACACATACAAGTCAGCTTACATTGACTAGTTACATGAGTTACATGACCAAAGCAGCTGAGAACCACAGACCTTTTAAAGGCTATACACAAATATGCTACACTGACTTCTGTGCCACTTCAGATACTTTGCTTTCCCTCAATCTGCTAAGTAATTTAAATTCTAAGTAAATCTACATAAAATAGTTATATTAACGATACTCCTGTCATGTGCTAAAAGCACCCAGACAGTTAGATAATTACCTTAAGAATCATAAACATGGTGCTGTAGAGAAAGGCGTCAACGGAAAAAGCAACAAGAATGATAATTAAGAAAACAGGAACCTTTGAAATACCTAGAGCATTGACCTTCAAATTGTATTTGAGCTAAAATGGAAGACTGCCAAGTCCTGACAAAGGTGACATTTCCCCTGTGTCAAAAAAAGCTTAAGGACAATCTACCTACTACCTTTGATACTGTCCTCTGGATTATAGAACAGATTTTTCAAACAACTTCCCATCAGTAACAAGACAAAGAGTATTTAGCAGTTCCATGTTAGCATCATTCTTCTTGGAAGCTGGAGAATTTAAATACTTAATCTTGACAAACTCTTTAGACCATGGAAACATTTTGTAGTTCATAGAGATAGACTCTTCTGAGCAGGCAGGTGAGACTGCTGGCCGAATCTAAGATACTTTTTTTTGCAGCAGGTTTCTGTGTAATTCAGTCACCACCTATATGCATCCACTCTTCGCCTCAGTGTGCTCATTGGGGCTGGTACTGCCAAATACATGTTTGCATGGAGATTAAGCAAGTAGAAGAAAGAGAGTGAAAAGGATGTTAAGCAAAAGGAGTTTGTAAATACATTCGTAGCCTGCTTTGAGCAGCAGGCTAGACTAGATGACCTCCTGAGGCTCCTTCTAGCCTGAATTCTACAATTACACTGCCATTGCTTCCTTTTCCTCGACTAGTTAAAACCAATTTACCAGCACAGAAACAGAACTCCTGGAGTTTGTGTAGAGCAATTAATCTGTGCCAGTAGCTTTGAACAAGCACTTCGAGCAATTTATTTAAGTGCCTTCACCCAAAGTTGCACACACTTACAAGAAAAAGTGGTGCCAGATGGCCACATCTAACTCCATTTCCATAGAGACTCCCAAACCACAGAACACAGCGAAGGGGAGAGGACTGGCAGGATGTGACAATTACAGTTAACTGCAATCCAACACCCAACAAATGCAATCAATCTCTCTTCATCTGACACCTGTTGATGTCAAGAATTCCAACCATGAGCTGAGCACAATGACTCGACGCTGAAGAAACTACAGAAAAGAACTGAACCGGCCACTCTGGAACTGCATCACTATCCTGCTCAGTGTGTTTGCAATCAGTGATTAACTTGCAGGAACGAATCTTCAGGTGGTCTTACAGCTAGGATCAGGAAGCCACCTCCAATGCAGGGGCTCTCCTAGACGTTGCCTGGATGCCACCAACAGCACTCCACGCAGACAGTGGGAGCAGCTGCCAGCTGTGCTTGGTCACACACGCAGATAAGCATGTGGGTGATCAGAGAAGATACAAAGCTTTCAGGTCATCTTTACAAAGCTTGCTCTTCCAGAGCCCATGGTGTTGCACTGGGAACCTGAATGGTGCTACTGTGCTGCTGTGAGGAGGAAAAAAGTATGCAAGGCTATGGCCAGTTACAGCACTGCTCATTGCTGGGTCTGCTGTGAGCCTCTCACGACCCATTCGGAGCAGAAAGGAGAAAGTGGAAAGGAGAAAATAAAGTATTTGCCTCCCACACACAACATCTGCCACTGAGCACCACAGGTCTAATTTGCTAGAAGAGGGATTTTCAATTGCATGTTTGAAGCACAAATTGACTTCGCTTTACTACCAGAAAGAACAAGAAATCCACAGCAAATAACCTCAAAAAACTGTTACTAAAACCAGGGTTCCCATTCATGCTTCCTCTAGAAATACCTGCTGTGAATGAAACACGAGCACCTGACAAGCAGACTGCTGCTGCAGCATATGTTTTTCGGGCTGCTATTTCCACAGGCTGTTACTTCCACACACAATAGAAACTGCAAACTCCATCTTGCAATTTTATGTACCTCATTTATTTGGCTGATTTGTCAGCATGCCATCTTTCAACTTGGTCAAAGAGAGGTTTTGTCTCAGAACAATGACAGTGTAATGAATCTCTCTATGGTCATTTGCAGGCTTTTAGCCACCAACATCAGTCCTGAGCCCACTGCTAACATTTCATTGGCACTGCAAGTAAGGATAGGTACAGGTACCGTCATTGCTGTGGAACAGAGTCTGTTCTGTAACTTACATTTGCCTTAGGTGTGTTAAATTATTTCATCAACAGCTTCAGAAAGCAGAAGAGGATGCTCCGCAAATAAGCTGTCAATATCCTGACAACTAGCTGAACAATTTCCATGGATACTTCTACTCTTGCTAAGAGCAGCATGGTAGAACAGGTATCTAATGCGTAGAGGTCTCCCCTTTGAATTTAGCTCTAGAACAACTATGCAGGTATCATTAAGCAACAAGATAAATGAAAAGTTAGGGCCTCAAGTTTAAATGGCTAACCTACATCCTACAGAGTTAATGAACCATCCTAATTTGCAAAAGGCTCCCGAGGCTAAAACAGTCTGCTGACCTCTAGCCTCATCCCTCTAGCTCAGAGATAAATAACTCACAAGTTCATTAATCTAAGAACTCACAAAGGGACAGCCTGCCTGAGCCTGACCACAGTCAAGTATATCAAACAGGAATGCCAATCAGCTTCTTTTCACGTAACTGCTCCAAAGAACCAGAGAAGTGCCTACAGCCCTTGTGGTCAGAAGCCACAGAATCACAGAGTGGTTGAGGTGGGAAGGGACCTCTCTGGAGGTCATCTGGTCCAACCTCCCTGCTCAAGCAGGGCCACCTGGAGCCACTTGCCCAGGACCACATCCAGATGGCTTTAGAAGATCTTCACAGATGGAGCCTCTACCACCTCTCTGGGCAACCTGTCCCTGTGCTCGGTCACCCCCACAGTGAAAAAGTATCTCCCAATATTCAGACAGACATTTCTGTATTTCAGTTTGTGCCTGCTGCCTCTGGTCCTGCCTCATATCCAGGACGTGAATGCCATACTAAAACTATAACAAACGCTGCTTCTTAAAAGAGCTCTGCACTGAGGATAAAGAATAAGACAAACTGAGACCACAACCTCCTTTCTACTTTAAAAGAGCTGAAGGCAAAGATCAGACAGTCCAGTTGCTGTGTGCACGACCACCTCCTCAAACAGCCTGGGAGGAACTTGTGATGTACAGAAAACCCCAGACTGCAGGACAGCCTGGCTCCTGAGCCCACTGATCAGACAGGCCCACAAACCCATACCAGGCTTGGGTCTTACCAACCAAACCCTCAAAAAGGCCTGTAGGTTTTAGCTTCTGCATGACGACAACTTGGAAAGTCTTCCTTCAGAGGAAGCTCTGATTTACAATTCTTGCAACTGTCCTTCCAAAAGGAAAGGGTTTGACAGGCCTCTCTCCACTTTCAAAGTCTGAGAGCAAGTCTGACAGTCTAACAGAGCAGATATCTTTATACCAAGTATTGACATTCTTGGCTAAAATGAGGAAAAACAACTGTTATGACAGACCCATGTTGAGTTTATTTGGTATTTCATCCTGTACAGAGTAGCAGTTTGATCTGAGTATCAAGTCTACCAGAAGAAAAATGGAGTTATACCAAACACCCGATAATATTTATGTAAGTGACTTTATACAAAGTAGTTTCTTCAGGTTTTCTTTTTAAAAATCCTCATTAAGACTTAACTGAAGTAAAACAACAGAGCTCTGATGTTTTACAGGAAGAAGTTATCATCCAAAGTAATCCTTCTACTTCATTTTACCACTAACCTTTTTGTGAAAAGTCACTTCCTTCCACGGAATAAGCAGCTATGTTTGGCCCATGAAATCAAGGAAAACCTCACAAAATTGAAAAAAACCTAAATTAAGTGTCATGGCGCAATAGTACATACTCCTGCAAAACTTACCCATACTAAAACAGAAAACCTAAAAAATTACAATGAACATTAAGAAGCCTGCCCGTACACTACAAGGAGTATACTGCAAAACACAAAACACTTAAACTTAGCAATATTCTTCCAGAAATTGTCAGACTGCACACTGACTTTCCAGACATGGGCTAGAAAGTAAAAACGCTACTCCTACAGAGCTCAAGATCTTCAAACTAGAGTATGCTTGGCAATTCTTGGTGGTGAAGTTGTAAAAGCCTACGTGAGGGGCCACACACAGGTCTGGAGCCCTGCACTGCAAGTTAAGTAATTTCTTCCAGCGGTTATCTGGAAAGATCAGTAAGAGCAAAGGAAATTGAAAAGTACTGATGAAAGGAAGCTATGGGCTGTGGGTCTGTGAACACACTGGAAACATGGCGTTTGCCGAGACCCACTTGCTGAGGCTCCTAGAACAGGAAAAAATAGGGGTAATATGTAGAGGAAATGTCGCATCAGAGCACAAGGGTAGTCAGCTATGGGTTGCATTAGCAGAAGTACCCAGAAGCAGTATTCATGGAGTGTAGGAAGAAACAAAAAGTACACCTGTAGGCCTATTAATCTGACCTCAATAGCATGCAAGACTGTTAGATAAAATGCAGGAATATATACATGACAGCTATTCTAGCTAGAAGTTCATTAGCATACGAAAACAGGGACAAACTGGCCAAAATACATTCAGGCATAGCTTCAGTAGTGTTCTTAAACCTCACAGCAGAGATGCAATGCAAAGCAGGCTTCCAGATGAGCTTGCATTGGAAAACACACTCAGGTGAGCAGAACATGTTCTGTGATAGAGTTATTCTTCCTTAAGAACCTGAAGGAGAAAAGATCTAGACCAAATGCCTAAAAAAGCTCTTATTTTCTAGCCTGATCCTTTTTTAATGAAAGGGTAATTTTTCACAGAGCTCCTTTAACAGTCATTTAGGCAAGAGACATTTGCTTGAATGCCTTCCTTCTGGAGTCTTAGCTCTCACCGCTGGCAAGTCTCACCCCACCAGTTTGAACTGTGGGTCTGCTGTCCTTGAGTAACGTTGGCCCTCCAGGAACAACGCTGCACAACAAGGACACAGCTTGTAGCCACAAATACAGAAGTAGTATGAAGCCAAGCAACATCCGAATACCCACTGTTGTCTACATATGTGGATTATGATCCTTGATTTAGTGAATGGGGAAAAGCTGTAGCCAAGTCTTATTGACATTGCTAATTCAAAGCATTAGAACAAAATAGTATGCTCTCTCAAAACAGTAATGTGAATGTTGTCCAGAGTAAAATTGTGAATCGAGCACCTTCTACATCTCATCCTACTACACTAAGATTAACAGGAACTTTTCAAATGCATTTTGGCTATATATCGAGATATATATATATATATATATATAAAAATATATATATTCATATTCTGATTACTAGGCTTATCCTGAATTTACAGCACTAACCTTCACACTGCCTTAAACTGCCACTGCACTGGGGGGAGTTAATGCCTCTGTGTACCAATCAGTTGTTTTACGACTGTTGCTTATTCAGGAGTTAAACTAAATGTCTGACTAGAAGGAAGAAAAAAAAAAGCATACAGCCAGAAATGATTACTCTGTCAAATTTCCACAATGAACTTGCCTACACATACACCCCAGCAGAACAAGAGCAGGTCACTGCTTTCCAGTCTACCTAATTTCTACATAAAGAACCACCAAACAAATGGATTTAAAGAGCAACAGCTGAACACAGAAGTTTGAATTTCTAAAGAAGAAAATACTATGACCACTATAGGTATACTCATCTAACCATTTCTAAGCAGAGAACAGCACTATTAAAAGTCCTGTTATTTTCAGAAATTGTGTCTCTAGACTAACCACATCTCCCGAGTATAGACAAAGGTAGTGCTCTCAGTTTTAAAAGAAACAAGCATTTATTGTGACAGGAATACGGAAGAAAGTATTTTTCCAGAAGAACAGCTTTGACTATAGCATGTGCCTCACATAATACACTCATCTCAGCTTCCCTGACAAAAAAGAAACACTGACTCAAAATTTGCGCAAGTACCAAAGTCAAAGACTGGCAACCTACAGTTGCATGCAAGTAATTTTCCTATGTTTTTTTCCCATGTTCTAGCAGTGTTAACTACTAGTTCACTTAAATCTTCATCTGTCATAGTAAACACAAATCCAGTTTTCCTCACAGGCCAGGAAGACACTGAACCTCCTGATTTCTTAAGAGCTCCAATCACATATTAAGCTTTCCTATTTCGTAATGTAAAAATAATCCTCATACAAATAAGCGGGATTAAAGCATGATTCAGCTTCTGAATCTTAGATAATAAAGTGCAGAAAACAAGAGATAAAAATAAACCAAGCAGTTAGCCATAGCAGAAGCTGCCCAGTAGAAATCTGCACCTTAGAGACAAATTTAAAGCATTCCACAGAAGAGGGTCTGCCAGAAGGACAGCCACAGCAACCTTGAACCGCAACCCTTAACCTTCAGTGGGTTTTCCAGCGTCAGCTGAAACTGATAGGGGAGTTGAATTTGGTAGTTGTATACAACAGACGTCCAGGTTTGGATACAACACCAGCTTTCACAGCAAGTATACAGGACACCATGTCCACCCTCAGTTTCTTCTGACTAGAGAAGAATTTTCAAGACAAGTACCATTTATGAGCTTCAACTGCTGCATTTATACGCATGACAGCAAGTCTGCAGATGACACCAAGCTGAGTGATGTGCTTAATATTCTAGAGGAATTGGATGCCGTTCAGAGGTTCTTAGAAGGCTTCAGAATGAAGAGAATGAAGAACTGCCCACTCTAAGAGGAGATCAGGTTTGAGGCCATCTAAGCAACCTGAAGGTGCACATGTCCATGGGACCAGGTGAGATGCATCCACAGCTCCTGAGGGAACTGATGGATGAAGTGGCTAAGCCACTATCCATTGTATTTGAGAAGTCATGGCAGTTTGGGGAAGTTCCCACTGACTGAAAAAAGGAAAACATAACCCTCATTTTTAAAAAGGGAAAAAAGGAAGACCTGTGGAACTACAGCCCAGTCAGTCTCACGTCTGTGCCCAGCAAGATCATGGAGCAGATCCTCCTGGAAACTATGCTAAGGCACATGGAAAATAAGGAGGTGGTTGGTGACAGCCAACATGGCTTCACTAAGGGCAAATCGTGCCTGAAATAATTTGGTGGCCTTCTATGATGGGATTACAGGATTGGTAGATAAGGGAGGAGGAACTGAAATAATCTACCTGGACTTGTGCAAAGCATTTGACACTGTCCCACATGACATCCTTGCCTCTAAATTGGAGAGACATGAATTTGATGGATGGACAACTCAGTGGATAAGGAATTGGCTGGGTGGTCGCACTCAAAGAGTTGCAGTCAATGGCTCAGTGTCCAAGTAGAGAGCAGTGACAAGCCATGTTCCTCAGGGGTCGGTATCGGGGCTGGTGCTGCTTAACATCTTTGTTGGCAACACGGACAGTAGGATTGAGTGAACTGTCAGCAAGTTTGCCAACACCACCAAGCTGTGTGGTGCGGTCGACACGCTGGAGGGAAGGGATGCCATCCAGAGGGACCTTGACAGGCTTGAGAGGTGGGCCTGTGCAAACCTCATGAAGTTCAGCAAAGCCAGGTGCAAGGTCCTGCACATGGGTCAGGGCAATCCCAAGCACAAATACAGGCTAGGCAGAGAATGGATTGAGAGCAGCCCTGAGGAGAAGGACTTGGGGTGCTGGTTGACAAGCTGAGCATGATTGGGCAATGTGTGCTCACAGCCCAGAAAGCCAACTGAATCCTGGGCTGCATCAAAAGAGGCATGACCAGCAGGTCAAGGGAGGTGACTCTGCCCCTCTGCTCCGCTCTGGTGAGACCCCCACGTGCAGTACTGCATTCAGCTCTGGGAGCTCCAACATAAACGGGACATGGACCTGTTGGAGAGAGTCCAGAGGAGGGCCACAAGATGATCAGAGGGCTGGAGCACCTCCCCTATGAAGACAGGCTGAGAGAGTTGGGGTTGTTCAGCCCGGCGAAGAGAAGGCTCCAGGGAGACCTTACTGCAGCCTTCCAGTACCTAAAGGGGGCCTACAAGACAGCCCAAAAGGGACTTTTTACAAGGGCATGTAGCAACAGGACAAGGGGTAATGGCTTTAAACTGAAAGAGGGTAGATTTAGATTAGATATTAGGAAGAAATTCATTACTGCAAAGGTGGCAAGACACTGGAACAGGTTGCCCAGCAAAGTTTTGGAATTTTTTTTTTTGTTTTGGATTTTTGGTTTCAGATAATATAGTAGCTAAAAAGTGCAATCCATAAACTCAATGTATTATCACAGAATGGCTTTAACAATGAGCATTTGCCTTAGCTAAGTAGCAGAGAAACCATACAGCTTCCCAAAATAAAGTCCTACTGAGAATCAGCATTACACAGGCTCAGGTTTAAGTTCTCTACAAAGCTTTAAACATGAATTAAGTCTTCGGTTTTAAACTACTGATGAGTTGCAAGCAACATTAAGCCCAGTTCCTCGCCCCTTCCCAGTTTGGGTTTTTAGATACTATACAATCCATTAACTGCGTGCTTATAAAAAAACTGTGGTAGGTTAACCTATGCAATAGGTCAGTACTTACCATAAAAGAAAGGTAGTAGGCTGGTCCTACCCAACCAGCACACTGCCTGTCTACTGTTGATTGATGTACAAACTAGTTGTCAATTGCTCAGAATTGTTCCTAATATTGTTCCTGACCACTTGCTAGGTTTCTACCAGTTTGCTAAATTTTTTTGCTTATGCTTTCCTCACTGTTTTCTTCAGCAACTTAGACCTCTCACTTTCATTACATAGTCACAGAAGCCTTTCAGATGCTGCCTTTATATCTGCTATAGAGTAATGATTATGAAGTGTTCTGCATATTGTAGCATTTTGTTTGCCATTACTTCTGTCATAGCTGACTTCAGTATTTCTTCACTTGGTAAGTGAAACTGGCAACATGACGCTCCTGAAGCTTTACAGAAATGCTGCTTTGGGGCAAGAGTTTGATTTACACATGAAGAAAAGTAAAAATGCCATGAACTGTTTTCTAATTCTTCATCTACCACATCAAAGTATTGTCATTTTAACCACAACTGAAGAATACACATAGCAGTTTGTAATTCAAAGGCTAATGCAGAGCAAATTGTTAACTATAAACAGAGCAGTAACTACTTTCTGTACTAACAGGTTTCTAGAAACCCAGTGCAATCCAGGCAATTCAATCATTCAGTTCTCATTAATTCAGCAGGACTCCAACATACTGTCACAAATCACAACTAGCTAAGTACTTAAAAACAGTATAAAAGTCACTTCCAAAAAGCAGCTTTTTTTTCAGCTGTATAAAGTATCAGATTCTTGGTGAGACAGTCCATGAAGTTTAATTTAGGTACACTGAAATGCCCTACTTTTGCACCTACTTGCTATACATGACTAAGTATATGCTCAGAAACAAATGCTATGGCAAAAATAATTACTGCATCCCATTTATTTGTTTCCATCGTTTTCCAGACTCCTCTTATGACAGAATGACAACACAGAACGAACTTTTTAATAAAGCAGATACATCAATGTTAAGTAACTTTATTTGCAATTACATCAAATTTCAAAGGTAAAAATAAACAAACACACACTGTGGTTGTGCAACATGAAAAACATTTACACCTATATCAGTTTCCAGTGGACTAACTCAAAAGTTTTATTTCTGGAAAAAAAAAAGTCTCTTTAGCTTTGTATAATCTTGGTACTATAACCTGTGTCTTGAATTCTGTATGCTTCAAATTCAGTAAACTGAGATGGTATTTTTTCCCCTCTTTTCAGGCTGAGGTAGAGCCAAGCACCATCCTACCAGTTTTTAAACACTTTATATGCTCCCTAGAAGAACATCTACTGAAATAATTCACATTACAAAATAAGCAGAGATGGGTAGTCTGAATTCAACAGAACAATGAAAAGCTTCACAGTAGCAGTTCATTCATTAAATGTTTCTATTTAAAGACACTACCTTCAAATGTACCACTGTACATCTGGATCCACAAGAGAACACAGGGGTGAATACCCTAATACGTACTGCTTTTTAGAATAGCTCAACTTTCCTCAAGAAAAGAAATGAAACATGATTTTTGAAGAAAAAAGACTGCTGAATTATATGGTATCATTTTAAAATTATAATTTAGTTGAACTTTGAAATTTGCATATTACTTTTTCCTTCTGCTACCTTCCTTGAATCCATAAAAACGCTAGTGTTTTGAAATATTTGAGTCACATTTTCTAAACAGAGTTTTGGTGGATCACAGACATCTGGATTTAAGTGCAGCTCTCTCAACCAGAAATCTAAGAATTACATACCTGGCTAGTTTCCAAAAGCCTACCCTGAGGTGACATTCACAAACCTGAAACACTAGTACTTAGGAAAGGTAATTCAAAAAGTGATACTCAAAATGTGTCTTTCACCATTTAATGTAAAAGAAGGTAAAGATTCTTTCTTCTGTAAATAATAATAATAATTAAAAAAAAAAATCAATCACCTATCAAATTACAGGTAAAATAGTACATTTCCCCGAAGAGTGAATTTTCTAAGAAACATGAAAACTTTAATGTGCAGATTAGTAACAGCTGGTACTGTAAGCATCTAAAGTAGGAATTGGGGAGGGGTGGTGTTCTTCTACACATACACTCCCCACCACCCTCCAGAGTTCCGTGGGTTTTGGTTTGGAGCACAAGAACATACTAACTCCAACTGAAGCTCTCCTACCTGCTAGGAGACACTCCTTCCTTCCTTCCTGACCAGCCCTGCCCAGTATGCTCTTGGTGCCCTATGCTGAAGATGAGTCCACATTCTGCCTCTTTTAGGGGAGGCAATATGCTGCTAACAGGTTACCTGTTTTCTACCCAGATACCAGTTTTCAAGAAAGCTGTATGAACTTCACATTTCTGAGATGACCACCCTTGCCAATTTGTTGCAGTGGTCCAAACAAGTGGTCCAAGCCAAAACTTGTTCCAAACCTTCAACTCCTTGCTCTCCTTCCATGCTCCAAATAAAGACACATAAACCAGCCACAACAGAGTATCAGCTGTGGTCCACACTGAATCATTTTCCTCCAATTAAGACCAAAACAAACATAACTTTTTATCTGACAAGACATTTTCAAAGGTAATTAAAACTGCATATGAAGTGTGTTTGGACAGCTAAATTGTTGATCATCCCTAAACACCTTCCAGCAGTGAGAAGGTGGCAGCTGCATCTCAACTGTGCTATCACACAAAAAAAAACGGACTCAGGAAATTAGCTTTACGTACTACTGGGATATTAAGTCCACTTAGTTACATAAGGACAACAGCAATGCTTGCTCTACATGGGTTTGCTGAGAGTGAAATAAAGAGTCAGGACATA
The DNA here is from genome assembly GCA_025311575.1 of Elanoides forficatus. NCBI lineage: Eukaryota > Metazoa > Chordata > Aves > Accipitriformes > Accipitridae > Elanoides > Elanoides forficatus. The sequence continues at coordinate 70,324,341 of JAOBAS010000072.1, read as the reverse complement.
CAGTAGCCTTCAGTATTAGTTGACTTGATCATTCATTTTTGTAACCAGCCATATTTAGATGCCAATCCCAATAACCAGGTCACAAGAAATTCAAATTGCTGTCATTTCTGGTAAGCAAACTGTTTGTAGGGACTTAGGAAGATGATTACTATTTTTATTTAACTTAAAAGCTGGTGAGTGCAAGTGTTAGAAATCCAATAGCCTCTTTAAATCTCATGAAGGCAAACAAAATCATTCCTTGTATGATTTAATACTCCCAATTTACTGATGCAACACTTTTTTTTTTTTTTAAAGTGCTAGGTCATTTGGGGGCATTTTTCTTTCCTGGTATTAGAAGAGAAATCTCTCATTTTTACAGGTCTCTAATCTCCCTTCTGAACTAAACTCCGAAAACCTTCCCTGCACAACAATGTTCAGAGCACTTAATTATGCTGTTCAGAATTAGAATACTAATTATGATAGTCAGATGTGTTTAGGTACAGTTATAAACAGATTTAAAAGACTTATAAGCATGTAAGAGCTCTGCCACAATATCCGCAAAAACAACCACCTGGAGCAAATATGCATAAGATGTATGTAGAGGTGCAATGCAAGATTTAATCTTCCACAGATCTACTAAACATTCTTTCAAGTGTTTGCCCTTGCTCTCCACCTCTCCCCCATCTCTTCTACTCCTCTGTCTAGACTGCTTCTTTACCTCTCCCATCTGTTTGCACACAGAAAGAATTCGGGAATCATGACCTTGCAACTTTGACTTTACGGCATTTAATAGTGTTTGTATAGTACAACTCACTTGGTGTGTCCAAAAGAAAGGCCACAGAAGTATTTAGGCCACTGCTGCTCAGGACCTCTATTGCCTATTAGAGGTGTCAGCCAGCCAGCTTCAATATTGAGATATTCCACTTCTTGGAGTATACCGTGATTTATACAGTATATCATATATATGACCATGCTATGAGCTGTATCATATTTTAATATCTATTGGTGTATGCCAACAATTTATCTTCAGTCTCCCTAAATATGGATCACATCCCAGCTAATCAGGATGTGCGCCCAAAGGCACACATGCAGTGTCACTTCTGCAATAAGTGACTTAACAGCATTTTCTGTCTTAATACATAAACACACTGACTGTAACAGCTAAGTTCAAGTCTGATCTCCTGCCTCAGGCACAACTCTCTGGTGATCAGGCATAACCACTTAAGTCCACGACGATCATTATTTGTGCTACGCTAAAATCTGAAACTTCCAAGCAGAGACATCAGTTATCTTCCAGGAGCCTGCAAGCATCTCCTCCGCCCACAACTGGTAGGCAAACAAGCCCAGGTAGGGCTTCTCAAATTTAAGCCTCCAACATTGCCTTGAAATTCAATTTCTGTATTTCAGATAGCCAGCCTCTGGCTCTCTGAGGATCCATGACAGGTAACAGCACCGTGCTCCTCCACTGGTACGGGCTCCCTCGTGCCGCAACAATGCTGCCACACCACCAGCCAGCTCTAGGCTCACTTGAGCTTCAGCCCCTGCAACGTAACACAATCCCACCACCCATCCGGGTTAGCTAACAGCTTTCAGCATCATGCGAGCCAAACCTTCCCCATGCGCTTTTGCTTTCACTCTTCACCGCTATGCCAAGAGCAGGCTTTCATGTGAGCCTCGACTCGCACCCTGCCCTCTGTGTGACCGCTCGGTGTGACTGAGCTCCCGTGCCAGATTTGTGGCCGCTTCAATTCATAACCTTCAGGATAAACTGAGCATCACCCTGGGTAGCTGCAGTAGGGACTCACTGCACGTCCAGGGGTGGCACCTTGGGACCAGTTTCTGACATCTCAGGAGAAGCAAGGACACAGGGAGCACAGAGTGCCCCTAACCTCAGGAAGCAAAATGCATCATGTTCCCAAACTGCCCTCAAAGCTCGCAGCACAAAGGGGGAAGGACACTTTGCAGCGATCACTTTGCTAAGAAGTAATCTCTGTCCACAACAGAGGGGTTAAGAGTCTCCTGAACCTTCACCTAACATATTTACTGAGGTTGCTATTAGCTCAGAAAGGTTGAGGGGGGGAAAAAAAAAAAAAATAGAGACCAGAGTCACAACAGAATGTAAATACAGAAATCTTAACACGTCACCTAAAAAAATTCCGTTTTCCGAAATGCCGAACGTCCGGCTCCTTCTCCCA
>JAOBAS010000072.1:70297579-70313439 GCA_025311575.1 Elanoides forficatus | reverse complement strand
AACTGTTCTTATCTCAACCCACGAGTTTTACTTCTTTTCCCGATTTCCTCCCCCATCCTGCTGGGGGCGGGGGGGGGGAAGTGAGTGAGAGGCTGCGTGGTGCTTAGTTGCTGGCTGGGGTTAAACCATGACAAGCTATCAAATCTTCCGTCTCCCCCCCTATTAGGTTTAAACTCCAGAATACATACAGCATGTCTGCAAACTCCATTCTCCTACACAAAGTAAGTGGTTTGGCATATGCACTCTCAAAATTTCAGTATGGTACAGTGCTACAGGAAAACAATAAGGAGTTAAATTGTCTATTCTTGATTAGGCTGTCTGAGTTCCTAGTAAAGTCAATATAATATTAATGTAATTCCTATACATCACATCAGCAAAGCAGTAGAATGAAAAGCCATCCCTGCAGTCTCAGGCCCAGTAAGTTCTTCTAACAAGGTCACTGGCTGATTATACAAGCAGCACACTGTGTCTGAGACCCTTTCCACAGCCAGGTGGTCAAGACCTAACCCGGCTTGCTCTCCACTGGCAGCTTGCTGTTTAATCACCATCATTCTCCCCTTTCTCAGTATTGCCTCCAGAACAGACTGTCCAGAACAGCAACACAGAGAGCTGGTTGTTTTAACCCTTCCACCTGAACTGTTGAGTGATTTCAGATGGGCCAGAAGGCTCTGCCCAACACACGGACACTCCCTCTGCCTATTTAACTCCTCATGGCCTCTCTCAGCTAGTTGAGATACACATAGATTCCTCTCTTAATGTTCTAATTCACCTACAGCTGAAATAAAGCACAGCAAAATAGTGGGATGATGTCAAGATGCAATTGCTTTACTGTGTATTGTATGAGGCTACAATATCCTACATCTTTGCTTTATCTCTTCTCTGCTCTTGGCCACCTTCATTTGTCATGTTGCCAGAAGAGAGATGAAAGCACCCATATCCTGGCGACTTTCCAAGTTGGAAAACTACAGTCTGACTACCTATATTCCCCAGACGGCTTCAACTGGACAAGCTATTTTTTACCCCTTTTCTTACAAACTTTACTTGCAGTGCTGGTGCAGAAGTTTTGCTGCATTTCCTGCTGAGGAAGGACTTTCTGGAGGAGTGCATAAGGGATACTTATAGATGAGAAGAGCTATAGCAGACCATTATGCTGAGGAAGGTGAAATGAGAAGGTAATTCTTAATGGCAATTTATTTGACAAACATGGATCTTTTTCTAGCTCAGTTTTCCCAGGAGCACTTGATGATTTTTTCACATGTATCTATTGGGTAGGATTATTCATCGCAGACTTCAGGACTAATTCTTGGCCTTCGGCTTATTGATAAGCACTCAAGTTTACAAAGTTCTAGAAGTGTTGGCTGGTTTCAACTGAGCCTACAGATTACTGTCTGTTTCTGTTCCCTCATTATAATGGTGTAAGTCTAAAATCAGGCTTCCAGGGCTAATGTTCATGTTCACAAACTCATCATTTGCTTTTCATTATTTACCTTTAGTTTTTCCACCAGGAAAAAGAACTATTTCCCATACATACCCACTTGCAAGCTCATTTGTCAGAATAACTAAAAGGAACATGCAAATGTTTCAAATTATGCCTTGGGCTGTGTTTGTTCCTGTGGTCTACACCTAGCTCTGAGAAAACAAATAGAAAGACAGATTCTGTACGATGGAAAAAAAGAGTAGGAAGGCAAGCATGGATGTCTGAAATGTTGGCTAAAGTGTTCAACATCAATTCTTTCCTTCTTTGACTGTGTAGTTCAAGAGAGGACACTGTGGGGAACTCAGTATCATAGGCTGTGTAAATACTTAGCCTGATTCTGTGAAAGCCAGAGAACATCACATGGTTTTGTCTGTGTCTAGAGACAACAGCAAAGAAACCACTTCACTATTCACTACAGATGCTTTCTGTCTCTCTGCTGCCATGTAGGGATGGCCCAGAGTTCTGCTCCAAAGGCTGCGATTACATTTGGATAACCTGGGGATTTAAGAAATCAGAGAACTGTAGCAACTGGGGATCTGCAGAAACCACTGGTTGACATTACATCAGCCAGAGTCTCTTGAAAAAATTGATCTATGGTTGGGAAAGCAGTCATCATTTTGAAGGTACAACTAATGCAGAAGGCAGCAGCCCAAGCCATGCTACACATCAATGTGTCACCTGCTGCTCTGTGCCTCCACTTCCCCAGCAGAGAACAGCATGACCGCCAAAGTCCCTGTCCCACTTTCCAACAAGCTCCATAATCTTGGCATGAGCTAAAGAACCAACATTACCAGGGCTCCTTACACAAACTAAATTTCCTCAGAAGAGTGGTACTATCATAAAAAAAATTCTTTATTCTTTTATTATTTAGAAATAGAATAACATAAAAGGGGCAGGAGTGATTTATGATTAGGATGATTTCACTTAACTACTTTATAGCACACTTTGCAAATGTTGGTTTCAGCCTAGCTGATCGTACCTGACAAATTCAGTGGCCTTCTATGACGGAGTTACAGCTTTGGTGGATAAGGGAAGAGCAACTGACATCATCTACCTGGAGTTGTGCAGAGCATTTGATACTCTCCCTCATGATATCCTTGTCTCTGAATTGGAGAGACATGGACTTAATAGTTAGACCACTCAATGGATAAGGAATTGGCTGGATGGTCACCCTGAAAGTGTTGCAGTCAACAGCTCAATGTCCAAGTGGAGAGCAGTGATGAGTGGCATTCCTCAAGCGTCAGTATCTGGACCGGCGCTGTTTAACATCTTTGCTGGCAACATGGACAGTGGAACTGAGTGCACCCTCAGCAAGTTTGCCGACAACACCAAGCTGTGTGGTGTGGTCGACACGCTGGAGGGAAGGGATGCCATCCAGAGGGACCTTGACAGGCTTGAGAGGTGGGCCTGTGCAAACTTCATGAAGTTCAGCAAAGCCAAGTGCAAGGTCCTGCACGTAGATCAGGGCAATCCCAAGCACAAATACAGGCTGGGGGATGAGTGGATTGAGAGCAGCCCTATGGAGAAGGACTTGGGTGTGTTGGTTGATGAGAAGCTCAATGTGACCCAGCAATGTGCACCCACAGCCCAGAAAACCAACTGTATCCTGGGGGCTACATCAAAAGAAGCATAACCAGTAGGTCGAGGGAGGTGATTCTGCCCCTCTGCTCCGCTCTGGTGAGACCCCCATGTGCAGTACTGCATTCAGCTCTGGGGTCCCAACATAAGAAGGACGTGGACCTGTTGGAGCGAGTCCAGAGGAGGGCCATGAAGATGATCAGAGGGCTGGAATATGTCTCCTGTGACGACAGGCTGAGAGAGTTGGGGTTGTTCAGCCTGGAGAAGAAAAGGCTCCAGGGAGACCTTACTGCAGCCTTCCAGTACCTAAAAGGGGCCTACAAGACAGCCCAAAAGGGACTTCTTATAGGCGCATGTAGTGATAGGACAAAGGGTAATGTCTTTAAACTGAAAGAGGGTAGATTTAGATTAGATATAAGGAAGAAATTCTTCACTATGAGGTTGGTGAGGCACTGGAACAGGTTGCCCCGAGAGGTTGTGGATGCCCCATCCCTGGGAGTGTTCAAGGCCAGGTTGGATGGGGCTTTGAGCAACCTGGTCTAGTGGAAGGTGTCCCTGTCCATGGCAGGGGGGTTGGAACTAGATGGTCTTTAAGTTCCCTTCCAACCCAAACCATTCTATGATTCCATGATTCTCTTCTTGTCCAGACAATAATTTCGGAGGCTTTTGCAGATGGTTTTGCAAATGGAACAATACTAAATGCCAGGGGTGGAAACCTTAACCCTTTGGACAAGCTATGCTATTTTTTAAAAAATTTTGAATTAAAATAAAATTTTCCCTATGAAAAACAAATCACTTATGTCCCCTTACTCTAGTCAAGAAAATCTGAACTGCTTTAGAGTCAAAATTCCTGTAACTTCTCCCGCAATGCCCTTTCACACCTGATTTGAACTGTTTAAATACTATCATTATTAACCACATAATTTCAATCCCGTTTACCTAAGCAGCCTTTACTTTCAAAATGGTGTATATTAAATGCAGAAGCTATTTTAGCATTGCCTTAATGTTGTAGAGTATATGTTATAAAAACAAGATCTATGCTTGATCAGTAAGTAAAAGTGGCTATATTAAGTGTTTAGTGCATTTATTAAATAAGGTATACCAAGATAGTAATCTATGTATTTAGCCAGAGAAACAGGAACAGAAAGTACAGATCAGTTGTAGTAGTGGTGTTGTTAGAAACATCATGTTTTCATTTCCTGGCTTTTGTGATTTGAACTCTGCAACCTTTATCCTGAGTGAATGTAGGGGCTTTTTGTTTATCAACTGAGCACCAGAAATGCTTCCACTCTACAAGTGTTTGTCTCCCCGAACAACCCTGGAACTCTTAAGCTGTTCGTCACCATATCCCATTTCCCCCACCCTATCAAGATTCAAGGAGACTCTTCCAAATCTGACGGATGTGAATATAATAGCAGTTTTACTAGTTGTTGGACAACAGTGGTAAATGTGATAGATATTGAGAAGACAAAACAAAGCACGTCTTTTCATATTAAACAGCTTCTATTTTCAGAGATCTATCTTGTTCAGCTACCTACCTTTTTAAAGCCAAAAACTGCCAAAGAAGTTGAGTTCTCAAACAAAGCATTCCTCCCAGATTATCCACCTTCCTTAGACATCCTGGAAAACAGAAACGAGAGGCTCAGCAAACGAGCCTTTAGTTTTATTAACTGTGGAACTTTCCATCTTCAAAGAGTCATAGAATGGTTTGGGCTGGAAGTGACCTTTAAAAGTCATCTAGTCCAACCCCCCTGCAATAAGCAGGGACATCTTCAACCACACCAGGTTGCTCAGAGCCCCTTCCAACCTGACCTTGAATGTTTGCAGAGATGGGACATCTACCACCTCTCTAGGCAACCTGTTCCAGTGTTTCACCACCCTCATTGTAAAAATTTCCTCCTTCTACCTAGTCTGAGTCTACCCTCTTTTGGATTAAAACCATTACCCCTTGTTCTATCACTACAGGCCCTATTAAAAAATCTGTCCCCTTATAAGCCCCATGTAAGTATTGAAAGGCCGCAATAAGGTCTCTCTGGAGCCTTCTCTTCTCCAGGCTGAACAACCCCATCTCTCTCAGCCTGTCGTCACAGGAGATATATTCCATCCCTCCGATCATTTTTGCGGCCCTGCTCCAGACTCACTCCAACAGGTCCATGTTTTTCCTGTGCTGAGGACCCCAGAGCTGAACACAGTACTCCAGGTGGGGTCTCACCAGAGCGGAGCAGAGGGGCAGAATCACCTACCTTGACCTCCTGGTCACGCTTCTTTTGACACAGCCCAGGATATGGTTGGCTTTCTGGGCTGCAAGCACATGTTGCCAGCTCTTGTCCAGTTTTTCATCCACCAGTACTCCCAAGTCCTTCTCCACAGAGCTGCTCTCAATCCATTCATCTCCCAGGCAGTATTGATACCGGGGTTTGCCCCAACCCATGTGCAGGACTTTGCACTTGGCCTTGTTGAACTTCATGAGGTTCACAAGGGCCAACTTCTTGAGCTTGTCCAGGTCCCTCTGGATGTCATCCCTTCCCTCAGGCATGTCAACTGCACCACTCAGCTTGGCATCATCTGCAAACTTGCTGAAAGTGCACTCAATCCTGCTATGTCATTGACGATTAAACAGTACTGGTCCCAATATGGACCCTTGAGGGACACCACTTGTCACTGATCTCCATCCAGACATTGAGCCACTGACCACTACTCTCTGGATGAGACCATCCAGCCAATTTCTTATTCAATGAATAGTCCATCCATCAAAGCCATCTCTCTCCAATTTAGAGAGGGATGTTGTGGGGGACCATGTAAGATGTGTGAGTCATATTTCTCTGCAAATGAGAAGTTTCACAGATAATCCATATCTAACAGTTACTGCTTCTGAAAATCAATTATAAATGTACTGTTTCATTTTTTAATGAAGTGCAATGCCTGTCCTAAGGTTTACTGATCTAAAGAACACATTCAGATCATGTGTACTGCAGAGGTTTTAATACTGACAATGAGTATCAGATACATTGTATTCTGTAGCGTAGTGCAAAACAACAGAACTAGCTCCTAGCTCAGGTGTGGGGAATTATTACAGTTCCAGGAACACATATTTCTGCATAGGCAGATATATTCTACTTCTCTACAGGTCAAAGGTTCCTTGGGTATTTTTGTACACTTCACAGAACTGGGAGATGTTTCCTTAAAGTTCAGTGAGTAGTTGAATTACTACTTACATAACCTAACTCTAGAAAAAAAATTGTTTCCAGAGCTAACTGAAAGAATTCAAGAGGAAAGTGAAAGGCAGCTGGGTACCTGACTTCCATGAGTGTCTTAGAACTATAAATGCCCATTTGAGTAAATGTAGTGGGCAACATGGCTTAGTTTAGCTTCAAATAAAATAATCCTGATTAATAATGGAGATAGTTATGCTACTAATATAATTATACCTTGAAAATCAAGACACTTAAAGGACAAGAATATGCGGAGTAGGAGCCCTATTACCTCAGTTATCTGTCACGGCAGGAGCAAATGGATGAATTTGATAGAAAAAATAATTTTCTATTTCACCATTTTGTTATGTCAGAGGAGCAATTTCCCAAGCCAACCCCACCCATCAAATGAAAAACAGTTAAACCCTTCATATTTTCTGAAAAAAAGGAAGTCTAGAGCCCTCTGTGGTCCAGTAAAGGTTTCCGTATGGCAACTTGGCTACCAAGAGCTGTCAGCGGATTATCGCGCAGTAAAACAGAGACTTTTGATGATTACTTCACACTTCAGGCAAAACTAGGTTTTGTTATCCATTGGTTTCTCTTTCAAACATTTGCAAATTAAATGACTGAATTGTAAGAATCATTCAATTTCTTTGTGGTGCCATAGAACTGCATTTTTATGTGCTTTCTTTTGATTCTTTGCAAGTACAGAGTGACTTCCTGGATCACAGAGCAAGAATAACTGTAATTCTTTGCCTGCACTATGCAGGAGGTCATGAAATGTTCATAATGATCCCTTTTAGCAATATAACCTATTAATCTGTAAATCAATGAATAGCAAAAGCTGCTCCAGCTGTCAGGACTTCTTAGTTTTTTAGCACATGCAGAACAATCCCTTCTGACTTCTTTTGCTTCTGGAAACATTCAGAGGAAATTCCTTAGTCCTTCCTGAGTCCAAAAGTGGTCTTACTTTAAGTATTCAAATATGCTAAAAGTAGTACTGCTCCCCTGGTGGGAAGACAACAATATATAGTGCCCTTGACCAAATATGATGCTATGTTTCAAAACCTGGGTATAAACAAAGCCTTAATTCTGCAATACTACAAAATGGCCAAGTAAATGAAACGGTATTTCTCTAAGGGTGTTGGCAAAACACCTCCCCACTTCAAAGGTGATTCCTTAGTCATTTTTTAAAAGCAAAAGAATCATCTATGAGTAACACACTACGTGAAATCAGCTAGCTAGCTATGGTCAACAGATGATGCTTCACATAAATTTAAACTCGGACCTGAGGCATCTAAGAGCCAGAACCATATAAGCTCAGTCAAAGTCAGGGGAACACTATTGATTTCAACAAGAGCCAGTTCAAATACTTGTTAAATTCTATTAAACTTATTAAACTCTACTTCCTTACAGCAGTCAACCAGCCTGCTTTGTGATGTGAAACATGACTGTTTATTTATATCCCTTTTTTACCTTGCTTAGATAGAGATTAATTACCTAGTCCTTTAAAAATAAAATGTACATACACACACAATCCAGATGCTTTTTTTTGATGACTTCCTGTGGCATTAAATTCCCAAGGCTTATCCTGTGGACTAGATTTCCTTATATGGAATTCATATTTCCATGTTTTTGGAGTCTGAACCCTTTGGAGTTCATTTAAAGCTGATAGTCAAAGCAAAACTTGGGCTGTTTAAGCCTACATCAAGTGAAATTCTAAAAAGAGCTTGAACAAGCCCTGTGAAATTCAAGTGCCATATTTCACACATCTCTGATAAATACTGAAATCCTCTCCATTTGCTTCCTGTTTTGGGGTAATTTTAAGAGTGTGTTTTATGCTAAGGTATTGTGTACAGTGAACAAATGGACAAGTCCCAGAACAAGGGAACTGAATTTCAGCCACTGCCATACCACATTGGCAGGCACAAAACATGAGAAGGCTTCCTTCCTTTGCAGACCTTATCATGCAAGTGCCAGGTGTACTGCAGGACTGGCAAGTTTTAAGCCCAGCTCTTCTGCCTGTCTGTGAAGGATTTCTTCAATGTTCAGCACAAAGGAGAGAAAAAAGGTCACGTCCCACATCCTACAGTGTCTGGGGGTCCTTGCTGACATGGACATGGCAAGGCTGCATTTTGCTGCTCTGAACTTCCTCTTATTAAACTTTTACTGGGCAACGAAACTTCATCAAGTCCCACACAAGCTACTGTGCGGATATAATTTCTGCATCAATGAGTAATTTGTTTTGGTTTTGGTTCTAGTTTCAACATCTTTATATTACTTTACCTTTGTTTGTACTAGTACATAGCTGATCAAGTAGCTAACTACTCAGAGTTGCCAGTTCATAGTATTTTAGAATAAACAACACCATAAAGGAAGTAGCTCTGCTTGAATATGTTTTTATGTAATAGCTTGTCATACAGTATATTAAAATTACTATAACTAACATTGCTACAGTGGAAACTATTAACTTATTAACAGGTGAGGTTTTTGTCATTAAACAAACACAAACAGGAACTAAGTTACAAATGCTGGCTTTTTATTATCCTTTATGCCAGGAAAATCAGACAGCCAAGCAGGCTAATACACAAAGTAAGGGCTGGAGACAAAAGCTACTGCTAAAGACTGGAGTAAATACATATTCAGAAAGCCTGAAGTGAGTCACTGGGACTGACAGCAAACGTGGGGATTGAGAGATTGTTTGGGATTTTGTGTAAGAGATCAGCAAGCAAAAAGAAAATCAAGGAGAAAGAGAGAAGCATTTATGTTCTTTTGAGAGGAAATGAGGCAGAACAAGTTCAGCATGGAAAGGCAAGTAGTTTCCTAATCACAGATGCTTTATCAGTTTCCTCCTTGGTTAAATGGAGATAATAATGACAAGAGTAGTGGATAATGACAGATTTCACTATAGTAAAGAAGGGTTTAATTTATCAATAGTGTTCGCAGAGCTCGTCAGTATGACTGGACATAAGTTGTCAGAGAAATGCAAATTATAATAAACACAGTTACTGCGGATAGATAAAAATGCTGAAAGATGGCATTGTAAAATACATAATTGTGGGTTTTTTTCCCAAGAAATGTAATGACAGACATCTCCCTTTGTGTTTGGCCTATAAAATAAAATGTGTTTTCATACTGTCAAAGCATAAGTAATTACATGCCTTTGCTTCCCTGTAACTGGACTTAACTTCATTGAAAACAAACTGGCCAGTGTTATACACTATTGTGCAACTATATTAAAGCATTTCAACCAATCAATGGACTATTCAACCAAATGGGAAAATGTGCTGAGTCAAAAGAATAGCTCCTTCAATGTATAATACAGAGCTGAGTGTTCCTGCACCAAGTCTCAACTCAGGTAACAGCTCCTTATCCTGAAACTGCACAATAAAAAACTTAAAACTGAGAAAAACTGTTCTTCACAGAATGGACAAACAGAACTTTGAACTCTCTGCTGCAAGACATACTTTTAGCGAGATAGTAGTATAAATGTAGAAGGTACTACATATAGGAATTACACGTTATATAGACTGATAAAAGACTAAGGGATAAATTCTCATGACCCAAGGCATAAACTACCCATGCATTTACAAGAGGTGGGAAGAAATTCCCCACTGAGGTGCTACAGGATTGCACCTTCCTCTGAAGTTCACTCAAACTGCTTCCATGGACAGAATACAAACCATTGATCTCATATGTGTCTAAAAATGACATCCTTAAAACAGGATCTGGTTTCTTTAAAGTCCTACATTTAGACTTGTGTGAACCATTTTATGAAACATCAGACTTCTTTTGATTTGGAAAGCTGTGTAACTTCCCTACGGGATGTTAAGAACTGTAACATGTTAGTCACACAATGTCTTTCCTCAAAGAAACTATTTCTGCTTCCTATCAAAACATGGATTCTCTGATACTGTGATTTTGTTAATATTTATTTCCTGACTTTATTTATCAGGTGACTTTTACTAAAGACCTGAGCATACTCTGATAATAATTAGGTAAAAGGATAAAATAACAAGGTGGATTGGGAGGAGGTGGGGAAGACAAAACAACTGATGGAACCATCGGCACAAACATTCCTCCTCAAAAGTGATTCACCCATAAGGGTGAGGAGAAGCAAGAAGATGATGAAATAAATAAGGGATTTGGAGGAAGAAAGAAACACAATTCAAGAAATAACAAATAAAGCAAAGGAGCCAGGTCAAGGGCAGGGATGGCAGTCCAACTGCTAGGGACCACTGCTTCAGCCTGCTTTCAGTCCAATGGAGAACAATGTCACATAATGTAAAAGCCCTGAATTGGTACTGCATCAACTGGCAACACTTCCACAGAAATAAATGGGACTCAGGATTCCCAAAGGTTTATTTGACAGAATGCTAGTAAGAACACAGGCAGGTACTTTCTTTATCTCCCTAGATCAAAAAAATTGTACCCTTTTCCTATGTCTCTTTAGGTGTGCGTCCTTCTCCTCTTTTGTGGTTAGAAGCTCTGGTTCCTCACTGGGAGTGAAATATGAACTTGTTCTTGCCAGAACTCAAAGGCTTGCTTCCTCAAAGGAAGTAAGCTTGACATCAATTTCACATCTGGACGCAGGATTACAAACCCAAGTTAAATAAAGAGCTTGATCTAGGAGTGTGCACCTGCTATAAATATGTGCTGTCTGTTCACAGCTACATTATGGAAAAGTCACAACAGTTAGTCTGGAAGACTGTGCAGAACAAATACCACACATGCTATGCAGCAGTAAGGTGTACAAGGGTAAGCCTGTGAAAATACTTATCAGCAGAAGACTAAAGTAAGCAGTGTAATGAATTCTAAGAAAAACAAGGATTTGGTATCTCACAGTCTGCCATATTATTAGTCAAAAGCTGGCAAATACCTGAAGGCAGTCTAAGGAAATGCTAACCAAAGGTAACATGAGCAAAGTCACAGATAACTGAAGCAGAACTAGCTACATGATGGAAAGTGCAATGACTTATAATACTTACAGACATGGAATCATCCAAGCCATCTTCTTTAGGATATTAAAAACCTTAATTATATTCACTTTCCAGTTAACTTGTATTCCAATACTTGTATTCCAAAGGGATTCTTTGTACTATTTTTCATGCCACCTCTATATGAGTGCTTTCACAGCTATAGGAGAAGCTCCTTTTTTTTCCCCTCTGCTGACTAACTTTTCAAGATCATAATTTGTGTTCAGGATTTCTTAAATAGAAGAAAATAACTGTTGCTACTGTTTTAGGAATCTTCATTACCCTCTGACAGTCAATGCAAGATTCATCTTCTTCAAGGGTAGTAGCCAACCACTGACTTTGTGAACCTGTTGTGAGAGCATCTGTACAGAATTTTGCAGTGTATTTCTAGTATACTTGCAGTGAGTTGGCAACAACAGCAAAGATTTATGATACAGCTAAACTACTTTTATTACACAAATGTGCTTGTTTAGAATTTGCTTGGGTATCTCTAGACTGTAGTAGTTCATCCAGATAAAACCTATATCTGTATTTCCTTTCCTATCAATGTTAATGATACAAAAAATTCCCATAGCAAGAGAAGCATTTCCTTTCAAATGCATTTTCATTCAAAATTGCCTACTTCATCCATGCTGCAGTCTCATCAACCACTGCCTTCTTTCCATTGAAAAGGAATTGCCTATGAATACAAATGATACAGTTTTTGTCCTAATACAAACACCTGGGCAGTCAAGAGCACAAGAAAATGCAAAAAGAATTGGCAATTTCCTGGACAGGCAATAAATTAGCCCCTATCTTTCTTCCAGTTGGTGTGAGCCGGAGAAGTCAAACTAGTATTGCCAGCTCCCACTGCCTAAAAAAAGTGACTCTTCAAATATTTTGAGACTTTAAAAAATACATTCAGCATCCTTTCTCTTTAAAATTTGATTTTTAACTTTGAAGACATTTGCATGCCTCTGTACATCAAAAGGGGAAGAAGAGTAAATCTGGAAAGGTGGTCTATCTAGACTTACTTAGTGATAGAAGTGCACTGCAGCCTCCCAGAAGTGCATAGAGTCTTTTCAGGAGAATATTCAGCACTGCACAACAGCAGAGTGCTCTTCACAGGAGACCAGAGATTCTGCCATACAACATAGCCAAAGCAGAATTTCAGCAGAAGAAACAAAAGGTTTAAACTCTATTGATTCTTTGGTTTAAAGTTTTGTCTGGCTTTGCTGTTTTCTGAATTAATTTATTTTAGTTCAAGGAGCTTTGATAAGCAGAGAAAAAAATACTTATTCAGTTTTATTCTGTATTTTATAATCTCTGTTGGCCTTGTTGCTGAAAGGCCAGAAAAGATTTATTTGAACTTTGTGTACTATTGTGCATTTTGTTTTATTTATTTATTGTGTTAAAAGATTTCATACTTTTCACATGGATGTTTTTAAGGGTAGCCAGGAGAGCTCCTTGTTGTCTTCAAGTATCTTCTTAGCTCCCCAGTAAAATATTAAAAGAATCAGATTCATTACCCTTGCAGTTTTAACAGGAAACTTACTGCTAGTGAACAATAAATATTTTGTGTTTGTAAATCTGCCTGGAACAACACTTTTCTTATTTCTACTGTAACAAAAAGGCCTACTGTTTCTACTTTTCAAGACATACTCATGTTCTCTTGAGGAATCCTTAAGGGATTTAAGATCCTTTGACATCCAGTGGGTGATGAGCACTTGACTTGGTTAGGCTCCTTTGAAATCCTAGCCCTACATTCTGAAACGCTGACTAGAACTGCTTTTTGCAGAAATAATTAACTATCTAGTGCTCAGTCTTGATGTTTACAGTGAGCTGATGCACAAAAGCCTAAGGAGACCTAAGATGAAAAGGTATTTATTGGTAATTAAAATATGAGCCGTATAAGTTTTATTCTTCTCAGGCATTCCCTAGTATTGAATTCAGACACACTTACTTAACATTAGAATAACTTGTCTTATATTTGGCTTGTATTTCACTTCTAGGAATTGAAAATGAGATTATGCTTATCACATTAAAGAATATACATGTATGAGACTTCTTTTCTCCAGAGTTTTTAAAGCAATCAGTAGTCTGTACTTCTTAAAGTCTACAGAAAGCTGTTCATTTTCATGTAAACTTCATAAAATAAAATCTAAAAAATACATTTCTTGAAGTCTTGGTCCTAAATCAAGCTCTATTACCTAATCAAATGACATGAATTTCTGCTGAATGTCCAGCAGATTTGTTTTGGGAGTTTACCTCAGAAAAACAAAAGATGAGTAAAAACTGGGCAACGACTTCACAAATTTGCAAAGGATTTATTTACCTAGACAACAGACTGGTAGACCCAGTTAAAAAAAAAAAAGCCAACAAAGAGACAATGTATGTAGAAATACATTTTTAAAAATATCTCAGTGATCCAGAGCTGAATGTGTTTTATATCCTCTAAAAACTGAAAAAGCTGTTTAGATTCTTTTCTGATTATTTACATTAATAGTAAATATGAAATATTTATTTATATGAATAAGGAAATATGAAATATAAAAAGCTGTACACACTCAATAGTGCAGTGTCTATATCCATACCATTTATAATTACACATTATATGAATTCTTAATATATGGCAATTATTCGTATTTGACAGACCAACCATATTTTACCAAAGTTAGATAGAATGAAGGAATAATAATAGGGAAGCAGATAAAAAGATAAATAAAGAAGACAGTATAAAAGGAATAAAAGTAGTAAAGGGATGAGGTAATGAAAAGCTGGCAGTCAGCAGGAGTGTAAAACCCTCTTACATGTTTATTCAAACACATTTAGGTGAAAGTATCCCCTGTTTTCCAGGTTGCCCTGGAAACAGCCACATCCTGTCTGACAGTGAAGCAAGAGGAGGGATAATAAACTCAGGCAGAAGATGCTCTGTGAATACCCTTTTATTCTCCTATTCGTATTACATGCCAGGTCACTGCTCCTCTTTGGTATTCTCAGAAGTAACACTTCAGCCTTGCAACCAGTGGTTTCAGGATGTATGGATTCACTACAGATGCCTCCATCCATGGCTGCTTATAAGATTAATAAACCTCCACCTCTCTTCACGCCCAGGCTCCTTTCTCTACTTATTGTCTTTTATTGATAAACAGTTGGCCATACTGTCACTGAGTTTTCCCTTCACCCCATACATGGACTCCATTATTTAGGCTGTGTTTTTGGAGAGACTCTTGCCTGTGCCTCAGTGGCCTGTGACTTCCCAAAGCATGGCACAAAAGAATTGAGAATGACACAATGCTGAGAGATTTTGGTGGTCCTGTGAGGAATCTGGGAGCTGTGTCTTTCTTAAACAAAGTCAGCTGTAATGTGAAGGCTTGGGGATGACTGAAATGAATGATGGAAAACTCCTCTGCAGACCCTATTTGACAGTCTCTAAAGTCTTTTAATCTGTTGACCGATTATAGAGATGGACCATGAGTTCTGGGTAAGGGAGGAAGCCAAGCAAAAGTCCCTGGTCTAGTAGGCAATTTTTTTTCTTTATTATTTTTCTTACAGAGATTGGTTGCACTGTTTTCCCAAAACTGGGCTGCTTTCAGGCAGCTTTTTATCTTGCACTGGAGGCCAGCTTCAAGTGAGAGAATTGGAAATGTTCATCTTTGGTACCTGTTTTACATACTTTTGGGCTCTGTTCGGCTCTCACAGTAGCCACTGATGGGAGAAAAACAAAGATTCTTTGTCCTTTATAACAATATCACTTTGGGGTTCTGACCAATAAAGTGTGTGTTCTTAGATAACAGAAGTTTTCTCTCCTGATGTTCTGTCTTACCCTATGTGGGCTGCCATGACAGGCAAGATTGGGATGGAGGCAGAATGTAGAAGGCTGATTTCTTGGACAAGCCAGCACCTCTGCTTTTTGCTACACCAGTCCGGTAGATTAATAAAGGAGGAACATCCTTTATACATGATGACAGGGTGGATCACCTTTCAAATGTACACATGAAGTGGGATCAAGATGAGTATTTAAGGGACTTGCTGAGAAGGTGCAATAGCTTTTGGATGAAATATGACACCCGAGGGCATTCAGGGCAGTGTGTTGTGTGGATGAGACAAGAGCAATTGGAAGAGCTTTATACCTCTGGGACAGTCCTTGGAAGTGATTCAATACATTAGTTTGGATGTACCCAAAGATATCCAAATTATTTTACAATAGAGTAGAAAAGCTTTGACCGTTGTGATAAAAGGAAGACTAGGGAAAATGTGGGCCCTCTCCAGAAGGAAACAGGAGACCTGGTTACCCAGGACATGGAAAAGGTTGAAGTACTCAATGACTTTTTTGCCTCAGTCTTCACCAGCAAGTGCTCCAACCACACTGCCCAAGTCAGAGAAGGCAAAGGCAGGGACTGGGAGAATGAAGAACTGCCCACTCTAAGAGGAGATCAGGTTTGAGGCCATCTGAGCAACCTGAAGGTGCACAAGTCCATGGAACCAGGTGAGATGCATCCACAGCTCCTGAGGGAATTGGTGGATGAAGTGGCTAAGCCACTATCCATTGTATTTGAGAAGTCATGGCAGTTTGGAGAAGTTCCCACTGACTGGAAAAGGGGAAACATAACCCTCATTTTTAAAAAGGGAAAAAAGGAAGACCTGTGGAACTACAGC
>JAOBAS010000072.1:70284192-70296287 GCA_025311575.1 Elanoides forficatus | reverse complement strand
GTGTCCCTGTCCATGGCAGGGGGGTTGGAACTAGATGGTCTTTAAGTTCCCTTCCAACCCAAACCATTCTATGATTCTGTGATTGTGGGTTGATTGCTTGCCAGTATTTGACTTTTAAATGACAATCAGAAAGTGTTGAATTGTACTTTGAGTCATTCATACTGTTTTGCTTGTCAGAAGTTAGGTAACCTCTTTTGCTCCTTAACAGCTCTTCCAGCTAGAGTATGGCATACAGCCACATCTTCCCGTCCTTACTGAATCTTTGTGTGGTCATTGTTCTCATTTAACTCAACAGGTTTTTTTCCTGGATAGAAGTTTAAAAGGTGAGCAGTCTTACATGAAAAATAAGTATGGAGTGGGAAGGAAAGATAGAAAATCGAAGAGGCATAAAGGAGGGATGTTTTTGCTTGTTTGCTCACTCCTGTGGATTGAGGTCTCTGCACAGAATGAAACAATTTTATGCTCCTCTCTGACATTTGTTCTTGGCCTTCACTCATCAATCAGCTTCCTGTCTCAGTATCTCATATATAAAATTGAAAGAATGTTCAGTTGTCTCCACAACCACCAGAATAATTAATAAATTAATTAGTACTTGTAAAACAGTTTGATATTACTCAAACCATTAATCATTAGGAAAAAAATTATAGAACACCTACTCCAAGTATATGTTCTAACAACTGCTAAACTATGTTTCATTCATTTAAAAGATTGTTAATGCACCGTCCATTTTATTTGGCAATTTTACGTGTTAGGGAGCAATCCAAGTATCCCTGATGTCAGTGAAATAATCCCCTCTGACATCAACAGGTACCACAATTTATCAGTTAATTGTAAAATACCACTATTTAGGTTCTCTGATAAAATTCTAGAACCTTAGTTTATATAAATGTTTGAAAAATCTCAGTCATTAAACTTAAATAATTCCCTCCATTTTTTCCTTTTATTATTTTTTTATGTGAAAGATGAGAACAGATTTCATATACACTTTCCCTACTATTACTGTTTCACTAGTTTTACATTTGTGGTGCCTTTACTAATTTTTTCCCATCCATTTAATCATTCCTCTATCATATACATTTAATTAGATTTATCAGTGTGGGAAAATAATGGAAGATTGGCAAGGAGGATTATAAACACACTCAAGTGACCTGCAGCTGAGGTGTAGAAAAACACATATATCATACTAATTGTTGTTTCACCTTGTGTGTGGGACAAGTAGAACATCTGTATTTTAGTAACATAGGCCTGTGATAGACTTAGAGGCACCCTATCAAACATGCTTGAGATTCCTGCCCTGCTGTGGGAAAGAGCAAAGCACGGTGGTATACTACGCCTGCGCAAATGCCTGAAATACAGGCAAAAAGATCAGGTTTGGTGATCCTCTGGCATGGACTAAGCTCTGTGGTGCCTGTGTCCCTGCTTCTGTGCTTCTGCTCGGGTGCTGCCTCAGGGATCCCCCGGTTGGCAAGATAACAATAATAAATTTACTCTTTGCATTTCATACATGGTTTTGTGGTTATTCCTGCATCCTGCCTGTGCCAGCTGACACAATCAGATTCTAAATGATACGTGTCGTTTAGGTTCTTCAGTAGCAACTATCAGAGACATACCCAATCACTTTCAGCTACAACTCCTTCTCTCTTACGCTTCCTTTATAAAAAGGGAGTCAATGTTACCTGTGAGTATTGCCCAAGTTTAACTAGAAGGCTGGATGTACATTCTCATTGTCAATCATAAATATATCAGGAATATCTCACGCTTTTTTGATGAAACAGATTTCAGTTCTGGAGTGCTTAATAAATGTGAATAATATATATTCCTTAATCATATCAGTAGTTCCAGTGTCTTTGTATATTCCAGAGAATGTCAGTCATAAAGAGAGCCAAAGTAAGATCTTTAGTGTTTTCCTGTTTCCTTCTGGGCTACTGCTCATTTTTCACATATAAATGTTTGAATGACAGAGAGAAATTGGTGCCAGATTTACTCTCTTCTGCTTTTTTTAAGTCTTGTACTTTGGGTACATGATCTCCCTGTAAATTTAACTCAAAAAGCATCTTTTTTAATAATGTTCTTTTACTACCTTTATATTGCTAAGAATGGGGAATTTGCAGTCTCAGTTCTCATTCTAGCTGCTACTGGGTTAATGTATTGATTTGTGGCCTTCCGCTGCCCAGAGTCCCAGGTATCTATAACACCATGTTTTCCTTTAATAAATTGTGTTCTCAAGAGAAAGACAGAGAAGCAAAGAAATACAAGACTGTTGGTACAGCTATATTGTGGCAGAATATACATTACTAGGAACAATGGATTATTTGTGCTGCTTCAAATATTGAAAAATCTAGATTCATGTGATTAAAAATAGCAGGGCACAACATAAATTACACCCAGTGGACTTGTTCAAAGTAAAAGTCCTATGACAGTTGTTATTGTTCAAACACACACAAATCCAATCTGTTAACAAAGAGCTCACAAAAAACCATTGCTTTGCAAGGGACCATGGGATTGTCTTTATAGAACTGAAGGGATCCTCCATGTAACCTGTCTGTTTTAGTGGTCAAACCTTTGAAGACAGATATTTTTTTCCAGTCAGAAAAGTTAGGTTACAAATCTTTTGGAGCATATTGACACTTCTGATTTGAGCGGTTAAAAAACGGTGTGAGGCATTGCTTTCCAGAAGCTGATGAGAAAGTGCATTTTGCTTCCTGTGAGATAAATGTATATTAAGCTAGGAAACTTGAAGGACAGTCCTCATACAAAGGAAAAATGATACTTCATTGCAATGACACTTTGCTGAAGGATCTGACACTCCAAATTTAAGATCCCCCTCTGCAAATCCCAGAGAGAATTCTGCAACCTGAAAGACAGAGTTTTTCACAGAAGAAATTTTATATAAATATTTCCTTTTTTAAAATTCATTTTGCTACAGAGGCTTTAAAGTGCAATTAGAATTGTGTAAAACCCTGTCACATGGAACATACGACTATTTATATGAAGCCAGTAATTCTGTCTAGTAGAAAGAACATTATATTTAATTCACACAATTGTTTCTGACTGTGTTTACTGTGTAACACAATCAGTCTATATTTGGAAGTGTGCAGGAATACCTGACTGAGAATTGCTAAGCAGATCAATTGAGCAATATGCAATTTACATTGATTTGCTGATTGCTTGTCTTCCTGACTATGAAGATCAGAAGGTGCGAACTATTAGCTTATTCAACTTACTAGTGAAGTCAGCATATGTATCAAATGGCTAGTACATATTATTACAGCATCTAGATAAATATTCAACTTAATGAATTCACAGCTGCAAATCAGGAATTTGATCTGCTTAATATTATTCCGAAATCAATTATTAAAGTTTAAGTAACTACACTAGTTTTATCTGACCTGATCTATTCTGTGCATTTCTAATAGGCTTATGATTGTGTTACCTGCATGCCATGCTGAAGACATCGTGGTAAGTTGTGTGTGTTTGGCACTCCCATGTGAAATCTTAGCATCTTGGAAACTGCTCAATGTCATGATCTTTGAGGACTTTTTCCTCATTTGGTTTCTTTACAAAAATGGTATCTGTTTCAGCACTTCATTCTGTGCGTTGAAGTCTTCATCCACCTCCAGAGCTAAAAGAACAAGAGCCGGCACTAAGTGGAAATAGAGTCTTAAAATACTATTTACAGTTACAAACAATGTTTCCATGGAGGTTTCTGCAAAGGATAAATTAACTAAGAGGATATGTATGATGCAGATGCAAAATAATTCACATATTTAAAATAGCAACAGATAGCTTAAAATGCAATCTTTGCTGATGTACCTTCTTTGCATAATTTCATAGTCAAGCTGCCCTATTAAGAAAGGGTGGAAAGTCTTTGTTAGCTTCATAGAATGATAATGCTTACAGTATGATTATAACATATAGCCAGCCATGCTGTTTAATGACCACAAAAATTATTATGGCACCTGCTAGTTCTGCACCAAAGCTTTCACATTTGCTTAAACTATACAAAAGCAATAGAAATGTGCCCAGTTCTGACTAAAAGTTAAAAGCAATTAAAAAAATCAATGATTTATTCTGTAGCAATTTTATTATTTATGCATTCAAGCTTCTCATGTGCAATGGTTCTATTATTCTTCAACCATTCCTAGATATGTTTCCCTTGTCATAACACAGTCATTATTTGTGAATAATACAGAAAGTGCTTGTGGTTCCAGGATACATAGATAATTCAAATGTATGCCATTCTATTGTGTACTGTTAAACTGACAAAGCATTTTTAAAGCCACTCTTTTTCTATATGACTTCTGTATGGCTTCTTTTTATATAGGACCTCTCCGTGGATAGTGACTGAGAAACTTGGGAAACTTTTGCTTGCTACAAAATAGCAGGCTTCTCTGATTATGGGATCTACTGCATAACGTCCATCAGAAGAAGAGAAAGCGAAAGGTGTGAAGCCTCTCTTGTGCTCATTTATTTACACTCTGCCATTAACTAATTAAATACTCATACCATCCATAACACTAAATTGGCTGAGGTGCTGGGAAGCTGGGAAGGAAATGTCATATGATAAATGACTTACAAATGGCTAAGAGCAACTTCTGATAACAAGTAAGGCTTACTGATAGTTCCCTTTTTTTCCATACTGCACCTGTGTAACATATAATGGGACAGGTTTATCTGGAAAGCATCTACTCAGTACCAACATAACGACTTTGATTTTCAAATGGCTTTATCCTAACTGTACCCATGTGTATGCAAAACTCGAAATGCCACAAGTGTAAATTCCAGCAGTTCTTTAGCTCTTACATTGTCTTCAGGAGAGCAGTCAAGTCTGTAAATTCATGCAGCTAATACAGGCCATATTTTGAAAAGGTCAGTCACTGTGTCTGTCTTATTAAGTGGGATTAAATAATGAGATTATCTTCTCATGTTAACTCATCTACCTTGGGGCCCCAATCAGTGAACAAAGACAGCTGACAAAGTTATCTCCACCTTTGGTTTGGCCCATTCCTGGTACAATGGTGGCTGAACTGTTCACAAAACAGCTGTTTCATAAACAGCTGACTTAAATGTCAGCACAGTGCTCTACAACAAACTAAAATCAGTGATGGCTTTACCTTAAGTGTGCTGCAGATAACGGTAGAGGGATTTAGCATCTTATGGTTAACAGCCCCTTCTAGCTGCCCAGGCCTTGTGCAGGAAGCCACCAACTGGTACTTGAACATAGCAACCACAGTCTAGAGGTCATGTATTAATGCAAAATTGAGTTGGTGATAGTCAGTGTTAATACAGTGGCCTATGGACTGATGCAGCTAAGAAACAAATAAAACAGTTCAGCAACAACAGCCCTGCTACTGAGGCAGTGATTTCTGGTGGACCAGTGTAGCAGAAGACTGGCAACTCCAATCACTTCAGCTGCCAGATCTGAGTTTGGCTGTGGCTGTTGTTGGAAGCCCTGAGCTGCTCTGTCTGTGCTGGTACTACCTTCCTTTGTATAGAAATTACCCTTCTGGAAACAAATCCCCAAGTTCTCGGCACTACAGCTAACAAAACCACTCAACACATTCCTTCCTAGTGAACCATGGAAGACCTCATGTACCCTTACTGATGAAGGCCTAGCAATGGTAAATGGAATGAGCCTTCCACACTGACTCTTCTATAGAATGGTTGTGTTAGCTGCTGGTGAGTTGTGCTGGTTCGAGCTCTGAGCCAGTTCACGCCGCAGTAAACAGCCAACCTAGTTGAAAGAAGAGTTAGGATTTCTGGGTGAATGGATTTAAGGCAGGAACAACACTCAAATTATGATTCCAATGAACTCTGCAGTGAAGATAAACTCAGTGAGGCAAAATGTCACTCAAGAAAATACATATTGGGATTTAATTCTGGAAATAATGGAGACCATGATGATATGAAAAACTTACCCTCAAGGATCCCCTTTTATTCAATATTATCTTTTTTTCCCTAGAGCATAGAGACTAATAGATCTGAGGTATCTCACCAGGTGGGAACTGCACATTTGGGAACATGGGGCAGGTACTTACATGACATATGGGTCTTTTAAGTATTTAGACTATGTAGTTACAGTAATGTACCACAGAGTTCAGCCATGCCCTGACCTTACTGTGTGATGTTTGTCCAAAAGTTTTTTTTTTATGTCTCGACTGTTTCAGAGGGCCCAAAGACTACATCACAGAGGGGAATGAAAGGTGAATGCACAACAACCTCGTCATTCCCCTCCTTGCACAAAAACTAACAAAACCTTTTTTCTTGAGGGCTACAATGTACTTGTACTATAGCTATGAGCTTGAATAAAAACTAGTCTCATTTATAATCTATTTCATGTGTTTCTGATCCTTTTCCACACTTGAATTCTGTAACAGGGGACTGGAGTACCTGGAAAGCTGGTGCTGGTTACAGGCACACATGGTGACAGGTAAATGATTACTTTTTCTCTATCCCCACCTCTGAGCTGGGGATTTTCCACTACAGTGTCTTTGCTTAGGGAAAATTTTAAAATGGCAGCAGAATCTCAAGCTGTCTGATTTTAGTGCTGATAGAATGGTACTTGATTTGCTTGACTAAGGAAGCTGCTGGCAAAAAATGTTACAATTGGCAATTTACTTGTCTCCATGCATATTTTGGCTCCATATCAACTTTCTGAAGTTTTTTTCCAGACAAGTGCAGAATTATCAGCACATCTGCCATGCAGGCAAATGTAAAGTTGATGAAAATGTTTTATTTATACAGTCTAATGCAAAAATGCAGTTTGATATGTTATAAATGTCAATTCTAATACTACTAATTAAAGCTATAATCTCATTGTGGAATGAAAAGGTTTTTCTCATTTACTGGTACTATTCTTTTTCTTAAATCCAGGTTTAGGGTTTACCAGATCAGAAACCTTTCTTACACAAATAATATTAAACACAGGACATCTTATAGTAGTAAATATTTGGGGCTTACTCCCCTTCTTACCCTCAAATATATAACTTTACATTATCTATTAACATTATAAAAAGTCATATCTCTAAACAAGATTTTTCTCATGAAATGCTTTCTTAACACAAATCACAAAAATGAAAGATGGAAGTAGTCTACATTACTAAATTACTGTGGTTCGGTTGCCAAATATTTACGCTATTATGGGCATTCTCTTTTTTTTTTTCCTAATAAAGAAAAAAAAAAATTTTACTCTGTGTGCAACGGGTTTATATTACATATCATTTTGCATAAGTTGTACAGGGTTTTTTGAAAGACAATCATAGAATGCAGTTGGATAAATATACAACAGTCTTAAACTATACAAAATTATTTCTAGCCTAGTCAGACTTTTTATTTTTCATCTCAAATATGTAAAATAAATAACACAGGAAAGATACTATTCAGTGCATGTAAAGACATCAGATTCTAACACTTATTGCTAGCAGCCTGCTAGAAAAATTAACCCATCCTAAAAATAATTCCTAAAGTGTAAATCAGAAATAATATAATTTAAATTACAACACTAGAAAAGAATGCTGATTTAGTTCTAGTTCAACAAATCATCCCTATGTGACAAAGCTTTTAAATGCATATATATCTATATATACAGCATAAGCTCATGCTTAAATCTCATTTATTTGAATAAGACCTAAGCATATCCTTAAGTTCTTTGCTGAATTACAGCCCTAATATAGCTGATTTGTGAAGCCAAAATCTAGGATGATATGAAGTAATTGACATTATAACTTCAGCTTTCCTCATCAATTTGAGCTTCCAAAGTTAATCTTTAAAGGTGGCTCAGGAATTTCTCATTTTGTGCTGACATTTGTGACTAAGTTGTAACAGGGTGTATTGCTAACAACAATATAAAGAATAATGACGTAAGGAAAAAAAGGTTAACATCTCTAACTGATTAAAGAGCTTCATAAAATGACAAACCATGAGATCCTGAGTGGCTGGATAGAAATCTAATTTCTTTCTGTCAAATCCTTAGTATTAGATTAAAATCAAAGTTTCTTTGGAGTACTTATTTTCTGCTACAATGTGCAAGACAGACAGTAATGGTTTGCAGGTTTTTTGGATCCAGCTAAATTTTCAAGTTTTCATACTTCACATATGCTGTATGTTGCTAGGAGAACTCCCCTGGAAATGAGTGAAGTCACACCCATTTATACAGCAAAAAATTGAGCTTCTTGTTTATTATAATAACCTGTGAAATTCACCTATGTAGAAAGATCAAAGGTAATAATACAAATGCATATTTATTTTCTAAATGTCTTCTTTATGTGTAACTGTTAAGTGCATTTTTTTTACTTTGATTTTTTCAGGATTGTGATTTTACTTCAACACTTTTTTAAGGCTTTTTATTCCATTGCTTTAGTTCACCGAAGTTCTTGCATGAGAGGATCTGAAAGTAAATGATACAAAGAAGCAAGAACCATTACATCCCCTGAAGCAGGGAAGAATCCAAAATACAGTCAAATTTACATCATCACATTCATGTAGAACATTTAAAAAAGATCTTCCAAAAATTTATTTGCTAAAAATCTAATGTCACAGTGTGGTCAAGCTGTTTATTTTGATCTTCTGCAGCCTGTTGTATTTGATATTTAAAATTCAAAAGTGAAGTTGTATTTGTTAGCTGTCTGCTCTTTAATTAGATCCGTTTTAAATGGAATTTTTTAAAACCACATGAATATTCAGACTGCCACTGTGAAGTATTCACTCTTGAAGTCAGTGTTTGCACCAGGAGTATGCTGCATGTGGTTCAGTCCAGTCTGGCAGTACCATCTCTTAAAATCAGAATGAATGGGTTAAAGCCTGCCTGAGAGTGTCAGGCTCTACTGGATTCCCATCATAAGGGCTTTCTTCCAGACAAGATGATATTTCTGGGACAATATAACTCCTGGTTCCTGCGTCCGTTTATATGTAATGTAGCTAACCATCTACATGTACTGCTTCTATGGGGCTTCAAATATATTAGCTTTAGAGTCTATAACAGTTTTGAGAGGTTGAGTTTAACTCTTTGCTGTGTTTCAGGCACATTTTAAACAACGTGCTTTAGTTTTCTTGACTCTGTTTGAAGTACATTTTGTGTCTAATTTTTAAACATCAAAAGGTGAAAGTTATACCACAAAGGAAAATCAGTTATCAAAAGTACTACTGTATATTAATAAGCTTTAGCACATATGAAAAAACTTAACTGCCTATGTTTTAATTGTTGGTGAATTTTTCCTTGTGAAATATTCATAAAAGACATCTAGATAAGCAGACAATCTTTGATCTTTCAATCCTTAAGTAAGCTTCTCCACTTCCAATACATTTATGTTGGAAGTTTCAACTTCAGCTCATGACTAACACTGCCAGCTGTCAGAAATAAGTATGTTCAGTTTTCTTTTTGTACAGTTTGTCATTTGCACAAATTTCAAAACACACTATTGGCTCCAACAATAGCTGTGAAGTAATTTTCTTTGTCTATACAATTTAAAATAGCAGCTCTATAATTACTTGTTTTTAAGTATTTGACTAAAAGTGCCACTCAAACTGAAATAACACTTGAAAAATTTGGTCTCTGCTTAGATGAAAGTCAGCTGCTTCTTTCCTAACCCTGCATGAAGAATACTCAGCTTAACTGCTTGGATTGATACCACCTGTACTTAGCCACATACACAAATGAGCAGAAAGACAACTTTGAGTTTAAAAACCCAGCTTAAATCAGCTAAAATGGTATGGAAAATGAACCATCCACTGATGTCAGAAAAAGAGAAGAAAAGGGACTTGAATACTCTAGATGGAGGAAAGGGTGGTTTTGGATAGACTGAAGGAGTGGAAAGGAGAAGAGAAAGTTAAGAGCATTTGGGCAGTCATCACAACATAGATAATTAAGCAAAGACAGGACAATGGCAATGTAACCTAGACCCCCAGCTACAGGGAGTCCAAGGTTGCTGAACAGCGGACAAGAGAACTACAACAGGGCAAACAAAAGACTTCAAGATGCAATCGTGGTTGCTAGAACTCCTGAACCACAGGTAGACACAGTGAGAGGGTACAACTGAGCACACAGCCAAGGTGGACAACAGATCTAATTGACGGATGATGCCAGAAGCAAGAACGATGTGATGAAGATCAGCTGCACGCTTATGGAGAAGGGAAGGGAGAGTCTTTCTACAGTAATTATAAACACAGAAATCTCAACATGGCTCTGTAAAAAAGTTTTTATACACTGCCTTTGTCCTTTAGAGTTCAGAAAGGAGAAAAGCAGATAATATATGGTCAATATTCACAAGACAACCATTGCTTGATACCTGTAAGGACAATTTCTAATAAATTTAAAGTAAGAAGCAACAAGAATAAAGAATGAAGCCAACTCTACATCAGAATCACAGTTTTTAAGTACATACCTCCTAATTGAGCAGCTCCAGATGAAGCCATAATTCCTGAAATGACACACTGAATATTGTGCAATTTACAGATTTTTCACCTGACAATCCTGTAAATATTACAAGAGTTTTAGGATGCTTATGTTTTTAAAGTTTTTTTCCTGATGACTTAAAACTTTTAAACAGGTTTTGGTTTACTATCTTTCTAAAATGGCATATAGTCAGTAATTCTAGATGTATTTTGTTTTAACAGACATGCTGAGAAGATGGGCCTTTTAAAATTCCCTTGCAAGAAGGAAGTTTTATTTTATTGAAAGTCATAATATCTATTTATAAATTACTCTTATGCTTCTGTCACTTTTGCAGTCTTTGTCTCACTAAGAGACTAAATCTATCAATATAGACATACAAATATGATGTAATTACTTATATACAATTTTAATATACACATTTAAATACAGTGACATCGATCTGTTTTGTTTTAAAGACTTTAAAATGATAAATTTTGAGACCAGATATAGAACATTTCCCTTATAAATGATTTTTAAAGCCTTAGAAAAAATTACACTCTCTTGTAGTTATTACAGGATTCTTAGCAACCTTTCTAATTATAATCATTTACTCCATCTGATTTTCCTTGTTCATCTCACCATAATCTTGTCCCTTAAAATCTGAAAATGTTTTTAAAAATCAAGTAACAAGCTGCTAGACAACTGTAAACTTCTCTCTTTAGAGAAAGATCAGTTTTCACAATATCCTTTTAATCAGGTGTTTTCTAACTTCTACATACAACTTTTAAAATTTACAGACAAAGTCCAGATTAGTTAGAGAATGTCAACTGGGCAGGAAAATCGTAAGTGAAGTAAGGAACTGACTGGATTTTAAACTGTTCAATGACAGAAACTGGTTTGTTTTAATGTTAACAGTTTCCAGAAAGGACAAATTATTTCTAGGCTGCGCTGAAACATGGAGTCATACATCTTTTACTTGACATTAAGAAGCAGTATGCTCTTGTATGAAACATATCCTGGCTTTCCCATTCAGTTTTCCTTCAGGAAGTTGAGGATGCAGTGGTTTATAAATGGAACATTGTATTTTATCTCTAATTTATGGGCATTTTACTAATTTACATGAAAACTTTTAAAATAATGAACAATTTATCTGCTATACTGCAAGGGATGTTTTGCTACTGTATTGCCACATTGGAGCTTTCCTAATCAGCCTTAACAGTAATTTAATTGCAAAACCCAAAAGAGATTGGCATCCACACAACCCCCCTCCCCAGCATCCAGAGACCTCCAACCTGAAAAAAAGGCATCACAACCACTCTGTAACTGCTACTTAAATTCTTTTAAAAGTTTCTTTCTACTGGTATAAGGGAAAGAAGAAAACATTCAGATATGTAAGCAGTAGATTTTGTGTCTGAAGATTAATTGCTCCAACTGCATGGAGGGGAGCATGTTATAAAAAGTCTGAGCAGTGGAAAGTTGTGCTGAAAGATGCCAAGATAATATACTTATTTTTTAGCTTAAAGACATATATTATGCTCACACAAGTCAGTGGCAATTTTGACTGTGACATCAACTGGAGCGGGCAGGGCAGGTATTCTGTATTTTTCCTACACCTGTCATTATGAAGGTGATAATGATTATTCTGACATTCTGAAATACATAGCTGTCATGGTTTAAACCCAGCCAGCAACTAAGCACCACGCAGCCACTCACTCACTTCCCCCCC
>JAOBAS010000072.1:70262594-70274915 GCA_025311575.1 Elanoides forficatus | reverse complement strand
CATTGAGCTTCTCATCAACCAACACCCCAAGTCCTTCTCTGCAGGGCTGGTCTCAAGCCATTCTCCACCCAGCCTGTATTTGTGCTGGGGATTGCCCTGACCCATGTACAGGACCCTGCACCTGGCTTTGCTGAACTTCATGAAGTTTGCACGGCCCCACCTCTCAAGCCTGTCCAGGTCCCTCTGGATGTCATCCCTTCCCTCCAGCGTGTTGACCACACCACACAGCTTGGTGGTGTTGGCAAACTTGCTGAGGGTGCACTCAATGCCACTGTCCACATTGCTGGCAAAGACGTTAAACAGTGCCAGTGGAAGAGATTTTAAATAAAATTCAAAACTTTACAGAGATCTCAAATATTATATAAATTACAGCATAAAAGTGAGACTTACATGTGAGTCTTGTAGCTCATTGTGCAGCCTTATTTGATTAGAGGTCTGATGGTAACGAGCCCATTTCCTATCCCAGGAAGAAAGAGTGCAATACAAACAGAGAAGAGAATGAAAACTCAGTGAAAGAGAGGTATATTAAGCAGACTCAGATACCAACAGAGAACACAGTAGTTATTAACAGCAAGGCAAAACCCAGATATTCCTAACTAAAAGTACTGTCTTCTATAATCGGTTTCCAGGACTTAAGCTTCTGTTCATTACTAGACTTATGACATATTAATTTAACTTCTGTTTTAATCAGTTTTCTCTTGGTTTCCTAAATGTTTCTTCTTCATTGCTTTTCACTCTTTTAGTTCCATCTCTGGACTAGCTCCTACAGACATCTTTAAGATGGCTGTTAACATGGCTTGAGGTCAGCTGATAGAGCAGACAGAGGACCTTTTTAAGTCCTCTCCTTCCCTAGAAGAGCAAACAAAACAGCCCATACTGTGATCCTGTCCCACTGAGCACAGCAGTTTTTTCTCCCGTTTCTCCTTCAGTTTTCTTGCAATAATTACTGGAGGCAGGTTAATTAAAACCAAGCCTGTTGTACACAGCATTAAGTAATATTAACAATGTCCTAGAATATCTATTACAGAAACACTGGAAAGTTGCCAGGGTATTGAATGGAGCTAATTTTGTCATGTGACCTAGACCAGAACATACAGGATCGTAACAGTGGCAATGCAGCATAGTATCAGACAGTTTGATTTCACACTTTGTAATGCCACAATGCTGTTAATATAGTGTAAAATAAATTAGTTGGATGAGGTAGGTAGATGAAGAATAACAAGAAGTTAATCTTTATACCTTATCTTCACACACAAAGGTATTCCAGTGATAATGACTAACAAATAAAATAAAACCCTAAGAAGAAGGCCTGTCTGTTGTAATCGACCTCATTTTATAATAAGAAGTGATGGTAAGCATTTTAATGCATATAAAAAGTAAGTATGATCCTACAAATACTTAAAACTCTTGGCTTTTCATCTATTTATGTTTATGCGTAAGCTATAGCAAAATGTTCCACAGACTTCAGAGGGACTATTCCCCTAAGTGTGGACTATTCAAGATTGTAATGATTTTTAGGATTTACATACTTTACTAAACGCCAGCCAAAGAGAACACAAAGAGGACAATCTTTACAGAGAAAGTCACTTGCTAGCCTCGGAATTCTTTTTAAAGAAACGTGATGCACACATTCTCCTCATTACCTTAATTAAAATACTTTTCCAACTGAGCTGGTTGTTCTTCATGACATTACAATGAAGCTTTCTGAAGTTTGGAAACAGAAGACATTGGCCTGGTTTTCATTAACAAGCCCTGGTGAGTCTGCTTGGTAATCAGTTTCCTAAACTGATTCTGAAATGTGTTCTACATAGTGAAATTTTCATGTTGAGGATGGGATCCATTCAACCTAACTACAGTTGGAGGGCATCTACGTCTGGGGCAATGACCCTTGGTTTCTTTTACAGTCACTGCAGGCAAATTTACATCTCTAGGGCATGAGTCATCTGATGCGTTTCGAACCTCTCTCTTTAAATGACTATAGATACAGTGCTGCTTTTCCTTATTTTTGGAGTGACAGGTACCACAGCAGGGCTTTGGTGAGTCTTTATATTATGGCATAAGAATGCCCTGCTCCCAGTAGAATTACTAACCCCATAAGTACACTTTTATGTTTTCATCCATCACAGTTCAGAGTCTGGCATGAAACTCACTGTCACCGGCCACTTAAACTAACACACACTAGCCTATTGACTGCCACACAAGTACAAATTTCCTTCTATTGCAGGACAGTAAACTCTGATGGGTGAACAGCTGGGCAGTGGTAAAACACGAAATTGCCACACAAACTCATTTCAAAATATGAGTCAAAATCCTAGCTAGCAATGCAGTTAGCAGCACAGTAACGTCCACTCATAGAAGCAATGGAATTTTCGTTATATCTATTATTGTTATGTATAAGAATAAAGCCCTGCACATGCTCTGCTTTCAACGCCTGACATTTGGCTCACAGGAGAGGTGTTCACAGGAGAGATTCTCACAGATGATTTGCTGGAGAGGAGGAGAGTCAAGGGAGAGAGAAAGGTTACAAAGCTTCCCTTCCCTGACTTTGCAGGTATATCTACTGAATTGCTTTTAACTAAGCTACCTCTTCTTTCTATCTTTTCATAGATGTGATTTCATCTGTCTCACTTTGGAGGTGTCTGAAGGAAAACCTTGAGATTTTAGGCTCCTTCTGCAGTCAGTGGAGGGACAGTGTCCATCCAAAGGCGGTTCAGATCACAGGAATAAATCACCCTCTCTGAGGTACAATGCAGAAGTAGAGCAATGAGGGTCTTAATTTAGATGCCTTACTTAAGTGCCTAAAATTAGATGGGTGTAATTTCAGGCAATAGTGCTTTGGACACAGAGAACTGGAATGTGTTTTCCTTGACTAACTACAATGCATTAACAGCACTCACAATATTTGTTAACAAATCTTTTCTTGATTCCTGTTTGAAACCCAGAAATGTCAGGAGTATTTTGCCAGGTTTTCTACTGTATTGAATGTTTTCTTGGATACTTACTCATGATGTAATCTAAAATGTTAGATCAAGGTGAGCATTGTTGTCCTGCAAATGATGAGTGATTTTAAATAAAGGTCTAAATATTTAGACTTTAATCATAAAATTAGGCTCTGCAGTAAAAGTTGTTTGGTACATCTGTGTTTAGATTAATGATGAGGCTCTTATATATTTTCAACTAAAGTTTTGCAAGACTTTTGATTTAGTACTGCATCTTGTCCTGACTAAAAAGCTGTACTCTACAATATAAATAGAGCACATGTAGAATGAATTAAAAATTGACTGGTGTTGCTCAAAAAGTAGCTGTCTTTAGGGAATGACCAGTGAACATGTGTGTGTTTTTCTAGAGACTGGAAGCCTGCAGCTGTTCTACATTTACATCAACAGTGTATGGATGGCATAACAATTTTGGAGGAGGTTGTCTAGATGGCTTTGTAACTCAGGCCTATCTAAATAAAGAATGCTTTAATATGGCAAAATAAAAAGTTGAAAGTCTAGCAGTGGGAATGTGTGCATTTGCACAGGGTGGGGAAATGTATTGTGAAGAGACCTAACTTTGGAAGGAGTAGAGGTCATACAGGGTGCACTTGTAATGTGGTGTTTAAGCAGTCCTGCTCTCCTGCCCTGCATGTTTAGAGGATGTGCTGGAGGGAGCTACAGGTCTGTGTTTGCTTAGTCAAGTCATTTAAAGAACAATGTGATCATCAGGCACAGTCAACATTGGTTCACAAAAGAAAAGTCCTGTTCAATCACTGATATCCTTCTGTGATAAGGTCACCTGCCTCGTGGATGAAGGGAAGGTAGCGTTTGTAGTTTTTCTGGATTTTAGTAAGGCTTTTGATACTGCCCCTCACAGCACCCTTCCGGCCAAGTTGTCCAACTGTGGGATGGGCAGGTTCATGGTGCACTGGGTGAAGAACTGGTGAACAGCAGGGCTCAATGTAGTGAATGGGGCTATATCTGGCTGGCGACCGGTCACCAGTGGTGTTCCTCAGGGTTCAATTCTAGGGCCAGTTCTGTTCAATATATTTATCAATCATCTGGATACAGGAGTTGAACACACCATTAGCAAGTTTGCTGATGATACCACACTGGGAGGTACTGGTGACTCTCTTGAGGGACAAGAGGCCTTTGCAGACGGATCTAGATAGTTCTGAGCACTGGGCAATGATCAATGGGATGAAATTTAACAAGTACAAAGGCCAAATTCTGCACCTAGGATGGAGTAACACTGGGCACAAGGACAGATTGGAAGAGGAGTGGCTGGAGAGCAGCCCTGCAGAAAGGGATCTGGGGGTGCTGGTCGACAGCAGGCTCGATGCGAGTCAGCAGTGTGGCCTGGCAGCCCAGAGGGCAAACCCCATCCTGGGGGGCATCAAACGTGGTATCACCAGCCGGTCAAAAGAGGTGATTATCCTGCTGTATTCGGCATTGGTGGGCCCCTCATCTTGGAATATCGTGTGCAGTTCTGGGCCCCACAATTTAAGAAGGATGTGAATGTCCTCGAGTGCATCCAGAGGAGGGCAACAAAGCTGGTGAGAGGGCTGGAAAGAATGTCCTATAAGGAGCAGCTGAGGACTTTGGGTTCATGTAGTTTGGAGAAAAGGGGGGTGAGGGGTGACTCATTGCTCCCTACAGCTTCCTGAGGAGGGCACGTGGAGAGGGAGGTGCTGAGCTCTTCTCCCTGGGATCCAGTGGCAGGATGCGTGGGAATGGTTCAAAGTTATGCCAGGGGAGGTTCAGACTGGACATGAGGAAGCATTTCTTTACCGAGAGGGTGGTCAAGTGCTGGAAGAGGCTTCCTAGAGAGGTGGTCGATGCCCCAAGCCTGTCAGTGTTTCAGAGGCATTTGGACAATGCCCATAATAACAATCTTTAATTTTTAGTCAGTCCTGAAGTGGTCAGGCAGTTGGACTAGATGATCATTGTAGGTTCCTTCCAACTGGAACTATTCTATTCTATTCTATTCTATTCTATTCTACTTGTTGCATACTGACAATTCCCAAAGAAATGCTAATAGTGTAAAACATGCAAAAGGAGAGAGATTTTAAAAACATTTAGCTCTATTCATCTTGCAACAAAAGAATTTTACCAATGGTATCAGTAAGAGCACAGTTAAATGAACGCCGAGTGACTGATTTTAAAACTCCCATCTGAGATGTCTGTATCACTTTATGCTTAGTAATGGTTAATAATTATGTTTGGTGATTTCTATGTCTAACTAGATCTACCGGAGTGTATAAAGAACCACCTCTGTGTATTCTGAAAGGAAACATGAATGAAAGTATCATTACAGATCAAGGAGTGCAAAAGATAAAGTAAGCTCAGACAAAATATTATTTAAATGTAATATGTTTCTATTTTTTGAAGTTTTGGGGTTTTTTCTCTTTGTAATATTTCATTTCACATAATTTTTAGGGACTTTAATTTAACAAAATCAGTCTACAGGATTGAGAACCCAAGATATTAGTCTGTCAGGGTCATAGAGAGAGCATGTGCCTTAAAATGCAACAGTTAACTAGTGCTGTAGGTTGTTTCTTGTTACTGCTGGTAAGCTTTCAAAAGCTCTTTGAAAACCAACCTTTTCCATCTATGAAAAAAAAAACCATTATACTGATTTTGAGTTCAGGCTGAATGGCCAAGTAGCAAAGCAACAACTTATATAACAAAATTGTGCAATTTATGAATATGGTAACCATTATGCAAATTGACATTCTTGTTCCTCTCCCTTGAAAATAACATAATAGAACTAGACAATTTTGGCATATAGAACACAGATGATGAGACAGCTACCACAAAATTGGAGATTAAATAGGTGACGAAACTTGGAAAAATGACAGCTAAGATAAGAGGGGTATGACTAAGGGCTATGAAATTAAGAATGGTACGTGGAAGATGAACAAGGAATGACTGCTCAAAATTTATTCTATTAAAAAAAAAAATTGCAAAGGATCAAATTAAATTATCAGGCAAAAATCTTTACACAGACAAAATTTTCCATACAGTGAATAATTAAATGATGGAACTGACTGCCACAGGATTCTCTGAACATAAACACTATAAATGGAATTTAAAAAGCAATTAGACAAAATAATTGAAGAAAAAAAAAATCAAGTAAAAGCCTCTAAACACAAAGGCACATTTATAAATTCCATTCACAAGTCACATGTTGCCTGAAGCTAGAAGGGCGCATCAAAGGAAACACCACTATATTCCTGTCTTCCTTGCAAACTCTTCCCCTAAGCAATGCTTTTGGCAATTATAAGGACAGGATTCTGGGCTAGATGGACTTTTGGACTGACCTAGTACAATATAAAGATAATTATTTCAGATTTTCATACAACATTTGGTTGTGCAGTTTATAGAATGAACATCAACTCAATATGAGTAAATTAATTTCTCAAGATGAAAGAGGAAAACCAAAAAAAGTTAACCATACATCTCTACTTAGCTCTCAGGATATATATTTACACACTTTAATCATTTTAGGCAAAAGAAATTACAAAATGTAAGCAGGAAATGTGGCTTGCTTTAATAAAAAAATAAGTTTTGGTTTTTTTCTTATGAAGCTTTTCAATATTCTTTAAAATTGAGACTTAATGTGTGTGAATGAAAACTTTCTTTGCTTCTTTAAGGAGGTAAGTCAAGCAGAATGCAGTAATCCAGGCAACATTTTGTTGTGATTTCTCTCCAATGTCAGAATTTCTTGCATGTTTGATAACTTACGATAAATCACAAGTGGTTCCAACTTAACAATTATGATTTTTCTGTTTTCTCATGTCCTGGGACATATTTTGAATAAAAAGTGTTCTAAAATTAAAGAAAGCATTTAGATGTGTTTGCTGGCATTGTGTTGTAAGCCTGCTGTGAATTAATCCCCATCTCTTCCAAAGAGAGTTGCATCTTTCCTTAGGAGTGACCACCAATCCCTGTTACTGCCTATTATAATTTGTAAGTCCATTTTCTATCACAGATTTACAAAGCTTATGTGTCACAGCTATCCTTCAGAAAGGGAAGTAGTGGTTGATGTGCACTGCTTCAGTTTGGA
This sequence comes from Elanoides forficatus, assembly GCA_025311575.1. Classification (NCBI taxonomy): domain Eukaryota; kingdom Metazoa; phylum Chordata; class Aves; order Accipitriformes; family Accipitridae; genus Elanoides; species Elanoides forficatus. Next base: position 70,267,868 of record JAOBAS010000072.1, on the reverse strand, counting down.
CATCTCTGCTGAAACTTATCTCAGAGTATTTACAGTAATTTGCAACTCTAAGGAACTAGGGTACGAAGTTGTTATTACTCTAAGTATGAATTTATTGTTACTACTGTATACTTTACTATGCAGTGTGTGAATTACTCATTCATTTCTATGATGATCAAGTATTTTTAGGTGAAGATATAAAGACAAAGTAAAGTTTGGTTACTATCTGTTTCAGCCAGTTCCTACCTTCATTTGTTTTGCTGTTTTGTGAACTCTTCATCTTTATAGATTATAGAGGTCATTAAGCTGAAGCCACACAGAGCTCAGAAACTCTGTTTCACAGGAAATTTTAAATTTGGCCCAAATGTATTGTAACTATTTTTACATCTACCTTTGAAAAAGTTAATTTGGAAAAAATGTTCTGAACAGAGATTTTAAAAAACAAATTTTACCCAGTAACTTTAAACACAGCTGAAATAAACTGTCAAACTTCTCAAATTAATTCTGTAAATTGCCAGAAATCAGGTCAAGAATACCAGACCTTCCAAACACCTTTCTAATGGAAAAGGGAACTACAGCTATAACAGTGCTTCACAACAGTTGGTGCCCTTAGAACACTGACTTCACAGGACAGGATATAAACAGACCAAATGAGCTCTCTGCTGTAATCAAATTTCAAAGCAAATTGGCCAGATAACTATCTAACTTGAAAAAGGTGTAAATCTTCTGCTTGGCTTTATTTCTGTTAATAGGAGATAGGGGAGCATATTTCCATTCTGTAACAGAATTGGTAGTAAACTTGGTTAGCCACATGGTAAGGAATAAATCGCCACAATGAAGAAATAAAGCAGCAGGCAAAGGGGAGGTTCTAAGTGCTGGTACTCCATGGCTCCTGCAAGTCCTTCCCCTGGAAGTGCTGTGTCATACAGTACCACACTACATGCTTTTGCAAATGGAACTATCCAGGCACAGCAGGGTTTCTGCTGAGACAACAATGCCACCATCAGATTTCTTAAGAAAACCATGTACCTGTGGCTTATCAAGAGTTTAGTAAGCATTTTCTAAAATAACACATTAAGCCTTCTACTTCTACTGCTGAGATTTCAACCCTTCTTCAGATTACTTAAAATTCAGTTATGTCAAGAAAAATAAAGCAGAAATGTGGCAAGAAATAAGAAATATGTTGTAACGATGAATGCTACTACTGAATCATAAAAACTTTTCTAAACTGATGAAAACAGAGGTCAGAAGACAACACTGGATTTCACATCATATTCTGACATCCAAAGAGATTGGAATTATTTTGAAAAGTAACATTGTTGATATAATCAGTTACATTTACTTAAAACTGACACTTCAATATTTTGGAAATTGACACAAGAACAAAGAATTCGTTATGAGTTGCTGGTGTTTGGAAGCTTTAAACACGATGCACCTTTCACCTTGAATGTGAAAGGTGTTTGGTCCTTTACAGTATCTTCTTCTGAACTGATAAGATTTTTTAAAAACAGCTCCTACTATAATAAATATAACTAAGATCATGGCAAATACTTTTAAGGAAAGATGCAATTAACAGTTGGGGAAAAGAAGTCCCTCTCGGAAACGAAGTTTTAAATTAATTGTAAAAATGCAGATCTTAACAGATGCACAGTGACTGATTCCAGTTCACACTGCCCTTTTTATCAAAAGGACAGAGGCAGACAGGATATCTGGAGCTAGGGCACATTAGAAACCCTACGCTGCTTGTGGTAATGAGAAAGAGTAATATCCAGTGGATACACTCGGAGATGACAAATATGGCTACTTTGGATTAGATAGTTGAATCTTTTAGCAACTACAGTTATTACAAAAATACCTTAAAATGTTACACCTGAGACTCACTGTTTTTAAAAGGAGGGAAGCATCTGATTTACCTGAAATAATTACAAAAGGTGCTTAAATACCTTAGAATCTGACCCAGTCCTCACTGTAGTGATTGTTCAATATTTGTATCAGTAGCATTGACATTCATTTCTGATCAGATCACATGTCCTCAAATCAAACATGTTCTAATCCTTTCTATTCTATAAAAGAAAGGCAGCCAGATAGTATCATCTTTTTGTTAATTCAATACATGCTGTAACTATAACCATCTCTCACATATTACTCACTTTGCATGTTCTATTGTTTACTACACAGCTGGAGGGCTTGGTGGATGAGGCGAGAGCAGTGGGTGGTGTTTATTTCAGTTTCAGTAAGGCTTTTGACACTGTCTCCCAAAACATCCTTCCAGACAAACTGATGAAGTACAGACAAGATAAGCAGACAGAGAGATGGGCAGAAAACTGGCTGAACTGCCAGGCTCAAACCAATGTCCTAAGTGGCACAAATCCAGCTGGCAGCCAGTCACTTGACCCTGGGGATCAGTACTGGCACCAGTACTGGAGCAAGTCCACCAAGGGGCCACAAAGACAAATAAGGGATTGGAGTGTGTGAACACAAGGAGAGCCTGAGAGAGCTGGGACGGTCCAGCCTGGAGAAGAGAAAGCTCAGGGGGATGTTATCAATGTGTATAAATACTGGGGGTGAGGTGATGGACTAAAGAAGATGGAAATCAGACTCTTCTCAGTGGTGCACAGTGACAGGACAACAGACAATAGGAAGAAACTGAAATACAGGAAACACTGTTTATACAGAAGAAAAAACTTTTTTACTGTAAGTGTGGTTGAACACCAAAACAGGTTGCCCAGAGAGGTTGTAGAGACTCCATCCTTGGCAATATTCAAAATCTGAATGGACCCAGTCCTGGGCAGCCTGTCCTAGCTGACCCTGCTCTGAGCAGGGAGGTTGGACTAGACAATGTCTAGAGGTCCCTTCCAACCTCAACTACTCAATGATTCTATCATTTAATTCACATCATATATTCCTCTAAACAGGCACCTTACTGTCTTGTATATTAATAAAGCATAATGTGACAATCTATAGAAAATTCCAATGATAGATTCAACTACACTTTGAACTGATCTAGAGGCTTTCTGTCATGTTTCCCTAGTGAGACACTTGGAAAAAGAGGGTCGTCTACTTTGTCTGATACACTTTTTTTTTCAAAGGCTGAAGAATTATCACCACCTGCAAAACATTAACTGAATAAACAACACATAATAATTTAAAACATCTGCTTTTTGTGAGCAAATCTGAAAAAACAAACTGAAAAGCTTTCTAATAAAAATGCTGTCTATCAGTATAATCTTGAAGCAGTCTGACAAGTTGCCCAATTCTTTCATGGCTGGTGCCTTTTAAAACTACTCCCCGTTGTGCAGCTGTTTGCTGAAGTTCCTGAAGTCTGTTTTGTCTTGCCAGCGTTACTCTCCTTGCTCACAGTTCAAAGACATGCCATGCAAAGCACAGCATTTTTATTACTTAAACAGTTATAATTGTTTATTATTTTATCTTGCCCTGAGCGTGCCAGATATTTCTCAGAAAACGTATCACAGAAACAGATGGGGCTGCCTTTACCTCATTGATAGTCTTCATGCCTAATATGGCACATTTCCTTTTTGCCATGTTGGTTATTTGGTGGTATGGAAACAACACCTTCTTATGTTCCTGAAGTCACTTCTCTTGTCATCTAGAAAACTCAGGACCAGTGCAGCCCTCTCCCATAAGCAATTGCCATCTGCACGCAGAGCTATAGAGTGCAGCAATACAATGAACAGTCGTTTTGCCCCTTCCCTGGAATGGAACAAGAGAAGAAGTTGAGAAGCCCTTTCTATTCCTCCCTCTCTAGCCTCTGGCTGGTGACAAGTTCAGCACACCCGAATTACTGTATCACCTGGGCATCACCTTGGACTCGGACTTTGTTCAAGAAGGTTCCACAGTCTTACACTGAGGCTATGCTTGATAGCCATGATAATTCAGTTTGTGGTTTGCTTATTATACTGACCAACAGTATCTCAATGTCCCTTTGTACTTGTCTAATGGCAACTAATGTTATTTGGTTTATGTTGTTAGATTTTTTGGCAAAAAAATCACGCAGTGGACTCATGGCCCATGAATGAGGTTTATTGGCATTAAAGTAATGTTGTTATTACTCTATGAGATAATGTGACTAATTAGGTAATAATAGTTACTACAACTATTATTATTATTAATATCAAGATATTTCTTTAAGCTATTTATCTTGCTACAGTGTAAAAACTGACAATACCTTAGAGGAATAAATTCAAATACAGACTTTAATTAATAAACAAATGGGATCACCTCTATCCCTATAATCACTGAGAAACACTAGATTTTACCAGAAGGTGGTGCTTATGTGCCACTAAATAAAAACGACGACCTAGTCCTCCAATTTCAGTCACGTTTGCCGCATGGTAGAACAGAGAAGAAAATAATAATTTATTATTTCTGTGCTTCGTTTTGAAAAGATTGACTGAACTGTCAAGATAAGGAACCAATATCTTTCTTCCACAGGAGATGACTTTTCCAATTTTTTTAAACTGGGCTTTCATCTCATTTTACATGCAGACTGACAGTGAAAAAGGTTTTTAGTACTGTCAAGTATTAGTCCATGTGCAAAACAATGAGAAATTATTTTTTTAATTTATTTATTCTTTTACAAAAAGAGAGCATGTAAGGTGTTGTAAATATGGATTATTTAAGTTCGTATTACTAACTACCTGATGAGAAGCTGCTGTATTGATAACTGATTTTTACAGTTTTGGATTAATAAAATGTTTTTTAAAGCCAAAAAGTGAAGATAAAAATATATTCTCAAAAATTATCTCAAAAAGGATTCTTTCAAATTAAAGAATGTGAGGTGCCTGGGTATAACAAGAATCTATAAAAACCCAATCTCTTTTAAACAACAAGATTTTCCTTTATGCAGTATATTTCATCCCACAGGAGCACAGAAATTCTTTTAGAGGCTTTGGTATCTAATATTTAGAATTTCAGAAGTTCTACTTAGAAAGCTGATTTTGAGAGGTGAGGATCGTACCCTCTCCTTCTGTTATCAGTTGCTTTTAAGTTCTTGAAAACAACCTGTCCCAGCCTGAAACTTTGCTTAGTCTGCCTTAAACAAATGGTCTCATTCACTTATTTCGAACACAGGACTGAAGGGACAAGAGACTAGAATTTGCTATTCTGTCATGTCTGTGCCTCCATAGATTCACCGCTAGCCCAGAGAAACAGCATCTCCAGAGATACCCAAACCAATCTGGTTTCTAAAATGGCAGGAAATAGTTGGTATAATTCTAGTTAAGTATTTTTACATTTAGGCACTCAGATAAAAGCAGCTGATGTTTAACTCTGCTT
>JAOBAS010000072.1:70235682-70257516 GCA_025311575.1 Elanoides forficatus | reverse complement strand
CATAGAGTGGGTGCATAATTTGTGGGAAAATCATACCCAGAGTGTACTTATTTATGTCTAGCTGTCAAAATGGAAGGAAGTATTGAGTGGTGCCATAACCTAAAGACTGAAGAGGAATGTGATAATACTCAAGAATATAAACATTATTGTAAAGACAAAGAGAATGTTTTTCTCTGTATGTGCATGTGACTTCCATCAGCTGATGGACCCATTTTTCTATGTACCAATGCACTATAACTCCAAAATCTTAGACAGATTCCTATGGTTTCCCTCAGGCATTAAAAAAGTGTTGTAGAAAACAAATTGAAGTTGTGTTTATGTTTTGATTGCTGTAATGAAAATATCAGACTATACATCATTTGTATCTTCATAATCAGCTCCAACTCAAAACTGTCATGTTCCTCAGATGAAGCAAAGTTTAATACATACACAAATATTGCTTCCAAATTCTTCATATTTATTTAATGCTTCTTCACTTTCCTTTTAAGGCAATGCATCCCAAATCTTAGTTACGCTCTTCTTTCTAGCTTCCCTTCCTGTTCCTCTCCCCTATATGGTAGCCACCAAAACCACCAGCTAGGTACCTTTAATAACCTCTCTTACACATATTTGGAAAGCTCTCTTGAAACATCTCAGAAAAAAATAAGTGCTAGTTTCCTGATCATTCTGCAAGATCTGCTTTCACAATTAAGTCTGTGCAACTAAAACAGAAGTGAAATATGGGGAGAATTCACAGCAGACCAACTATGAAAATTCTCATGCTTAAATTTCACCTTGGAATGTCACTGATTGTGATAATGGAAAATATGTGGCTATCTCAATTAACAATTTTTTGAAGTCAGGTTTAACCACTGGCCAAAGACACTGAACACTCAGGTTTCATGCAAATATAAAGCACTTTACAGGACAAGGTGAGCTGCTTTTACAACGCACTTTTCTTTACTTCTTCTCAAAGTGTTTTACAAGGCATTAAAATAACTCTGACAAAACACCTAGTCAAGTAGCTCACCTGTGCAAAACAAAACACATCTTAAGGTTGAAGGCTAACCCCCCTTTTGTATCTCAGTGTGCAAATCTCACTGAATCTCTTGTTGGGAAGAATTTTTAGTGTTGGGTTGGGTTTTTTTTCACAAGGGAATGAGAGAGAAATCCAGATCCAAGAGACATCACTCTTGCAACCATGAGAGCTGAATTAGTTTCCAAACCAGCTAGACCGACAAAGACACAGTCATCGATACATTACGCAGTGGATGCACAGAAAGAATTATTGGAAAGAAACTGAGATTCATTACAGCTTTGAAAACCTATGGTCAGAAATGGTTCGTATTTCATAAAGTCAGCAAGAGAATTAATACAGAATAACTCATACTGTCTTTTGCCTACTCAGGCTAAAATCTTTCCTCCTTAAAATGCCAATCCTAGAATCTGAAATGGGTTTGGAAACTTTCTTTTTTTTAAAATTGTTACTCATTTATTGTCCTCATAAGAAACCAAGATTCTCAGATCTCCTCTGCTACCACATTTTGAAGAGTTAGTTAACAGATGTCCAACCAGGTGCTACAGAAAATTTGAGATTTCAAATATTATATAAACTACTACTTTTTCTGCTGTCACCAGTAGATAGTAAAAATTCAGCCTCTCACAATATATAAGTGCAAAAGCACATATAAGGGCAGGTACCTGAGTGCAATCGTATAGGCAGAAGAGCACGACAGAGCCCTGTTTGTTGCATGAGTGCATATTGTCACATTCTTGAGGACAAGGGGCTTTAAATAATTACAGACAATACCTAAACAGCAAGCTAATGGGTTAGATGCAGTAGTTCCATATTTAGGAAAGAGCTATGAAAAGTTGATTAATGTTGCAAAACTCAAGCACTAAAGAATTAGGAAATCCCCTCTGCAACCTTAGCTTTTACAAGTTCACGGTTTCTTCACACTGAATATCTTCGCAGAAATCCTGCTCCAACAAATGGCACATTCCTGACCCAAAAAGTTTTTGAGTTTTTGTAATATGATGTGAAGAAAAGACAGCTTCATCTAGTGTAATTTTAGCAACAGCTAAGCTGACGCTCCTACAAGAAATTCCAGCCCAAGACACTTAAAGTTGCAAAATTCTGAGCATTGAAAAAGAAGATTTTATAAAGTTTTATAAACAGAAATATGAGGTAATTTATTAATAACAATTATGTAACATATACACAGCTGCAGGCACAGACAGACATACACAACTTTTCCAGATTGGCAAAAGTAGTAGAGAAACTTTGTGCCATTCTGGCAGTTACAATACTACTAAAATAGGCAAAGATATAATTTGTAACTTTTAAAATATTCCTGAAGTATCCGTAACATAAACTTGTTCTGTAGGTAACATCTAGGCAACTTGATTGCTGTGGTAACACTTAAATTCTGATTGGATATGATATAATCTATTTTTTTTCAGTTTAGACCAGGTGCTTTTACCATGCAGTGATCTGCAATAACGCAGTGTTGACATTTTATGTGAGGGATTGTACTGTCTTTTCTTCTTCATTTCAGTGTGCTTCCTTTCTGCTCTCTCTTTTGTAGTGAATCACTTGGAACTACCCTAGCAATGCTACATCTTGCAGCTAACTGAAGGCTTGTGCTCTTTCCCTTGTTTGGGGGGTCTCCAGTTTGCATTTGGTGTAAAAGAGATGGCAGTTACTGTATGCTAAGCTGACTTTTTTAAGGACACATTTACTGATTGCATAAGAAAAGAGTGAAATCACACACCTGCTACTAAGCATGTCCTCGTAAAATAAGATCTTGTTCTCCTTCAGACATGAGAACTAGCTGTAGCCATTTCTAGTCAACAGTAATTGAAGAGAATAGCAGGGCTCATTTGAAGTTTAATCCACGAGGATCACAGTACCAGCACTAGTTTCAGTGTGCTGGTTATGTTTCTGTCCTCAGAGTGACCCTGAGGGGCTCCTGTTCCCTGTCTCAGCATCAATGCAGGCAGTCTCCTGAGGATGGACACTCCCTAATCCACCTTCAGGAAGCTAGAAGGATTAAATAATAGATGTAAGATTTATTTACAAGTAACTGGGATGCTGCAGTGTTACATTTCTGTGCCACATGGTTCAAAAGGTCTTACAAAATACCAGATGATAAGGCTAGCAACAAAAGGAGGCAATTTCAGTAATTTATGTAAAAAGGAAGGAAATAGGTTTTTTGAGGTTGAATCACAGTTCTGGCAAAATCAATTGATTCAGTGAGACCAGCTCTTCACTCCAGTAAGTTAACTTTAGTTGTTTGTAAAGGTAGCTCTAGTGTGCATTTACAGATTGAATAAGTATAATTGAAGTTCATATTCTATTATTCAGAATATTACCCATTTTGGTGAATGAATACACACTATCCCTTTACACCACAAATCTTACTTTACCCACTAAGCACATTTTTTAAGAAAAAAACCCACTTCATTTTATCAATAGAATTCTTATACACAAATATTTCTCTTCAGCTGTACCCATAACACCACAACAGGCATAGCAAGTCTCTGAGCTGAAAAGAACTGAGTGGTGGTAGAGTGCACATTGGCCAGCTCTTTCCATTCTCCTGGCTTTCATTTATGACCACTGCTGGGGACAAGAGTTTGATGGACACTTTTGGTGTGGCCATTCTCATATTCTGATGTGGTAATCCTTCCTGTTCAGGAACAAAGAATGATTGATGTGATTAGGTGCAGTTTAGCAGATGGAAACTGCACTGCAGTATGCTAATCTTTGATTCAGCTTAGACATTTGATGTTGCCTTAGCTGTGTTAACTTACACTACTCTCAAATCCTGGTCTGTAAAAATGCAGATTGTATATGTGGGAGGCTTAAATCAATTCATGACATTATAATAAGAACAGAGGTCCAGCTAGTGGTTGCTTCTAGTGTAATTCCACATGTCAAATCTAACTTGTTATGGGAACATGACTTTATGTCTGTCTACACAACTTACAAGTAAAAAAGTCCATACTATACAGAGGAGTGTTGATTTCTTTTTTCTGCTCCTTGTGGTGTCATTTTAGCAATGTGATTTTGCTGCACAACAGAGCATAAGGTAGAAAAATAGCTACAATTAAAGAAGGGAGAACCACAAATTAATCTTAAGTAAAAAGATCTGAAAAGTTCCCAAACACATGGCTTACATATCCACCTTTTTCTAAAGAGACTTCTGAGGTATTTGCTCCATTTATCTACATAGTCATTGGTATAAAGTTAAGATGCATCTGTAAACATACAAAGTTATCTGCAGTAACATATTAAACACTGTCCAAATCAGAGATGTTTAACAAAAGTAAATTAAAGAGCATAACGTTGGAAACAGAAGACTATTGGAAGCTTTAGAAAGGTAAGTATTGTGAAAGGAATATGTTCACAATGCCTGGATTACTGGTGAGTTTAGGAAAACATTTTCTAGTGCAAAAGGAGCAGTGTTCCATCTCCTGACTAGCACGCCTAAAACTTCCAGCCTGCAAGCAATTAGAGGAAATATCTGAAGGATCCTACAGTAGCACAGATACTCACTCTCTGTTTGTCTTACATCACTAGTGTGAGACTTTCATCATTTGTTTGAATGATGTATTTAAGTTGCTTTTATTGCAAGCATTTGCTGCCCCCAAGAGTCAACAGCTCAGTTCCCATAGTGCTGTGTTCTTTCTTAAAAGATGCTTCATACATACAGTATCACGTGTTCCTGTGGTTGTTATAGTAATGAGAGTATTTGTCTTTTACAAAATTGTGGAGTAAAAACCAGGGTTATAGAACATGAAGACTAAACAGCAGAGTTTTAAGTTAGTTTCTGAGATGGTTTTGGCTAATTTGGTAACTGATGTATCAGTGGACTGTACTTGCTTTCTGTTCAATATTAACATGAAGCTGAAGTAATATAAGCAAAATAACACCTTTATCTAGAAAACAGAAGTTCTGCCTATTTGATTTGTGCATTATTTGCACAAATGCATACTTAAATGTGTACATTTGTTAAAAATGTGTCAATAACTGATCAGAAAACAAACATCTCATTATTTCTGCATTTTCCTGTGCAGTGTACTCACCCCATTGCTTTCTAATGTGTATCTTTATTAATGTTTTTACTGAACAATGGCAATGTGGCTATTTGTGTCCAAAGAATAGAAAGCAATCCCTGCACTATAAAACAATATTTTGAAGCTTAAATGCCCCACCCAGTCTCACGTAAAGAGGTCAGCAGAGTGCCCCTCACCAAAGATTACTAACCTACAGCAGAACAGAACCAACTGGGATACTGTGTTTTGCAAGAAATCCAAATATCAAAGGTGGCAAGGAAACAAAGGACAGGGATACTGACAAAACAGAAGTATAAACACAAAATAACAAAACAAGATCTATTTGGGGAAAATAAAAGCTAAACCACTGTGGAAATGATTCAGCACCTCACACACATATATTATTATATACCTTCTATACAAACATGCAGAAACACATGTAAACACAGTCCTATACACACAAAGTATAAATGCAGCATACACCTAAAGAGGAATGAGAAAAAGCGACAACACAGCCAAACCAGATAACAGATAAGAAATAAGCTATGAATGTGCAAAGAGATATGTCTAAAAACCCAATACTTTTTGAAGTGCTTATACCCAAGTGAGCTGACATTTAGCAAAAATGGACTATATACACTCTGTATAGTTCTATTGCAACCATGCCTCTAATAATGGGTTTGCCACATTCGTCTGAGTAGCACATTAAGTCCTTTTTCATCTGTTGGAAACAGCTTTTTCCAACTGTTAAGCTCCTAGAAATGTTTTCAATGATCTAGAAATACATTACCTTACACTTCACACTATCACATTTCTTTTACTCCAGTCTCAAGGCCATTCAAATCTTTCTGTATGACCAGAACTAACATCAGGTGCCTCCCAATCTTATGGCAGTGCATACAGGCATTACAGAGGTTCTTAACTTGAGTTTATGGTCTGAAATTATTATGTAAAAGAGAAAAAAGAAAAGAAATTATATGAGAAACTAGATGAGAACTAAGGCCACTGAGTCTATGTGAGTTAAATATAGTGTCATACAGCATGTCTGTAACTAAGCCAAGACATGATCCCAGATCACCCGTGTCTCAGACCAATGCCTAAACTGCAAAACTGTGCTTTGTGGGTAGGAATAATGCTAGGCCAACCAGTCTCTAACACCATCACTGACATGACAAACTTGGTATTTTTTTTCTTCTTCTTAATGATATCAATGGTAACAATTTTATTTGCAATAAACATTTATCACATATATGCATTTTCTGGCATTTTTTACATACCACAAATATTTTTTCTGATCATTCAAATAACAACAGGAATGTTACTCACTAAGTAGTAGTTTCAGAAATTATTTAGCACATGCTATTAAAATCTTGTCTGACAACAAGAATTATTACTTTCCTTGTGTGTTTTTCTCTGGCATTTATTAATATAATATCTAAGTTGTTCATTCTTGTTAATTTAACTTCTATAACACTCATACGAAATGAAGGGGAGACATATCACTTTACAGGTTCAATAATGTGGTTGAGTAGATATTTACTAATTCTAGGCAATTACTCTGAGGCATGCATTATTTCCTAGGCTTTCCCTGAAAGCAAATGAGAAACAACAAAGAAACAACAAAAAGCCGCCAAGTTTCATTATAGGGTTCCCTGTTTGGTTGTTGTTTTTTTTTCTTTCCTCCTTTTTTCTTTGCTAGTTTGTTCTTGTTTGTTCTTTTATGTTTTTTAAACCAAGAGAACAAAAATTTTAGACTTATGGCACAGCAATTGTGCTAAAGGAGTAACTCATATCATTAGCAGTTGTTGTCCTTAATAAGGCTCTGAGAGGTACCAAGACAAACTGCTACTTGGCCAGATGCATAGATACTTGTTGAGAGAGGAATAGTGAAACACAGAAAATCTGGACATGAATGTTCTTTAAGACACTCTTTTTCACATTATCTCCTGTTTTTTCCATACTGCATTGTGCTAAAGGGTACTAACTGGATGCTGTGAATAATGTGTCATGTATTGACACTTGCAGGTATTCCAAAAATTGTTAATCAATCTATATTGCATCCACCCTTTAAGGGGAAACATATATCTAAATATATACTGGTATCTTCTTAATTGCAGTCCCATTCCCCTTGCCTACCCAGTCTACCACAAATTGAATGGGGTTATCTTTTGTTCTCCCCTTTTCATGTTCTCCATGTTTTGACTTATAGTCCCTAAGTATGCAGTGATAAAAACAAAAAGGAAGTAAATTCACTCTCTTGGTTTACTGTTCACTTTACCATTACCAGCAAAATTCCTAAGGATGGGTCAAATCTGATCGCCTTTTCAGATCTTATCACTTGACTTTTTGTTCCAGTCAAACCCATCTTGCTTCCATACTAAATCTTGTCAGATTTCTCTCCCTTGACTTGCAGCCCATGCCCCCACCACTACCTGTACATTTGATCAGCCACTTTTAGACACCCATCAGTTTCCTCTGTGAACTCAGTTCCACAAAATATACTGAACAAACTGCCACAAAAAAAGGAGACCTTCTCAATGACTACACTTTATTCTCCTCCCCTCTGTGCTATGGGCTACACCCTCCTTCCACTTACTTCATGTTGGAATTGGCATTTGTTGCACCCCTTGCATTGTCACTTTAGTCTCCTAATGTTGCTTAAGACAAACTCAGTAGAAAAAGCTGGTAAGTTTCTGCTGAATATAGTGCATTAAGGTAGCTAAGGGTAGCATTACCAGTGTCAAGGCAAGGAATAGGATAATGTACCTAATGCAAGAGGGGGTAGGAGCAGGAAGGGAGTGGGGATGAAGAGATATGGCACAGATGATCTCCATCTTGGTTTGCTCACTCTCCTAAGGAACTGCAGCCTAAATCTTGTTTGTACCTGTTTACCTCAGCATTTTCCAGCCTCATTTCCTATCAGTTCCCTGCCCATAATGGTGTGTCGTGTGTGTGTCCCACGCTCTGCCTCCAGTTTGGTACTCCCTTCCCCTTGCCCACCTGGCCCTCTCGAGTCAACACTCAGCTTACCATACTGCCCATGGTTCAATCCCTGTCTCCACTGCATTCCAGTCAGGTGTCTCCTGCTGCTGCATAACTGACTGCAGAAGGGACCCTGCTGCTCCTAGCATTTGCTTGCCTGCAACTGACCTGGCCCACAAGCAGCTGGGAGTAACTATGCTGAGAGAGGTGTTGTGCCCTGGCTACTACGCATCACGCACAGCTATGTTTTCAGAGTGATGTGTACAGGTTGGCCAGCACAGAGAACTGAGAGAGGCCGTCTCCATCAATCTTCAGATTAAGGTGCTGAACTCTTAAGAAGTCTTGGAGCATATTCTAAGTGACATAATTCAAGGCGTAACTTGGCTATGTGTGGGTAGAGCTCCATGGGAATAGTTATAAGCACACTCTGCCAAACTGCAAATACCATCATAAAGAGATGGCAGTGCTTTTCAAAGAAAAGGTTGATGATAGATATCTTTTTTAATTTGAAAAAAGAAAAGGTTTCTTCCACCTGAATGGAAGCATTACATACAGAAACATTCCTCCAAATATTCAATTTATGACAGACATTCAGTCTGAAATGTGAGTAAAAGCTTGAAAAAGTTATAAGCAAACAAAAGTAGATTCTTAATAAAAATGTCAGGCAGCTTTCATAAAAGAAAGTGCTACCAGCCCTACCTATAATTATTTTTGTATATGTTACAGCTACAAGGTTGTGCGTTCCTGCAAGTTTATACAAGTTACAGCCTATTTCTTGTAAGTTCAAGGAAGTGGGTCTCACAGAATTATCTGATAGTAGAAAATAATTCCACAGGAATTAGTTTAGGCAGCACATTAACACAAATTAAAAAAAAAAAAACCAAACCCAAACAACTATGATGTTTTAAGAAACAGTCAAATTCACAGTAGAAGTCGAGATTTCTTATCAGCATTTGTAATGGGAGAATATGATGTAAGTCTGTGCAGGCAAACAGGGAGCTCTCATAATTATGAAATTATGAAATGGCCTGAAATGCAAGGACAAGTGTAGATAATGGGCAGAAGTTAGCTAATGATGTTATTCCAAAAGGTAAGTAATGTGGTCAGACACTGAACTGGAAAGATTTAATTAATTGCTTTGGAAGCTGTAAAGGATTATAGTGCATGTGCAGAAAAGCCTTGTTTTACTACTAAAGAAATCGAGCTTAAAGCTATTTATATAGTATACTTAAGACAGCAAGAATTTTACATTTAGACCTCCTTAAAACCAGACCTCCCTCCAATTTTTAATAGCTGATCTTCAATATGATCTGGAACACCAACCTACCTATGTGAAAGGTTACCTCTCTTTTGGCCTCATTCCTAATAAAGTTTGTTCACCCTTATAGATTGAGTTTATGGAAATCAAATACCAATGACAATATTTTTTGTATAAGCATAATTGAAGGGAGCATTCCAATGACAGATCTCTAAAGCTTTGGATGACATGATGGAAACAAATTAAGGTAACGCCAATATTGACTGATTTTGAAAATCTTTGCCAAATTGTTTTCACTCCTGGAATTTTTTTTCCTTTACCAGTCTGGCAGAGCTTTACACCAGAATGGCATAAAGTTAATCTGTGGAACTGAGTGAACAACCGATCCTTTTTTTCCCTGGACAAACAGAAAAGACACAATTTTGGATGGATCGAAATGATTTGCTGGCTAAAATAAAATGCTACCCCTTGCTTTCAGGTATTTTACCTTTGTTTCAATTAAATGTAGAAAAGTGAGGCATTTCAAAACAATAACAAAAATACGAAATACACTTATGAAAATCTGTATTTTGTTTTCAAAATCCCTGAAATGACTTGCTGAGCTGGACAAATTTCACTTGATATTATTTTTTCAGATGACGCCTTATTTTCTGATTTTTCCCCACTTCTGTCAATTTGTCCACTTGTGTTTTAAGTCTTGGTTGAGCTGATTGATTGTGATTATTTGAAAATTTACAGATTTAAATGAATTCTTTTTGGAAAAATGTTAAGCAGTAATTTCTTTTGCAGCTTTAAGAATTTTTTTCACCTGGAAGCAGTGATAGATGTAGTAGATGCAGTCCATATCAGCAAAAGAAGACCAGATAATCCCCAAATATAGCAAATCACTGTTAAAACTTTAGTTGCATTGATTACCTTGGTTCTGTGTATCTCTAGCAAAATGTATGATGAATGAAATGAAGAAAGACCAATGGCAGTAGGCATTGGTTCTGAAAAGTAGCCAGCACTATATGGCTGAACTAGATTTTTTGTGACAAAACCAAAAACTGTATCCTTGTAATGCTGTTGGTCATGAACTTGATCAAAAAATAAAATGGGATATAAGCTAGCCCAATCTTCTTCCTGTGAAAGTGACAGAAGTATTCATGTGCACTACACTTCACTAACAGAGAAAATACTATTATCCATTGTGGCCAGAGTCCAGATTCTTTTGCATTCCTATTGAAAAAAAAAAAACAAAACAAACAAACAAAAAAACCTGTGATGGAATAAGACACTCCTAATGTTGCTGGCTTTTTTATTTTTTAAACAGAGCTTATAAGAAGTCTCATTTTGTTGAATGTGGTACTATCAAACTACATCAAGCAATTCCTTGCTCACAAGTCCAAGATTGTCTTTCCAGCCAGGAGGCAGAAAAAAATCTCTTATGCTCTCTGCTTGCTTGTATTACAGTATATGTGTGTTTCCACCATCCCTCTGCTCTTTAGATATTTTTTAATACATACACACACCTTTGTCCTCACCTTCCCTTTCATAGATACAAGATACAGCAAGTCCCCAAAATCTCAGATAGTGATCTACAAACAACTCAGCCTTTGGACACTAAAAGGGCACTCAGTCATCATCCTTCATCTGCCCAATAAATAGCTCACATTGCAAAGCTCAGCATCACTGAGAAACAGCAAAGGAAGCTGGAGTCCATATTGTAAGTTAGCAGCATTTATGCTTCAAAAATTTCTGGCAAACTTTTCTTTCCTAATTGTGTAAACCAGAGTGGCCTTGTTTACAGATGAACTCAAATCATTCCCCAGGTTTTGTATTTGGATGCTGTCTCACTCTGTCTTAGCCATCAGTCAAAGAACAATAAATGTACTTGTTTCCACATTTTAACTGAGTGAGGAGCAGCTAACATACCTATCAGCTTAAGTGCAGTCTGAAACTTCCCTAGATCAAAGATACACTTAGTAGCAACCACTCAACATCTAGCATAACATATTATATTTTCTCAGTAATGAGCTACAAGCAAAATCCCATCTGCATAGCTGACTGTGTTGGAAAAGATAAAAGTCACAGGAAACGCCTGACAGAAATGCAGACTCAAGCTGATCTAAGAAATTAAATTGCTTGCCCAGCTAAAAGAACTTGCTGCGAGACAGGGAGAGACAGAAGGCCACAGAACATCTGGGGACGAAACGAGTGACCACTGAAACAGAAGCACCAGTCTGTTCGAGTCTGTCTGAGACCAAACTGACATTTGAGACTGAACTGACATTGTGAAGACTAAGTAAATGGGCTTGGATACCACAGCGCGTTCAGCCACAGACACGTCGTTGAATGTTAACAAGTGCCAGAACCTGCCTGTTGGGCAGCAGCCACAGCACAGCCCAGGAGAGAAGCTGGGCTGGTCAGCATAATGGCTTCTCACACGGTCTCCCTGTCCTTCAGCAGGGCACGGTGGGATCCCGAAGAAAAGTCCAGGCGAGGCAGCGCCATGGTCCCAGCTGGCAGCGCGCACAAAGGGGACCGGCCTGCAGCGTACCCCTGCTCGCCATTAGCCCTGGGCGGCTCCGCGAGCCTTTCAGGGCTCTCTGCTGAGTCTCCCCAGCAACCCCAGCCAGGGTGGAGAATGCCTGGTCCTGATTGGCTCAAATTCCGGCATCACCTGCCGATTGGCTGTTGCCGTGTTCACAGCCTGCCCTTCTGGAAGGTTCTCCAAATGTTGGCAAGGTCTCGGCCGAGGGCAGCCTAGTTAGAGGGGGCAATTCCAGTGATGGCGGGGGGACGGGGTTTTGTACTTCTTCGCTCACAGGCTTCGTTTAATGGGCTACAAACAGGCTACATTCATGGGTTTGGGTTATGTTAGCAAATTACTGCCCGTTGTCTGACCCATGGTGACTGACGGCTAGATTTCACGCTGGTTTATAGCTGGTTTAGTAATATGTACCACAGTTTAAAAAACAGAGTAACTGCATTAAGGTATGCGGTGTATTATGGATGAGGTGGCCTGAGATCACCTGAACATTCATCCACCTGAACATTTTTTTTCCAGATTTGAGTCATACTCAATAATCCTGTTACACTTTTTAGACAAGATTCTGTATTTAATATATATTATGAACAGCTTTATTTTCAGCTGTAGAAAATACAACATACAAACAGTCTGAACTGTATTCATGCTTTTCACTTCCTACATTACTATATAATGTATGAAAATATTTCAAAGCAAGCTACAAAATATTGGATAATAAATTGCAATTACTGCCATAGGAAGGTGAACAGAAAGCTCTCGGACCAAGACTCAAAGCCAGACACTGTACTTCCTGTCTTTTAGATCTTCTAACATGTAAATCGACCGTTACAAAGAGGATTAACTACTAGAAGTGTACGACTGAAGCCTAACATTCAGCCCTGCTCTTTATTCACCGCCAGAGCAGACCAGGTGTCCAGAATCCTAATGCTCAGCTCTGCAGTTGGGCTTTATATGATCTGCATACTAAGCACTAGTCACCATTGTTTTCTGGCTTTAATTTATTGGTGGCCTTAACAACTGGCTATTTTTACTCCTAATTGTACTTTAAATTGCTAGTACAAGATCAAACGGCAATTGGGACTCTAAACACGCACTTTCATGAAGTACAGTTATTTTTAAAAACTGGTTTTTTTACCAGAGAAATAGATTTATGCTCAGAACCTTCAGGCTTTCTCACAGAAAATTACCTTGTGGTATTTTAGTTATGTTAATTCCTAATGTTAACAAGAAAGCTTTACAGTATGTACTAGAAATGGGATGATGGTGTAAGAAAGCATTTTCAAAAGTTGGGATAATTTAATCACAGGCGTATCTGTGTCATTGCAAAATGAAGCCCTGGGCATTTGAGAATCTCCTCTCTTAGCAGTTGTTGCAAAAACAGGCCCAAGTATTCCAATAAATTCCATTTTGGATAATCTTATTTACCAAAAGTCACCATGTGGCTTCAGTTTGTAGTTTAAAGTGTATCTTGTCCTGGGGGCTGGGCAACAGAATTGAAGGCTAGCAGGGAACATGGAGTCCAGCACGCCTGACCACAGATCTGAATGTTATTCTAGTTCAGTCTAGTCCTTATATTCTGAAGAAGTAATATCCACTTGGAGGAAGTGAATTTAAACTACATGGCTTGCAAAGTATTTTGGGATCTGTCTTGCTGAAAGACACTGTGAAATAATAACAGCTAGCTTCTTTCCGTGGAGCTCAGAGCATTTTACAGATCTAGAAAGAGATGTCTCTTTTTAGCCCATTTTTGTAGATGAAAAAACCCTCAGGTTTAAAGATTGTAAGTAACTTACCCTGGGTCATGCTAAGCACTCCTTGCAAAGCTAGAGGCAGACACTCCATCTCTCATTTCTATGCTGTGCTCCAATAGTAAGACCATCATTTTTCAGTAAAAACTGAGGGTCATCTTGACCTCCACAAAATACAGGGATTGGCACATAACTCAGAAACAAGATCCACTCTACAGAGTGCAAGACTGCATGCCTACATTTCCAGGGTCTGGCTTCCTTTTTCCACTTCAAAATACGGTCCAGAGTTGACAGAGTTTTTGTGTTTCTCTATGTTTACCAGATGTGCAGTTGCCTGTGATGAAAGTATAATTTCTAATATTATGGGACTGCAAGGTCAGAAAAATGTAGAGAACTGTAGCAGCCATATAGTCAACTCTTGGTTATGTATGAGTAGTTATTTGGGTTGCTCTGTACTCAACCTTGCCAAGCAAACTTGAGTCCTTCTGCTATCACAATCTCAAACAGTTGTGTTTCCATCCTGTGAAATATGGTCCTCATGCTGCCAGCCACAGAATAGTCTGTGATGCTTCTAACAGCAGTGAACTGGTTTAAAGTTCTTGGAATAAAAGAATGAACAAAATGAAAATATAAACATACAATTTAATGCCAAGAAAAAAAATACTAAACCCAAATTGTATCTCAAACTCATATCATAATAGTAAAATCCTGGTTGCAAGTGCCACTTGTAAAATTATAAACCCATTACAAAATACTTTAGAAGGATATTTTAATTGAATTCTTAAGAACATTAAACTTGTAAACATTTGATGGGTTTTAATATGTGATAAGCAGTAGATTTAAAATTCTCTGGGGGATATGTAAGCTTAAGTATACTCTGCTTTTTAACTCCCAGGACTTAAATCCTCCCCAAATGCACTGAAATGTCTGTAATTTACTTGAATGAATGCACCCACTGCTGAAATGCAGACCTCCTCCCACAGCCCCCCACCCTGTGAAGAGGCATGCAGTAGCTGTTACATGCCATGCAGCAGCTCCGTGAGGAGTGGGAAAAAATTGTAGGGTTACTTCAACAGATAGTAACCAGGCTGGATTTTCTTCTCTTTTTTTCCTTTTAACCTTGGCAAAGACACAAAGGTAAATAACCCTACTTCTAAGAATAGTGCTGTAAATATTTTCACTATTCAGTTGAGGGCAAGGGCTTGATGTCATACTTCATTCAAATGGTACCAGCAGCTATTGTGCTATAACATTGCTGAAATTTATGTAAGATAATACCTAGCACAGAGAAACTACCATGAGGTGAAATGCTAACGTGGTAGCAACAGCAGCAACACTTTTTCCAAGCTGTGACATACAACTATTGAGCATACCAGAATAATTTGAGAGACCTGTTTAGACTACAGACTGACATAGGATTTGGTTAGTCTATGTAACACCTACAGCAGTTTCTCCAATGAGAAAGGGTTGAGCAGCTGCAAGAGGACACTTTAAACTGTGTTATTGGAAAATCAGCATTAGGCTTGAAAAAAGTTATTAGTAATTTTTGCTGCTACTCCTCTTTCAAAGCAAGAAGAATTAGCCATCATTTTTTACAAACCCCGACAAATGTAAGCAGAGTACTGAAAACTTTACTGAACTTTACGTTTTCAAGAGTCTTGGTTATTTGTCTTTAGAAATTCAATACTGTCATGTAACAAAGGATTGGCAGAGCTCTACTTATTGGACAGTCATTCTTTTGTTGGTATATAGAGCTGAATTAAGTTGTAAACACCAACCTGTGATTCTTTCACATATGTTTAAAGTGTATTGTGTAAATAGAAATGAGGAAAAAAGCCTGGAACAGGGATACAGCAATTCAACCTGCTAAGACTAAAAGATACATTTATTTTATGACTGCTTAATTTTAAAGATTTTATCCATATATCATATGCATACATCATATGTCAAGAATTGTACCCTTTGTCAGTCTATTCTACAGATTTGGGAAAACAGGTTAGATTGTGACTCTGGCAGATACACATATAAATATTTATACTTTGGCAGCATTGCCACTTGTCCTGTTCTATGTTCCTTACTTTCACTCTGCAAACCCTAGAGGAAACTCAGCTAGTGTTTGGGTTAGTTGCTAATAACTCATGTGTCTAAGTTATGTGGAAGAGATTTTTGTCTTCGTAATCTAGAGTAATCTATGTTTATGTGGCACTTCCTATTGGAGCAGAACTAAGTACCTTTCAAAGATTTGTAAGATAAGGTGAGGAAGAACTTTCATTTTTATTTTGTTAAAGAATAAGGCACAGAAAGGCTGTATTTTCAAAACTTTCCCAAATAGCTGTGAAGGGTTCATTTTTCAGAAAACTCACTTGAAATATTTATAGTGAGAACCTGATGCGGATGTTCTATCTACTGGCTTTGAGTGGTAGCTGTAGATGCTTAGGCCTTTTGAAAATGAAAAATAAAACCAGCTTTCTCAAATGTTCTATAAAAATGGTGGGCACTTTTGACAATTTTGAGCTACATGGTATCTCAAAAACACACAGGAGGTCTGTGAAATAGTCAGGATCAGAACATAACTCTTCTGAGTATGATTCCAGCCCCAGAATTCTCCTATACTGCCTGTTTATTGCTCTCAAAGAGCTTTTAAGTTTACTCTGTGGTGGTAAGCAGAATGCACTTGACATATGCAGTGCAGCTGCTTTAGCAGAAGGAGTCACTCCTTTCCATTATGACTTTGGCGTTTTACTGCTGAACAGATTGAGTTGAAGGGGCTTTTCATGAAAAGCTATTTAGTTTAAGGAGTCAAACAAAAGAACAGAAAGTATATTTTTCTGAATCTATAAACCCACTTTTGAAGTTCTAGTTCTTACCAGTGATTTACTAAAGGATAACCTTTCACATCTCCTTTTTCAAGCCCAGTGATAAAGCCAAGTCTGTGAATATGGTAAGTTTAATAACGCATTTGAAAGTGGTCTGAAATAACTTTAACAAGAAAGCACCTGGCTCCTATTTATGTTAGTGAGACCCATATGCATGCAGCTGAGGTCAAAATATGCCCCAAGTGATTTATATGGTTGGGGTTGGTCCATATTCCATAGAAAGAAATAAAAAGATTCTTACTGAGCAAGAGAATTTACAATGGAAAATTTACTGTCTAGTTTACCCAACCAACACTGGTAGATTTCGGTAGGAATCATGCATTTATGCACACATGAAAGAGTGAGAAATAGAGAAGAAACCCCAGAAACATAAACACTGACTCTATCTGTCTCTGTCCATTTAAGTATAAAGAATTATACTAGATGCCGGTCATCTAAATAGAACGCTAGAGTGAGGAATAACTTTATGTAATTGCTAAACAGAGGAGAAATAAATTAAGACTTCAGAGGTGAAATCTAAGTTTTTTAGGATCCAGTTGGATCCTAAGCTATATACTTGTATTATAGCTATAGCTTCTATTTCAGAACAAACAAAGCTGCTTATAGACATGCAAGAATGTTAATGTTTTAAAAGTTATTAAATACTCCATTTCTTGTATTTAAATCCTGTGCCTGAGTACTAGAACTCTGAAATTCTGTAGGGGTGTCTTTACTCAGCAGGAAAATCTCAGGAAGATTCATTCCAAAATGTCCATTAAGTTCTGGGTTACAAGAGCTGTAGGTGCTAAAAATGCCACAGATAACTAGTCTCTTCTGTATCTGTGTATCTTTGATGATTCTGTTTAAACCAGTGCAATTCAAGCAAACCATCTTTATTTAACAAAGTTTTAAATTTTTAAATTTAGTTAGACCACATATTTAAAATCTTTGCTGTTATGGGATTTACCTTCTGATCGTTATCAGTCCAGAGATCCCCAAAATCTTTGTGGTGTAACTCAGATATATACGGTTTACAAGGAAACAAGAAGGGAGCTAAGGTCTCTAGAGATCTCTATTTCAGTCTCACCCATTCACTACCCTATCTATACATCTAACTTTTTACTCAATTTAGCACCAAAGTTAGCTTACCAGCACTGTAAATGTACACCCCCTGATACTCTCTGTTTACTGAAGTCGTAATTTGGACAGAGCAATGCCTAATTTCTGTAATTCTTGCCTCCATGTAAACACTATTTGTGATAGGTTATTAGCTAAGCTGAAACTTGTTCTTCTGTTTACACAGCAAAAAGTCTTCATGACATAAAATAAATGAAGCCCCCTATGCTAGAGAACATAAAGAAATGCTAAGAAATAATCAACCCAAGGCCTTTCTACTCCCCTCACTGTAGTTTCTCCATCTGTAAAATGAATAAAAGGTACTGAGTTACTGAAATACTTTCAAATCTGCAGATGTGAAGCACTACGTGAGAACTAATAACTAATATTAGTAATATTGAGTAAAATCTACATTTTTGGAGACTAGCTTACACACAGAAATTTTGCTAATTTAGACACCCTACAGAGATGCAGGTAAATGTATACATACATTTATGTCTCCTTTCACATCATAAACTGTCCAAGCAGCTATACAGTAAGTGAGTATTTGACATACTGAGCTTACAGCAGCATTCTTTCAAACGCTAATAGGAGGCAGGATTCTGGATTTGTGATGAAAGGTATTAGACAGTCTGAAAAGACATGCCTGAAAATTTGAAACCTTAGGAAAATGTTTACAATAATCTGGATAATAAGTGCAACACATATACACTTTTTCACACATCTACAGGTGTCCTCTGACATCACTCTTTGCCTTAAGAATTGAAAATGAAGTCCTAATAAAAGTTTGCAGATTTCCATAGGTAATGCTGCCTTCCAGTAGACATGGGTTTAACTGTATGTACAACCTTCCAGGAAAACTCTTTTTATGCCTTTTTCCTTTGTTCAGATACCAAAAGTTTTTATTTAGTCCAACCTACCTTTCAGTAGAAGCAATCTGTGTTTTCATGTCTGACCTACAGAATAAAATACTACATGCTATAGCAGTGAAATGACCTCTACAGCAGGATCTAAAACAAAACTCTAGTATCTCTTCATATGAATGTTAATTTATGAATATTAATGAATTTTAAAATATTTTCATTCTTCAAGTTGTGACATGTTCCATAATAAATTTTCTTAAGGGGTTTGGGTTTTCACTTTTTTGTCTTGCTTTTACATATTTGGACAAAAGAAATATAGTAATCACTTCGGTCGTAAGTAATTTGCAGTCCATTTTCTTGGCTAATTCTTTCCACCAGGTTGGCACTAATCCATGGACAGTGCACATGGAAGTGTAGTCTATCAAGTTAGTGAATAAAACAGAAACCAATCTGTTCTGTTTACTGGAACTGGAAGCTATGAATTCTGTGAAGACTCAACTGTGACTTTGTTACAAGTTTCAAGTAGCCGGCTACTGTGCAGTTATGCTGCCGCAGGATCACATCTGAAACCAAAATATAGATCAAAATGTAATTCAATCACTAGTTTTCCTCCATTCCATCTCTTTACAGATGTCAAAACCACTACCCTTGCCTTAAGCATTTTTTTTACCATCCTATAATTTTGCTGAACATACTTTTGTCTGAATGCATATAAACTGTTCTCTCTAAATTAAATGTGAAACTATAAATAACATACACCTCATCACAGATTCAGACTTAATTGCAGATTCAGATTGCAGTTAAATTTAGTTTTATTTCATGAAATGCTTTTGATTAACACAACAGTTCAGGCTTTGTTCTTTCTGAATATCAAGACTTTTTTTCTATTTGAGAAGGCAATATTTCTGACTAGCTAGGTGAAGAACCTACAGCAAAAATCATAATGCGATTCAAACATGTCCTGCTAAGAATTATCTGTGAATGATAAGATATTAACAGATTTGTTTGTTGTTTCTGATATTAACTCCTCAGTTATTCGTAAAATTACAGATTTCAAACTGATTTTCTGCGTGCCTCTAATATTTGTTCACTGGAATGATTTTTATTATGGGCTGGTACACAAACTCATGTTGAATCATTTCTAGATGGATATCTATTCTACAGAAATGCTTTTAGCAAGCTTCATGAATATTCTGGGACATATACTGGGGAAAAATTAAACTGATATGAATCTTCTTATTACTGTCTTTTTTTCAGAAATTTTCTCATGAACAAAGTAAAAATATATTTTATGTACCTGTCCAAGTAAACAGTACTTCATGACAGATATCAAAAACTACCTCAAATACCTGTCCTAGTAAAGTATGGAAACAAACCTAAACAGAGCACAGCGACATACTGTCTGAAGCTGCCCTATGGCAGACCAACACATATTATATATAATTACTTCAGGAATTCAGCCAATGAAGCTGGATTGCCTGCAGCTTCTAAACATGACTGAAAAAAATGTAAAAGGTAGGCAGAATTAAAGAGGAACATGAGATAGGTATGTAACTTCCTTATGTGTTCTGAAGTACCACAAATACCAACAGAAAGGTGGGGACATCCTCCAGTAAACTTTGCTGCACTAACATTTTAGTAAGTGAACAACAGTGACAAGTGTTAGCAGAATTTGTGTCCTCCAGCAATACAAAATCAATAATTTACACCTACTGCCTATTAGTTATCCAAGTAATCAGAGATTACATTTTTATGCATTATATTAAGTGTAAGTCACATGTGTGGGTTTTGGACACCTCTTTGATGAAAAGTTTTACAGAATTTTATATTCTTCTAGGAGGCCTTGAAACTATGGATGCAAATGCTTGCAAAACTGGGCAAGCAAGGTACATAGGAAGAGGAAATTGGTCTTTATTAGACCAACTGATAAAGTTAGAAAAAAACAGGCAAGTGTTATCCTTTGTTACTTTATGTTCACTTATTTTGAAATTATTTTTATAGAACTATGTCTCTTTCAACCTACTAAATTTGATGATTTTCCCCTTGCAGTTTCTCTTTTAAATAATGCAGCTTTTTCTGAGAACTTAGTTTCAAAATTAAATTCATTAAGGTTTCAAAAGTCTCTCAAATAGAATAAGTCATGGAAAGTTTTGCCCGTGTTTGAATCTTCCAGATTTGTCTTTATATAACCAGTAGTACTAGCAAGTCAGAGCATGTCTCCCATTTATGTCCTAACTTTTTCAATTGTAATTTCCCTGCAATGTCAGCCTTATGATTGATTTCTTTAATAATTTTGTATGTAAGGTTTTCTTTTCAGCAGCAGGAAGAAAACTGGGACAGAACCGATCTCCATATGTAGCACTAGCACTCAATATTAATATTGAAACTAGTGGAAAAGATAGGGTCAGCTTCCCTTTTTTTTTGATGGAGTTTAATTCTGAGAGTGGTAGCTCTTGTTCCTGGCATACTATAATGATTTGTTGTTCCTTTTAAAATACACTTCCACGCAGACATACTTGTCTGCATTTTGCTGGTAAAGCGAGCACAAGAATCCACAAAGAGGTATTAAGGTGCCTGGCTCACACATCTCTTCCATTCCACAAAGGCTATCCAAACGGAGCAGCCACACAGCTCTCCTCCGACCCCAGCAAGTCAGGAAGATGAGGGAGGATGCATGGTGTCATAATGTTTTCAGGTGCAGTTGTGATCCCTTGTAATTGATTTTTTTTTTTTTTTTCAGATTCAGCTGAACCCTGGTTCATACTGAAGGGTATTATACCACACTACGTCTTTGATATAATAAAACCCTGGGCATGAAAAGCAGCTAAATTACCAAGAAAATACTAGACCTTTTAGTTGGGTTTTTTTATTGATAAAAATTGCAACTTCTGAATGTGGACTTCAGAATCTCTTGGACAAGATAAAAATGGAAGAATCATTCATGGAAGCATATGGGCCTATGCTACCCTGTCACACAGCAAAAATGAAGAGCAAAATCATGAAGCAGGTTCTAATAACTGTTATTTTTCTTTGTGCACTGATATATTACAAACACGCCTGAACAGTAATTCCAGAAAAATGCAGTAGCAGAAAGTGTGATTTTTTTTTTTCGTACAGTGACTGCAGTTTTGACTATACTGCAATGAAAGTGAGACCCATCACCTGTAACTGAATCCTGTTACTCATGATGCCCCAGGGAACCTCTATTCATTTTTATGTGCCACTTAAGGATGATGAGTTCTCATCTTTTTTAAAAAACATTTCCTTCACTCTCCAGTGGTGACAGGAACTGCCCACAGGGCTGCTGTTTGTGTGCTCTACCAGTTCCAATTTTTGGTGACATAATTCATTTGTTTACAATTACTATGGCAATGATGACTACTATGGCAACTCGTAATAGACTACTGCAAGAAAAGAAAAGAAAGGAAAAGGGGAGGGGAAG
>JAOBAS010000072.1:70223492-70235582 GCA_025311575.1 Elanoides forficatus | reverse complement strand
AGAAAAGAAAAGAAAAGAAAAGAAAAGAAAAGAAAAGAAAAGAAAAGAAAAGAAAAGAAAAAGAAAAGAAAAGAAAACAGAGAAAAAGAAAAGAGAAAAAGAAAAGAGAAATAGAAAAGAGAAAAATAAGAGAAAAAAATCAAAGAAAACACATCTTGCACTAAACAGCAGGCAGATAAAACATTTTTATCTTCAGCTCACTTGCTGCAGGACCAGATTCCATTCCCCTTTCTCACTCAGTGAGTTAAGGCACAGGACTGATTATGGAGAAAAAAGCTATCATCAGAATCAGACTATCTGAATTTACACCATAAGCTTAGGTTTCCCACTGCCATAGAGCTCTTTTCCACTCTCACTATACAGCTGACTGAAAAAACTTCCTTTAGTAGACCTTAGTTTAAAGCCAGCCATTATCACCATTTTTACAAGTTACATGGATCATACAAGTACAGAGGTACCACACAATTCTTGGCGTATTTAGTTTCAAAAGCCTCCTGTACAAACACTCCAGTGAGCTGGACAAGCATTTTGCAGAGGAAAGACAGAGATACAGATAAAGTATCAGACACTTGGCTGAGTGCATACAGTGTAATGAATCACAGTCAACAGCAAAGGCACAATACCACTTTATGCATGCTCCTAGCCATGGCAAACATAAATTAAATGCATTACCTTATAGTTCAGAAATGCCATATGGGAGACATCATGGAATCTTAAAGCCTAAGTTAAAAGTCATGGAACCCAAATCTATGACAGGAATACTTCATCACTACCGTGTTCAGTCTCAGAAGGCTTAAAACAACCTGTATGTGTTATTTTTGTTCATATAATAAACAGTTACTAGCATGGCCATATTTATAAAAGTTCTAAGTTTCAATTTAAACTTTAAGTTTTAAATTAAACTCCAGCTCACAGGGCAGAAAAGACTATTCTTCTCATTAAAAGAATTGTTAGTTCTTAGCAGGTTATGTCTGTTGCTTGGACAGAAGACTTTTCAACCTAAATAGGCACTGCTGGCTTTAGGCTTTTTATACATTACATAGAAGTGGTAAACCCTCCCCAAAATGGTCAACATCTTTATTAAGTTATAGTCACAGAAAGCCTATGGGAAGGGTGCAGATTAAGTCTAAATAAGAAGGCAGTTTGAGGGCAAGGCACCATATTCTTATGAGCTTTGAAAAGTGGAAGGCAAGACCCTTCTGAGAGCATCCAGTACCTCACTGAAAATCTTAAGGGCGTCCAGGAGGTAACAGGATACTTCAACTACCTGCATGGGCAAGTCTGGAGGCTGTATTAGGTGAAAGGGAGATCTTTAGGCAGATAGACTAGAGGTTCTTTGACATCAGTGTGACAGCAGGGAAAGTACCTAAACTCCAAAAGTCTCTTCCAGAGAGTTTGCAATGTATTATTTCTCTTGGCTGCAAAACCAGTGGAGTTTTTAATCTGCCAAAGAGTAAACCAAGAAATGGCAACTTCTTTTCTTCTCATAACCATTTTCAGGAAATCTTAATCTGGCTTGCAGAATAAGCAGCACAAGAGTATCACACAAAGCTATTTCTAGAAGTAGCATATGGAACTATTAAGAATATCTGTTTTGTTAGTGTATTATTTAGTAAGTCTCAGTCATCAGTCTTGGAAAGAAGATATAAAAGCTTATAAACTATACAAAGAAATCAATTTTACAACTCACAACCACAGTTAGCAATGGAATTATAAAATATTAGGAGTCATAGAAACAGAATTGCTTGCAAATGCAGTACTCTTTGAGTTCCCCACTATTTCTCCAGGATGTCAAATTGCACCACTCATACAGACATTTTCTTCATGGTTTTTTTTATGTAAAGGAGCTAATGTTGCAAGGATAAGATGCCATACAGAAGTCTAAAGAAAAGCTTTCTTTCTGCAGCATTTTAGATCCCTCAATATAGATTGTCATTACACATAAACCATGTAAATTAAAAGCTGTGTGAACAGAAAACAATTTTACTGTCACTAATACCTACTCAGTGCTCAAAAGCTAGTGGAATCTAGTTAGACAAGATCAACAGAAGAATAAAGATGTTCGTATGAGAGCTGGGATGAAGTCTGCAGCCTAAGGTATGATGGCTAAGTAACAGCTGGATGTTGATATAGGAGAGATTCAAGGCACAATTATGAAGGAGAGTGACATTATTTTATGGTTGTGAAAGGACATTATAGTGAAAAAGCTTCATGAATGTAACTTTGCTACAGTCACGGGCTCTTGCAGAAAACATCTGAAAGTAGTTGAAACAAAATAATAAGTAATACACTGTAGGAGACTGACCTAGGTCCTTCCTTCTGCTTCCTCAATATATATGAGAAAGCAGTAAAAGGGCAGAATAAAGAAAGAGCAATAACTAAAACCCACATCATCTCTTTCCATCTTGTAAAGAGTTTCTAAAGCTGTAAAAATGGGAGTCCTTTGTGGAGCAAACCTATCAGCCAGAATGATTTCTGCATCTGTTGTGCTTTCTGGAGCTCAGCTGCAGGTGTGGGAGGCAAAGAGTTGTGCAATCTCCATTGAGTCTTCTGTCTGTCCTTGGATATCTGCCATGTTTGGGGAATAGGCTCTATTCTCACTTCTTTCTACCAGGGAGCATCCCTCCCCTACAGTCCCAAAAGAAGGATGGTTCACCTATGCACATCCTTGCTCAGACTCTCCTATTCTGCCACTTTCTTTTGTAAGGTGATCATTTAGGCAAAAAGTCTCTATCCTGCATCTCATCTTTTAGAGTTATTTCTAGCTGTTCTCCCCAGCTTGCACATTGTGCCTCATTCATAGCTGGTCCCTATAAAATTCTTTAAATGCTTTACATTCATCACTTTCTTAAACAAAAACATACTACTTGCATATATGCTAAAGACATACACTCCAACATTCTTGAAGGAAAGCTTGTGTCTTTCCAGCATAGTGCCAAGTATTTCTGCCTTTTAGAAGCTCTTGTAAAATAAAAGGGACGTGTTGTTAGGTAATACTTAAACTCCATATACTCCAGGAAGACAACACATCAGAGGCAAAACAATAACTGAAATCGGGAAAGTACCAGTGGCAGAATTGATTCCAAGACAATGTAAAAGTCAGAAAGAGAAGAGAGTTATTGCTCTTCACATTCTGCCTCTGAACAGCTGTTATGATTATATCATTTCATATCAGTAACTATCAGTGGCAAATACAGTAGCAAATCTTTCATCTTCACATCAAAAAGAGATCTTTCCAAGGGGTACTGGTATGAGAGGGAAAATCTAGCTCTTTATACCCAGGTTTTGAGAATGCTTAATTTACATACAATGCAGGTGCAAGTTAATTAATTACATAAAATTAACATTTTTTTTCAAAGTATTGTGACCAAAAGGGTAATTTTTATATTGGTATCTTTGTAAACAGGAGTCTAAACTCAGGATTTATGTATAAGACTCACAGAAGCCATTTATTCCACATACATTTATAATATGCTGTTAGCAAACAAACAAACAAACAAACAATGAAAACCTAGTTCAGA
The DNA here is from genome assembly GCA_025311575.1 of Elanoides forficatus. Lineage (NCBI taxonomy): Eukaryota > Metazoa > Chordata > Aves > Accipitriformes > Accipitridae > Elanoides > Elanoides forficatus. Next base: position 70,232,061 of record JAOBAS010000072.1, on the reverse strand, counting down.
AAGTAATATATTCAGTAAGGAAAATAAGGTGATGTTATAGTTTTTATATATTATATATAATTACTGTATTATATCAGACGATGCCACATACTGGTATGTGTTGGCATTGTTCCAAACCATAGGTTTATTTCAAGAACTATTGTCTGAAAAACAGCTTTAAATGATGTCAGGTCTGAGCTGGCATGATACAAATTACCTGAACTTCTTTACAGACAAAAGTAATAACACAGACCTATTCCATTTCTTTTCTCCACTCCCCCTCCCCCAATAAAATGATTCGCTAAAGCTTTGGAATACTTCTTATAATCTTTCCTTAGCTGTTCTCTATTCTCATTCATTGAGTGAGGTCCAAAAAACGAATTTGGTATTGAGATGCTTAATGCTTCATGCCTAAAAGTTAAAATCCAAGGTGATGATAAATTCCCTATATAGTGACTGGGAGGGAGTTAGTTATCTAGACAGCAGCCGGTGTATGGAGGAGACAATACCTAATCCAGGTGGCAGGAAAAGCTAAGGAAAAAAGTGGTCTGGAATGCTGTCCCTTGCCTGTCTGAAAGCTACAGTTGTGAAACTTCAGGTCAGAACTCAGAGCCCTTGGGCACATGTTAACACTGGCACTTACAAATCAAGGAGGTGATTGAGCTGAAAACTTGCAATTTTATTATTGATGACACAAAGTTAATTCTCAGCCAGATCAATCGCCAAAACTGGCCAACTGTTTAGTTTGGCTAGTATTCATTCTGGCAAATGAGACTTTGGGTAGCAGCTTGAGCAAAGGGTTAAAGAAACCAAGAAACTGCAGCTTAAGGATATGGTACAGCTAAGTGCATCTAATAGCTGAATACTGCTAACAGGCAGAACAGCTCTCCCCTTGGTCCCCGTTCATACGTCTAGTCCTTCCCTTGCGTTAGCAATGGTGCTTCTTTGACACTTACGAGTGCTGGATCAGGAAGCAAAACTGACTTAAACTAGTGCTGGGGCGGGGGGAGTGACATTCCCATCAGATCTCACTACTGTCTCCACATCTACTTAGATACTATGTAAAACACTAAGGAGTGCGATGGGGGTCAGAGAGGTGAGGTGAGGGCAGGACACACAGGGAACAAAGTGGAGACAGTCTGGACTAACTGCTAGAGCAGTCAGAACTGTTTGATGTAGATGTTAGATCACTTCAAAAAGCAAAGTCATGCATTTGAGTACTGGCACACAGATCATTGTTTTCTCTTAACAGTGTAAAAGAATGTAGGTGGAGACTGGTAGTTTTACCTTTAACATGGCAGTCTGGTGATTTGAGCATTTTCCTTGTCATTAGAAAATTTTGGTTGTGTTCAATCTCCCCCTGTGAGATTTTCAGTTTATAGCAGGGTTTTTTTGGTTTGGTCTTACATCACACTTGAAAGACAAATGTGAAACAAGAGCACATGAAATGTTTATTTTGGAATATTTTGGTCTTTGTAGAGTCAGTAAAATATCTGAGTAAAGCATTCCACTGTTCATCAGAAGGTAAAGTCAGTAAAATATCTGAGTAAAGCATTCCACTGTTCGTCAGAAGGTAAAGTCAGTAAAATATCCGAGTAAAGCATTCCACTGTTCGTCAGAAGGTAAAGTCAGTAAAATATCTGAGTAAAGCATTCCACTGTTCATCAGAAGGTAAATGAGGTAACTATAGAATCATGTGGGAACCAGAAATAAGGTTTTTTAAATGTATATGCAGTTAATTCTGTGAAGATCAATATTCCCTCTATAAAATGAATTCACTTTTCATTGTGCTTTCTATAATGGTTTGTTTGTTCTGTCTAGAAGTATAGTCTATCCCAATACGAGAACAGATACATTTAAGCAGATTTTTTTTGGATACTGTCCACTCCATGCAGTACAGCTATGACCTTATCTTCCTGTTCTTTGGGCTCTTGCTTTAGTTTGGGTACACAAATCCCTGAATAGTGAGTACAAAATAGCATCTCTCTTTTCACTTTCCCTCAGTTTTGCAACTTAATATGCAACATTAGTTAGCCCTAAAAACGTTTCTCCGGGTTTTAAGGTATTCAGCCCATTGCCTATGTATTGTTAGGAGTCTTTATAGACATCCAAGTGTTAACAAATGCAAAATAAAAGAACCTGTTTTTCATGTTGCCAGAGGAAAACTTCATACCAAAGGAAAAGCAGGAAAAGAAATATTTGTTCATGATTCTCTAAACTTCATTGAGAACATGAGTTCTAGTAATAACATTTCCTGCATTTTCACACACATCCCTCAACTGAAACAATTTATATGTGAGTAAAATTACAGTGTGTAGTCATTGCTAATGCTTTAATATTGTTATGCAGATACCAAAGTCACAGTTCCTATGGTTTCTCATTTTACCCCTTCAGAAGAAGCAGCAGAGTAGGAATACATTTCAAACATTAATTAAATAAGCCCAGGTGTCTTTTTTGCATCTCTCATGTCTCTAAGTGTGGTTGCAGGAAAAGAATTATATCCTTAACAGCGTTGGGGAGGGTTAGTAAAACATATTTAAACCTCCTCCCCTCTTAGTCCCCATCTTTGGCAAAATCAAAAGTAGAATTTAGGCACTCAAAGTGTAATTTGTGCAGAATTTAACAGATGTTTGTGACAAGCAACATCTGCAGTATCAAATGTTTTAAGCCAAAACCTTTAACCTGTCTAAACCTGACACATTCTGCATTCCAGATGCACTCTCAGCTATCCAGCTCTCACCTGAGGCTACCTGGAACCCACAGCAAGACATCCCTGTGTCTATGTCCTCAGAAATTAAAAAAAGAAAAAAAGAAAAATGAAAATAAAAACATGTACTCTGCAGTAGAGAGAATGAAGCTAATATTTGCCCTGAAATGGAAATTCTGAGTGAAAGGAAGAATTTGTCCTGAGGGTTTAAGCAGCACAGAAGTAGGTGTAAATTATTTCATTCTTATCTTCTCCAAGTTTGCCCCAGTAATTTGAATTCCATCTAGACCACTGAATTAGGACATCTTAACACTAAATTATTCCTGTAGCAGGCATGACTAGTTTCCTAGCCTCTTTTATTCACAAGATCAGACTTCTCACAAATTGTTCCATGATAAAACATAGGTTTACAAAAATACAAAGACAGAATAGAACACTGTCTCCTAAAAACTAATATTCTCCAGTAATCTTAAAGGAAGAACAGTGGCAAAAGTTTTCTGATTAAATACTGTTGAAACTTGACTTGTTCAGAGCATCAATTTTGTATGTATTTAGATTTGTCTCTGTACAAATTTTTAAATTTTATTTCTATAAATTATGTAAACCAAATTCTTATGTGTATGACTTACATGTACTACTCCAAACCTTTGTGCACAAATGGCTGAAAAGGACCCAGCCTCCTAACACTCTGAAAGAAGTTACCAACCAACCAAAGAAGTTGCTACCGTTTAATAGTTATGATCTGATAGATGTGTCTAACATGGAAGAACAGAGCAAAGAACCAAGATGTTCATAGTAGTTTTAAGAACTGGGATCTAAAAGTTTGAGAAGAAAGGAGACATGCCACCTGGAAAAAAAGAAAATTTTTAGACTGCCTTACCAGTTGACAGTGAAAGGAAATAAGCACAAATAACAAAAAACCCCAGTATAATCTAAGGAAGAAGCCTGAAGCAAGGGATGAAGTCTTTGTGAATATTAAACACTGAATGGACATTTTCCGAAATCCCAAAAAAAACAGAGACATAAATCTCTATATAGATATTTCACATATTACACCGTTTCCTCTCTTTCACATAACAGCTGAAAAATCCCCCTCCTCTAAATCTAATTCATTGTCAGAATATAACAGCGGCTGTGCTGGGTAAGACTGAAGATCTCTCTAGTGCAGTATTTTGTTTCCAGTAGTGTCCAAAAAGAAGATCCCTAGGGAAGAGTATAAGAACAGAACAAACATCAAAGAACAGAGCAGGCACACAGTGACTTCCCCATATACTCACCCAGTGTTACTGCCCTGTGCTTGCTCCAAGTATGTCTTAGAGAATTGTACTAAAACCAGAATACCCTAAGGCTGCACCATGAGCAGGGTTTGGTTTTTAAGCAAGCCAGGGAATTTTCAGGGAGTTCAACCCTACATGGCAAATATTAGTGGTGAAATGTAGGACTCTCGGGGAGGTGTCATACATAGAATCTGTGCTTAAATTATGAGACTAGTAACAAAAAAAGCCCTTCCAGGCCTTTGGTCATTCAGACCAAGAAATTATGTGCATTTCCCCTCAAAAGGAACACTTAGCCCATATTCTAGGACAAGGAGCCAGATGAAACTGGCAATTTCCCTTGAGTTTTCCAAGTCCTAGGCTTAGTCACAGACCTGCCTTTGGGGAGGAAATCTTACACAGCTGCTTGGCCAAAGTTGTCATTTACAGCTTGAAACTGAAGAAGTAACCTGTTGAATATGAATTTTATTAAACAACACCTAGCTGCGCAGTTTCATATAACTCATGAAAAGATGGGAGAGTATAGATTTTATACTTGCACAGAACTTATTAGTGTACGGACAGCTAGCAGAAGTCCATAGCAAATTCTGTGGAGGGAAGTAGCCAGCACACCCCCTTATTCCAGGCTCTGCAAAAATCTTTCATAAACTGCCAACAGAAGAGACATAAAGAGACAGAATCTAATTTGCTGTATAGTGGCAGACCCAGTAAAGGCCGATGTTATGTAACAGCTCTCTCCATTGGCTCACTACTTTGACCAGTGCAGTTTTTCATTACAATCCCAAAATTCTACCCTGATTTTATTTTATTTTTCAAGAGCTTACGATAATTGAAAAAGCTCTGAAAGACTGCATGAAACCTGGGGAAGAGGAAGAAGGAGAAATATGTCATAAAGGCCTTATAGTGCCACAGCACAATTCTCATCTACATGACTAAATGTCCATCCCTCCTAAAACAGGGCAGTATAACAGTCCCTGGCAAGTTTTGCATCCTGACCTGTGCCCAGCCACAATATATGGAAAAGCATTAGCTGGTCCATAGCCAGAACAACACCAGGTAGCATGTTTCAGTTAAGCAGAATAAACAGCTACAGAGCAGTACTGCAACTCATGCCATGGTCCTGCTCCTTTTATTAATACAGATGTTGTGATATCAATGCAACAGTTTATATTAGTAAGTTCTAGGCAAAAATAGAAATACAAATTTGGGGGAGATGTTCCTAGCACTTAAAGACTGTATTCATGTTGTATTGACTTAGTGTAACAATGATGAAAACTTGCAATTGCATCATTTATGGAGGTAAATTTAAGCAGCCTCTGTTGCACTAGGACAATAAACATATAAAGATGCAGAAGAGCATTGTAATTTTTTCTTTTGAGAACAAACCAGAAATTTATAAAAGAATTTCTAATATCATTCATGATGGCATCACAGCCAGTACCAGAGAACTTTTCTTGCACGTGATGCTCCTCTAATATTCTCTACAAGTAAATAGAAACCTCTATAACTACCCACTTCAATTCTCACCTTGTACTTCAGTTTAATTTTGTACAAGCTTTCATTGAGAAAAATCTTTCCAGGTCAGTTTAAATCTGTGCAGCTGGGACGATCACTAAAGGCAGGTTTCACTGGATCTATTGTGTCTGCTATTAAATCTTTTTTGTTATTTCAGATCAAAACTGATTCACTTTTTTTTCTTCATCACATACTTGCATTGGTTTAAGTTTGAACTGTGAATAGATACCATTTCAGTGACTGAGGTACAGTTATACTGATGGAGAAATGAACACCTAGAATGCAAGAAGCAAAACACCAGTGCCCTGTAAAACCCAAGTATTTTTTCTTCCTGTGCTAATAATGAAGGCTTTGCTTTGAGTATTCCTTGTATGTCATTCTTTACATTTTCCAAAAGGACTGTGCAGCAGTGTGAGAAACTCAGTTCCAGCACAAGTAGATCCCTTGTGGTCTACACCCTGATGCCTCAGTCTGCCCTGCTGGAATTCAAGAGCAAAAGAATGAAAGGAGACTCTGAGTCTGTTTTATGGCAATGCACATCTCAGGCCAAGTTTAAATGACATTACATTCACTTCAGCAAAATACAAATAAATTCAGTAGCTCAAGACAGTTTTGATCCCTGTTACCCTTTTGAGCTGGCTTATGGTCTTTATCTGTAGCATGCTGCTGCACAAATTACATCCTACTATGTCTTTCAGGGTAATACCCTCCACACAATGACACTGTGCAAAGTCAACAGTATGTCAACAGAAAGACAGATCTGTGTGATTTAAGGCCTTGCTGCTCAGGGCCTTGTCCATTTGGATTTTGAATATTTCCACTGATGGAGGGTCCACAACCTCTCTGGTCCCCTGTTTCAAAGTCTATCAATCACCTTTGCAGTAAAAAACCCCTTCTTATATGAAGTCAGAATTTAGCTTGTTCCCACTTGTGTCTGTTGCCCTCTTGTCCTTCCACTGTGCACCTCTGAGAAGAGTCTGCATCCATCCTCTCTATAACCTCCCATATTTGAAATGTTTAAAGACAGCAGTAAGATCTGCCCCCTTTTGTCTTCTCTTTTAAAGGCAGAACAATCCCAGTCCTCTCCTTGTACGTCGTATGCTCCAACCCCATGACTAGCTTCACAGGTCTTTGCTGGACTCACTCCAGCATGTCAATGTCTTTGTTGTACTAGGGAGCCCAAGACTTGATGCAGTAGTCTGATTGAGGTATCACTCGTGCCGAGTAGGGGGGGAAAACAAGTTCCCTTGAGATACTGGCTACACTCTAAAAGTCATCTTGTTAATGTGGTTGGCCTTCTGCAAGGGCACACTAACATACCTGTGAAAATACAGTACTCCTGACAGAGATTAAGATACATATACACTGACACTGAGTTACAAGGCCAGTAGAAACAAAGGTTCTGTTTTGATTGGATGCTTAAATGTATCATCAGGGATTTCTTATTCAAATTTCAAACAAAACAATTCTGCATCTCTTATACTTTACTGTCCAGCTTAGGAGACATTCTCCATTCAAGATGGCAACTTACTCCTTAGCCCCTAAGGGAAAAATAATGCAAATGGTATTTGATCCCAATGACTAAAGAGTGCAATAGAAAGTAACAGCTCAAGGGGAGAGATGTAATGAGAAGCAGCAAGGAGGAGTAATGGCATGGGAAGGAAAAGGGACTAATGAAAGGGCAAAATGGGAAAAGGTAGGGTAAAGGGCAAGAGAATTATTATAGAGGTGAAAGGTAGGGAAGATACAGTCTTTAGTCTTTATAAGCATCTAGAAAGCCTGACAATACTAGTGAAGGCCTCTTCTGAAGCTGTAGAGCCTACTGCAAAAAACAGACCCTGCTGGCCTCCTCTTTCAAACCCTTTTAAAGTTCTAAATGCTATAAAATCTATCCTAGTGTTTCAAATACACTCAGTAATAGCTTGCAGTGTGTGAATCCTTGATTGTTTTTTTGGCTCTGCATAATCAACTTTCTGCAGTACACTGAGACTCTGGCATTGCTCCTCAGTGGCCAGTGCCAGCAGTAACCTGAGTTTTGACCATTTTAAATTTGGAAGGATTAAGAATTTAAATCTAAATCCAGTTACTTGTTTGGCCTAAAGGGACATTTTATGCTTCAATTTTATTTTTTATCAAAAACACTCAACAAGTCTAGCAGTTGTCCCTAACCCAGCTGATTTGCTGTTAATTTCACTTTTCAGCTTTCAAACTTCGTGTTCAAACTACCCCTCCTATTTTTTAGCCATTTGCCCCAACAGGATCAAACAGGGCATTTTTGTGTAATGAATCCTTTTCTCCATGACCACAGCTTTCACTGTGGACAACAAGAACGTTGCAAATAGGGCTTTATTTATTTATTGTATTTGTTATATAACACCCATCCCCATGTATCTGGCTGCCCTACAAAAGTTAAAGACAAGAATAAATAAAATAAGGCTATACCCAGTGGCCAGAGAGAAGCAGCTGTTCTGCCAAGAGAAGAGCCAAGAAAAAACAACTCAGAGAAAAAAAGCTGTTGAGAAAAATCAAGATAAAATGATCAAAGATGAACTGTCCAGAAAGATCAACAGAGTTTATTATTGAGGCTTTTGCATGCCCTGTTCACTTAATTGCCATACATTTTACAGTCAGCCCTGGAGGCTAATGCAAGTGGAGATGCTGTGCAAACCTATCAATGGAACCAAAAAATTCTCTGTAGCTGTCCAAAAGTCACAGCAGTGTGAAAAAAGAGAGAATCATGACACTCAGCTGTAACTGCTTAACAAAGAAGAGGACAGATTTTATTCATTTGTTATGAGTTACCGCTGTAAACAGTTATGTAAAAGTTACTGTGATTGCATAGCAGGAACCAAACAAAAGGAAATTAAATTATCTTTGCTACTAAAAATAAAAGTCAATATCAAAAGTGCTATAGAAAAGTAAGTTTTCCATAGCACAAAAAGACATCAAAATTCCAGATAATTCAAAAAAATTATTAGCACTCCATTTATCTCCAACCCTGTTGAGTGTCTTACACAGCCATTAGTAAACTGTATTTGAAATGTGTCACTCCACAAAACAGTATGTGTGGGGGGAGGGGGGGGTTCATTGTGGA
>JAOBAS010000072.1:70165042-70195638 GCA_025311575.1 Elanoides forficatus | reverse complement strand
GGCCTGGAGCACAAGTCTGATGAGGAGCGGCTGAGGGAGCTGGGGCTGTTTAGTCTGGAGAAGAGGAGGCTGAGGGGTGACCTCATAACTCTCTACAACTGCCTGAAGGGGGGTTGTAGTGAGGTGGGTGCTGGTTTCTTCTGTCGGGTGGCTGGAGACAGGACAAGAGGGAATGGCCTCAAGTTGTGCCAGGGGAGGTTTAGACTGGATATTAGGAACAATTTTTTCACCAGAAGGGTTGTCAAGCATTGGAACAGGCTGCCCAGGGAAGTGGTGGAGTCACCATCCCTGGAGGCATTTAAGAGATGTGTAGATGTGGCACTTAGGGACATGGTTTAGTAGTGGACTTGGCAGTGTTAGGTTAACGGTTGGACTTGATGATCTTAAAGGTATTTTCCAAACTAAATGATTCTATGATTTTGGGGGATTTAGTGTATTTTGTCATATATTTGTTTCTCAGCATAATACAGCTCAGTTCAGCCTAGAACTTTGGAGCAATAAGCCAATACAAGTGATAAAAAAAATAGTAAGGAGCTCAGAGATTTCTTCCTCCTATACTAATTTCTCCAACTGTGTTGTTCATAGAATATGCTATGCTATCTACAATGTATATTTGAAAACAGCTAGGCTCCTGACCAAGGAGTTTTAAGTTAGTCATTATTACAACAAAAATAGATGGTATGGAATAGGAAAGAAACTATGGCAAATAGGGAAAGAACAAATGGAAATTATTCCAGAGAAATTTTACCAAGAGCTGGATTATTCCATTTATTATATCAACCTATCAGACTTGAAGTTGTACTGACACTGTTTGTACTTTTAATCAACAGTACCACGGGCTGTGTAACTTCTTAAAATCCATACAAAAGAAATTTATTTTGATGATAGATTTTATAAAGCATTTTTTAACAAAAGAGGAAAATAATAGGTCCAGTGAACTGTACAACAGCGAAAAGGAAAACAGTTAAAAGCAGGAAAAGAGGCAAAGAAAACCAGAATTATAACAGGAGAATGAGGTGGATAACAAGTTGTTACTGTTACTCAAATTTTGTGGTTGTTCTTCCATGTCTTTTATATTAGCAGCAGTTATATTCACCTTTTGAATTCTTGTTCAATTCTGTACATTGAAGAAATGCATTTTCTTGCTTGAAATTTGATATGTCTATGTCTTTTCTATTAGCATGGATAGAAGATCATAAATGGAAATCAGCTTAACAGTTACAAAGTGTGTGCTTATTTTTTCACCATTTACTGTAACTTGGCATAATTGAAAATTCATTTATTCAAAAGAAGTCTAAAAAGGTGGGGCTTAGGTGTTAAGCATTATTTACACTGAAACATAAGCTAGTCTCTCAAACTGGCTCTATTAAATCCTCTGGCTTTACCATTCACGAGGACTAAATTAAAAAAAGAATAAAACTGCTTTTGTATGAATATAGCAGGACCATTAATCAGGGAATTCTTGGGTGTACTAACAAAAGGCAGTTGATAAATAAGGCAACTACATATATTTTGGTGTCTTTAAAAATAATTTTGACTTGGGAATACATATGTTAAGCAAACATAGATGTACAATCTAGTTCTTCAAAACCTAAAACATAAGCAAAGGAAGCTGCATATGGAATGCAAGTGTCAGACCTGGGTGTCTTTTTAGTGCATGAGCAAGAGCCAGGAAACTGAAAAGGGTAACCCCACAAGTCCACAAGCTAAGCATATAACTGCCTAAAACTTGCTCGGAGAAAAACAAACAAACAAACAGGTTTGCATTCCTGCTCCCACTCCTTTCCGAGTGAGTCAGGAAGGACCGTGCCAGATATTTTCACCTAGTCAAGAACCAGAAACACAAGAGCCCTCACCTTGGGAATGGTGTCAGCAGTGCTTGAGGAATCAGCTTACTCTTTTCCTTTCAGAAGGCAAGTTACGGGGGGATGTAATTCTACCATTCCTTTCAAAGTTGTCATCAGGCAGAAGGAAATGCAAGATTTCTAAAGGCAAATACATATGCCAAGACAGCAAAAGGCAGCATGATGTTTTAACCTAATGGCTAAAACACAGGGCATCCCAAATCCAGGTGATTCTCTGCATGTGTGTGTCAGTTGTGTTCAGTTTCTAGATGCACAGGACTTAACCTGGAATTCGGCAAAGAGATGTTTAGGTCATGGCAATTCTGAGAAAAATACAAGCACAGCACTGAGAAGTGAGGGGTCTTCCAAAACAAACAGAGAACTGCCTACTAACTTTATGCATATCCAGAACTAATCTTTTTTATTTAGAGAGACTTTGAAGTTCACGATTTGGACTCAGATACTTACTATGTAATTAAGTATTGTTCCAGGTGCCAGTTTCCCTTTGCCATTTTTGTGACCTTTAAGATAGGGAAATTCTGCCATTCTGAATAACACCTAACAGTGAGAAGAAAGGTATCATAACCTATATGGAGGCTACAGCTGAATTAATCCTCTATGCTACAACATATCCTTCAAATGAGTTAACTCAGGAATTTAGGCATGAGACCTCTTTTTAATCAACTGAAATAAAACACTTTTGGAAATTCATGTGTTGAAAGAGCTGTTGACCTGTAAAATAAATAGATAGAAGGTTCTAGTTATGAATAGTTTCATAGTCATACTAAGGTTTTTAGGGATGAAGTGGCTCAACTAGCAAAATCAAAACAGCTAGGGACTGAAAGCATCCTAGCTATCTTTTTAAAAAGATGGTAACATGATTCCATGAATTTCAGTGATGAACGTGATTTCCTTATCAAAGGAATTCACTGAATGATAAATCAAGCATAAATAAAGGATTCCAGTAATGCTAACACCTTGTATGACAAAAGTCTTGTATTCTACAACAGGAAACACTTCTTCTCAGTCTCTCCAGGTTGTTTGCATATGTCAGCACAATACTGGATAAAGAAGGTTCTTTAAAATCTTTTAACAAAGTCTGCCACGTGAGTTGTGTTCCATTACTCAAGCCATGCTGGCATAGGCATATCTTGATTCAACAAAACACTTAATCCTCTGGCAAACATCTCAGTTACAGATTTAGACTATCAACACTAAGCTAAATTAACAGGTGGTTTTGTAGGAATGAAAAGTTGGGCTAGCTCCACAGAGACGTGAATGCATAATTTGAATGTCCCAAAAATGATGGTGTAAAACTGCATATCAAGGAAGCCAAGCCTACAATGAACTGTTTTGCGGTGTATGTCTAAGGTGGAATTAAAAAAACAAATAAAGGCAACTATCAAGGTCTAACCTCAGGCTCTCTGTTAAACTACACTAGAAGTTCTTCAGAGTAGAGCTCTGTTTTCTGAGCATGTTTGCACAAAGTTCTTGGCACTGAGGGATCTCAGTCTCATTGACTGCAATTCCTCAGTGTTACTATACTGTAAAAAAGAAAATAATACAGATGGACAGCTGAAACTGTAGTAGAGAAGAAGAAAATTCAGTGCTACTAAGGACTATGTCAGCTTCCAGCTGAGGAAAAACAGAAAATAAAGAAAAGTAAAGGCAAGAAAGAAACTATGTAAACTTTAAGAGAGCACTTTTCTTATCTGTTAGGAACTGTTCTTTATGGGATAAAAACATTAACATTAGTCAAAAAGGTAAAGCAGCAAAGTAAACCCAAGCATGAAAAAAACAGTTATTACAGTAACTTTGTAAAGCACTGAGTAGTACCATAATTCTAAATAATACTTCACAAAATACAATCTGGCATATATTGTGAATACCTGTCCTTTTTCATATGCATAGTAAGAGAGTGTTCCTGAATTTTCATGGAATTATTTGTTATTTTTTGCAGAAGTATTTTTTCTATAACTCAGAGACTAATAAGAGTACAGAAACTAAGAGTAGTTTGTCTTTTAATAAAGTCTCCAGTCTGAGGATGAAATCAAGAATAATGTCCATATTCCATAAAAATCTGTCTGCTTCAGTGCCAGCAGTGAAAACTCTTCTCGCTCCAAGTCCTCTACAAATGCCCCGCAATTGCTTGTCTTATAAATAACAACAAAAGAGAAATCACAGATGAGAAATAAATACAGAAACATTTCAAGGAAAAGAAGGGAAAAATTAAGAAAAAAATTGAAGGCAAACAGAGAAGGAGAAGTTGGATAAAAAGAGAACAATCTTTTGGACATGTTCTCAAAAGAAGAAAATTACCTCCTAATTGGGGAAGAAGGGCAAATGTACCAAATAACTAGAGAGAGAAGGGAAAAAATGTCTAACACTGGAGCCAAGAAGTAGCAAAAGACAGATTTCAGTGATTTTTAAAAATCTTTTTAACAGAGTTCAGATGCTGTTATATCCTCAGATGTGGAATAAGAAGTGTCCTGGTTTAGGCAGTACCTCATAAACCAGTGATTTTACTCATTCCTTTGTTACATCAGTTCTTCCTCACAGCTTCAGACTCCAATCATATGCCCTCTGTCCACAAAATCCAAGGAGGTGCTGCTGTGTCTGCAAGTAAAGACAACATGCAAGTGCCCAGCCATAGCTGTAAAGGTGTTCCAGGAGTTCAGGCACCTCCAGAGTTAGGCAGTGGCAGGCAGAGGCTTTGAGTGTCTTAATTTTGAGCTGTGAATTAAGTGCCTATGTACCTATGTTAATCTAGCTTGAAATGCACATAAAATGAATATTATAAAATATGTCTGGATCTTTGCAAATTGTAACCGAATAGTGATGTTAGAAGTGTGGTGTGATTTTTTTTGGAAGGTAATAACTCTCACAGAAAAAAGCAAATCTTCAGGGTCAGGTTCAGGAGGCAGGTGTTCATGATGCACAGTGACTGCAGCACTGCACCTCTGTCTCTCTTCAGTATAGCTGAGAACACCATGGCACTCTCAAGACCCCGGAGCAAAGGTAACACACTGACTTCTGTTCTGATGCAGGGAACAACTCTTTGACATCAGTGTAACTACACATTTGGTTTTCTCTGGACGTGTCTCTTTTTAGAATTCTGTCCAGGTGGAATTGGAGGATTTTTGCCTGATGTTTTCTGATCTTTCACAGCTTGATTGAGGCAGGAGTTTCAGCTAAACTGCCTGATGATTGGAAGTCTTGGAGAGTGCCAGGGCAATGACTTTAGCACTCCCAGGAAGTGCCAGGCCTGCCACAAAGCGGTATGTGCCATCCAGGACCACCATGGGTAGTCCATTTGTGCACAATAAGTATAGAGCATCCTGACTAAAGTAGGTATGTGTTTTAGGTACAGGTAAACCAACTAGCTCATTCTTCCCAACAGAATTGTCAACAAGTTGTAAGGTATCACTTTGCTGCTAGAACCAACCCATACCACAATATATCATATCATTGGGATCTTCTGGATCCCAGTCATGTCTAGGATATCTAGCTCTTCTATGGTACTTCTCCTATGGCTTCCCTCATGCTATCTCTCAAGCAAAGGAGAGGTAGCTATTTGTGTCCAAATTAATCCATATTCCACTTCAGTATAGCCACCTATAAAATCTCCCTGGAGCACAGGTCCTCAATCTCTCTGCTGCACTGGCATCATCCAGTTAAAAGAGAAGGTACGTATGACACAAAGATACAGACACCTATACATGTGAGATTCTCTGCTGAGTCTCTGTTAGATCAGAGCTGTAGAGGAATAACAGCTAGTTTATTAAGCCAGTTGATACTTGGTCTTCTTTAGGTCTGAAACAGAGAATCAAGTTCATGTGGAAAACATTTATTGTAAATTCAGCCTCAGAAGAAGAGAATTGAAGGAATTTTAAGCTACCTATTAGCTCCAGTTCTGGACTGCGATAGGAAGAGTAACTGATAAGGTTGCTTAAGGGTATGTTTCTGTGATTGATTAAGCCAGTCCTACCTCTGTCCCTGGCTGTGTATTTCCACCCCCAAATGTTGCTTTCTTCCCTTGCCATCACACCAGCACCACCATCATCTAGCACAGCAGTAAACCTGTCCAGGGAACTAATCTGGCAGAAAACTAACCCAGTAACAAATAGCTCCTCCTTGGTTTAGCCCCCAAATGAGGTCATCTCAGTATCTGACAAGTACAATTGTACAGAAGTAAGGACTTTGGATTTGTCTAGTTTGGAGAAAAGGAGGCTGAGGGGCAACCACATTGCTCTTTGGAGCTTCCTGAGGAGGGGAAGGAGAGAGGGAGGTGCTGAGCTCTTCTCCCTGGGATCCAGTGACAGCATGTGTAGGAATGGTTCAAAGCTGCATCTGGGGAGGTTCAGATTGGATATGAAGAAGCATTTCTTTGCTAGGAGGGTGGTCAAACACTGGAACAGGCTTCCTAGAGAGGTGGTTGATGCCTCAAGCCTGTCAGTGTTTAGAGGCATTTTGGCAATGACCTTAGTAACATGCTTTAATTTTTGGTCAGTCCTGAAGTGGTCAGGCAGTTGGACTACATGATTGTTGTAGGCCCATTCCAACTGAACTATTCTATTCTATTCTATTCTATTCTATTCTATTCTATTCTATAAAAAAGATCAGCTTAAATTGTAGACTCTTGCTGGCTGTAGCAATTTGGTGCTCTCCACAGCATTATTCCCCTCAGCTTGATGCCATACATGCCCTTCCTTACCTTAGTTATTTGCCTACCACAGGACTTGGACAAAAGAGCCTGTAACTGTATCTCCTGAACCAAGGGCATTTCTCCTTTTTTATGAATGAAGACTGATGAAGTGCTTTTTAGGTTATCCCATCAAATATACTTTGTGTGAAGAACGTTTAAAGAGGGTCATAATCCTACACCTTTAGGGCAAAAAAGGTCAATAATAAGGCAGCACTGGTGACTGTATAATACAAGAAGTAGTTCTCAAATGATTAAGAGCAGTAACTCTGCTGCAGTCCTAAATTAAATTAACTGAGTAAAAAAACTAACTAGTTAGCACTAAACAATAATTAGCATAATAAGAACTAATCTTTAAGACAAAATTAGTAACAGTAACAAAACAATCACAAAAAAAAAGACTGCTGCAGTATTTAGGTATTGAATATTTGGATTAGGTACCTAGTATTTAGGTTCAACAAAATGGTTTCAAAGGGAACATACCTCTCTACCTACATAAGGAAAACCAGAAAGTAAGGACGGAGCGGGGTGATATGGAAGGGGGGTGAGAGTGGGGGGAATGTTCAATATAAAATTATCTGGAAAAAAAGATGAAAATCAAAAGCATGCAAGCGAATTGGTGAGTCTGTGGTTCTTGTGGCAAGAAAAGAAAGAGATTAAGAACGATTGTGATTTTGTCGGCAACTTGAAGTATTTCTTATCACTAGAGAAGTTATTTACCTGTTTGTCTCAAGTAAATACAGTTGCGGCCTTATCTGAAACTGGTTGTTAGAAGAAAAGGTGTCAGAACAAAATGGTAAATTAAGCAGAAACAAATGACGCAAAGAACAAAAGCATTCATTCCAGAGCTCTGCAGGAACATAAGAATGAAATGGCTGTACAGCTAACAAAAATATACAATGTCCCATTAAACTGGAAGGAGCCTGATTCTCTTACTGGCTTTAAACCAATTTCTGTTATAGAACAAAAAGTTATTTGCTTGCTGGTTACAAGGTTTTCTGGAAGATCACTATTAACAGCTAATACTTTAGAGCACCGTTCTACCTTTTTTAAGGTATTCTTTTCCAGTTATTCTGAAGTTTTCTATTCCCTGCTGGCAAAGAAAAAGTAAGTCTGTACCTCATCTATTAAAGAAAAGGCTATTGATATGGACCTCATTTAAGTGTTTAGAGATTTACTGGTAAAAAGCTGAAATGTATGTAACTCATTGGTGTGTTCTCTTTGAACGGGCAAGCACTAATACAGAAAGGGCAGCTCTTGCACAGTCATTAGTATACCACCTAGTAATCTCCTCTTGAAATATGATTGAGTGATTTTTAATAAATTAAAAAGTAAAACTGCTAGATTTTCTACTTTCTGCATTAAAATACAGGAGAGAGCGTGGACACTGTAAAAAATATTAACTCCAAATAATGGTATGGTCTTAATTTCTGTGTATTTCTGAAATAAGTGAGACACCAGAAGCTCATAAGTATTCATTTTAAAAACCAAGACTTCACTTATTTCATGAAATGGCTGCTATTGTTCACTTAAAAACATCGTGCCAATTAGGAGCTTCCTTATTCTCTTAAAATTATGAATTATTTGAAGGAGTGAAAAAAAAAAATCCTCTTTATTGAATTTTTATATCTAATCTTCTAAGTAGGCCAGAGAGGATGATAGACTTAGGCTTCCTTAAAGTTCTTGAATAAGCACTTAGACCAGGGTAAAGCCCCATCTCTCATCTTCTAAGAGTTATGGTTCTCTTTGTTTTTTACTGATGTGGTGTTTTAAATCCATGTGTAGGTGTGCAACCTGTTTCATCTATGCAACACAAAAACCCTAGGCCATTCATCAATGTCTTTCTATCCTAGGAATAAGCAATCCCAAATCCTATCTGCTCTTTTTGCCATTTCCATCCCATTCCCACCACTGTCAGAATAATTTTCACCTTCTGTTCCTTTCAAGTTTTAAATCCTCTCTTCAGTGTATTCATACAGACTGCATTTTATTTTTAACATCTACATTGGTATAAAAATGCAATAAAACAGTTTAGTTCAAGGATTGTTCTGATTGTCATCAGGATTATCTGCAAATCAGTTTTCCATAAATTTGACTATATCACTGACAAGAACACCTCAAAAATCTTTTTATAACTCTAATCTGATTTGCTTCTATGAACTGTATAAATTATTTAGCAATTTGTTTCTGTTATACAACTTTACACACATATAGAATTCAGCTCCTTAAGTTAAATATACACACATATAGAATTCAGCTCCTTAAGTTAAATATACACACATATAGAATTCAGCTCCTTAAGTTAAATAAGCACTACTGATTTTTGTCCAAAAAAAGCCTCACAAATTGTGTCGAGAAATCTACTCTTCCCTGCAGTGCAGAAATGGTACACCATTCACCATTTGAGAAGTCAGGCTCTGATAGCGTTGATTAGTTGTTCTTTTCTGTTACAAAGGATAGACAGAAACCTGCACAACAGGTTATGGGAGCTTGTTTTACACAAGGCTTTGTTTCATTACGATTTTCAGAATTAATCAGAAGCTTGAAACTTTTACTGAGAAAGGCCAGCTCCAGTATTTAATCTCAGGCTTGATTGTGGAGGGTGCTAAGCACTACAGCTTTTACCACATACAAAAATATGGATGGTTGTTGAAATACTGCACACCTTCCAAAGGTTTAGTACCTCCTACCAGGTCTTCCTGATTTTATTTTGATACTTTGCCATTGTGTCTACCTTTAAATCATCATTGTATGCTGTTAATATCACTATTTAAAACCTGGTTCTGAGAAGAGAATTCAAAGTCGTCAAAGCTACCTTGCCAAGTTTGACTTTTCTCTTTCAAGTTCATAATTTTTGTTAATAAAACTTTGTCAGACAGGGTGTAATAGCCAGTATACAGGTATTTAAACTTGGAACAGAAAATAGAGTTTAATCACCATATATTCTAAAATCAAGAGAGACCGGTAAAATCATGCTGTTCTGCTTTCATTATCACACACGACAATGAGGAAATCATTTGCTTAAATTTGTTTTGCACTGCTAAGATCACTGTGTGAACACAATTAATTTTCAGAAACATCTGTGAAGCAACTATTACTATACTTATTTTACAAGTAGGGAAACTGAGTCAGAGAAATGTTCTTATGGCTAGGTGTGAGTGTGTATAAACTAATAGCAGTGCTAAGATAAAGGCTGAGGAATTAGTAACTATTGGGTGTTGACCCAGTTCACCAGAATACACTACCAGGGCACATTTTTTCCACATCGCAGAAATTTTTTTTGTAAACTGCAGTGCTGGACAACCCTGTAATTATGCACAGAGCACTTCAGGACAAAAAAAAGCAATAATTTTTCGCTCAACAGGTTTACATAGAACTTCAGAAACTTGCTCTCAGTACCAATAATATTCATTCAAACAGCCATCTACTCAGGCCCTCATTCTCTCTTAGGCCACTTTGTACTGCTTGGACAGTAGGGGACCAGATAATCGAGCCCTTATAGTATAGCATAAGGACTAGTTCTTATAGCAGCCTCAGAAACCCTTACTAACTTCAGTGAGGCTTTGTACTAGTGCAGAGATTAATTCATGTGGAACTAATTGCAGGACTGTGGCCTAAGTAAGAAACTGGTCTAGCTCTATTTGCTTGTTATCCAGTTGTCAAAAGTAGTGCTCATTAAGTGCAGAAACAAAGGGTCCAGATGGATTCCTTATATCTGAGAAATGTGTTTCCCGTATAAAAAGAAAATAATGAGTAACACTGCAGTGGGATTTAAAACCTTACTGAAAAGAGGGAAAATTCTAAGGGAGCTCTTTTAATTCAAGAATAATTCAGAGGCCCTTCCACTATGCATTTTATGGTCTACTTTTACCTAAATATATCATTTATGCAAAGTGCACTTTTTTCTTTAGAACATGAATGAGACTGAAACAAATGCTTTCTAGTCCCAGTGCTCTCCTTCATTGTGTGAACTCTATGCTTGGTTCCAATTGTGCTCTGTTCACTTTCTCCCATCCTGTAACACCAAGATTTTCTGTCCTACACAAGACATTTCTGGACTCCTCTAACTTAACCTGCTGAAGTCCCTAACAGCATGATCAGACAGACAGGCATCACTAACATGAGAGTTATATCTGTTTCCTTACATCAGCAGATGGCAATAAGCTAGTGTAGAAGGCATAACAGCATATTTTAGCTAGTAGAATTTGGCATGAAGATGTTGTCTGCTGCATGGATGTATCAATCTAAAATTGGATTTAAAAAAAGCAAAATCACAAAGTGATTAAGAATTGGAATTAGCAGTTTCCAGAAGTGTTCAATGTTATGGCATCTTCAGGATACACCCAAGTTCTAACATGATCTAGAAGTGAGCTTGAATTCTCTGCTGCCTAAGAGCACTGAGGATGCAGTTTCATGAAAAGTTTTAGGAAACCTAAGTCTACCTATCTACCAAAAAGGGCAGTCCCACTCTTCTCCGAGGTGCATTTCTACCTATTCCCTTGTGAAGATACCACCACTTGGGCAGCCATGCAAACAAATTACCTCAGGGAAGTGACCTGGCTGAAAATTAACCCAGTAAAATAAATTCTTTTTGCAGCAGGATCAATTCTCTGATCCAACTTTCTATACAGCCACTGTTAGCACAAATTCCAGTACTAGACAGTGGGGAAGAGCATGGAGTCAGGAATGGGAAAGTGGGATAGCTGAATTTCACCATCTGTATGGCTAAGGTGTTCCAGATAAAGCCATGTGTTGCCTGGCTGGATATAGATAGGCAGATAGACACCAAACCATTTAAAATTCAGTAAATAGTAAATATTTATGTCAATTAACCAAATAATTAACTAAATAAGCAAATAAAGCAGTTGGTGCCAAGTACAGGACAAAATCTACAAACTTCTAGCTGAGAAGTTTAGGTTGTCAGACTCAGCCGTCTATGGCTTCCATGTGTAAATATATCTCAAGCACCATTTATCTATTCCCAGCAAGACAAATGGATCCAGGCACTCCTTTATTCCACTCTTTCAGGCATTGAAATCCACTACTTAATCAGTCAGTAAGACCTTCCAACCCAGATTAGCTGCTTCTTTGCAAGTGCCTGTGTTTCTGAAGGTAGGGATGTGTAAAGCTACTTACGTGATGCTGTTTTGCTGTGTAACGGCCTAGCCACAAGGGGATTTTCAGATATGCCTGTCCTGGTTATCTCATCCAGTCTGAAGCACATCTACAGGGTCAGGGGCTGCAGAGTGAACAGGCATGGACAGAAATTCTGAAGGCTGGTAGCTAGCATGGGTATGCGTTGCATATATGATTACACTCAAAATCCCAGAATTCAAAGCACTTGTCTGCAGTAGCAAGGACTATTTCCTTTTCATTAATGCTCAAGATGTACCTTTTACATTCATCCAGATTTTAAAAAATAGCAGCACAAGTAACATTCTCAATCTCTTACAGTGAAAAATAATTTAATGGCTTCAGTAGGACTACTCCTAATAGTTGTGACAGCAAATCAGGAGTCCAGTCTGGGACATAATAAAAACTGCATGTTACAATCAGATATGTCGAATAAGTACTCTACAGATATTCATGTTCAGATGTTACTACTACTTTAGATCTCATGATATCTTTTCCCTCTCTTCAGGTGTAATCCTTGGATTTTCCCTCCGATCATATAAGATGAGCTATCGGGAAGTCAAGTACTTTTCATTTCCAGGAGAACTACTCATGAGAATGCTGCAAATGCTGGTCCTGCCACTAATTGTATCCAGTTTAGTCACAGGTAAAAAAAAGAAAGAGTTTTTTTCTTCTTTTAAATAATTTGATAAAGATGCACACACCAAATCATAAAAAATGAACATTCCATGTTCCAGAAGTGTTATAAGCTGCAGAAAGAGATACCTTTGCTATTGCTGTTTTAGAGGCAATGTGTCAATACATTTTAATTAATATACAAAGAAACTAAAAGATGCTTTTCCCAATTCCAAGACAATCTAACTGTACAAGTAACTATATGTAGGTGCTATGAAGCTGACTGTACTCCACTTCCTTCTCTTACTTTCTCAACAGATATTTCTTCCACAATGTCCTATCGTTATCAGAGATAAGGTATCTCAGAAAAATAGTTCCAAGACACAAGAAAGCTTAAACTATTGATCATGGGCAATAACCCACACCTGTAAACGCAGATCTGTAAAGCATGTGTCTACCTCCTAATCTTTTAGCAACAGATTAGAAAAAATAGGTGATAGACAGGATAGATTGAATAGTTTGGAAGAAACGTCATTCCACCAGTACTGGTTTCTTGTCTTCTGGTCAGCAATTCTCTTAAGCTTCAAGCCCTCTTTATTAAGTTGTTCCTTGAGCTAGAAATATAATAATTTATTTCTTATAATGATGTATGCCTTGTCATTCCACCTAAGTTTCATGGAAGAGCTCTCAGATTTTTTATGAATGTTTAGGACGTACCTGTGATGTATTCATCCTATTAATTATCTGAAGAAAAGAAAGCATGGGCTTTGGTCTATCAGCACATCAGTGATACAGCTTGGAGAACCTAATCAAAACCACCCACTGTGAAGTCCTATGTTCTAAACACCAAATATACTACCTTAATTGTCACAGGATCCAGAGATTATAAGCTGTTCTCTATTTCATCGATTTTCAAATACTTTAATATTAAGACCTCCCCTACAAATGCAAATGAGCATAGACTCCGTTTTCACAGATACCAGAGATAGCATATATGTATATAAGCTGTTAATACAACAGCAGAAAACTAGGGTATTCACAGTTATGAGATCATTTGCCTTCACATATTTCAAGGAGAAATTAAAGCTTGTTTCTATAGACACATATTATATGGAAAATGAAAGCTTAATGAACACTGAAACTAGAGAGACATTTTTAAATCTTGTAGGGCAAACAATGACAAGTTTTATTCCCAACCAGCGTATAATTCTGTTCCATGTCATATCTCCTTGCAGTCTTCTTGTCCCTTTCACCTGCAGAACTCCCCAGGTTGGCTGGACACTGATAGAAGAACCACTAAAATTAGAAAAGGAGAGATGTTTAACCTTTTTCAGTGTCAGCTGAGTCTGGCATTGCTGCTTCATTTCGTAGGATGAGTTACTGCAGGAGAATTTACCTGCTCAGTTCCTTGTAACTCTGCATCCATATTGGTTCTTTGAGAGAGCTCAAGGTAAAACAGGAAATTAGGTAGACCATCCTATACAAGGATTTGAATTCACTTTCAAGATTTTAAGAAGAAACACTTTGTTCAGGGAAAGATCAGCAAATCCACTTCAGAGAGTCATAAGCATCACAAGGAGCTGGCCTTGTGACAAAACAAGATGACTTGCTGTACCACCACGTCTCAGAGATTTTATGAAATACCAGAACAATGAGTTTCCAACTAGTTCTATTCTGAAAAGAATCTTCAATCTCTGGATTCAAACAATACCCTTCTTTTTGATGGCTTTTTTTCCCTTTAAATTTTTTTGAGACCTTTATCCTTTTTTATGCCCTTTTTTCATAACAATAATTTCCTTTATTATATAAAGGCTTGTGGTAAAGAGAAATCTTACATATCTATAAGATTTGTCTTATCATACAAGGGCCTTGTAACATTAAATAGGTTATTCTTAGAGTTTCACTTTGAAGTAGGGACAGTAATTTTCAAGATGAATAATAACATTTTAAACTTCTTTAGTCGGGCAGGGAATAATCAGAGAAAACTCAATGCAATTCACAAATGACAGATTTAATTTTTAAAAAAAAAATCATTAAATACAAGAGGACTATGTCTTTTTTCATGGGATTAAAAGATATTTCCCTGCTCATTGCTGAAACTGTGGAAAACCTGTTTTCTACACTGAAAAATACCTTATTTAGCATATAAATTGTTTGGGTTTTTTTTAAAAGATGCTCTTACGTACTTGCTACAGAACTCTGATACTTAAGTAAATATACAGGTATTATTGAACATCTAAATAATAATGAACTATAACCTTTACAGGTATACTACTGTGCAATTTTATAGATGTTATTCGTTTCTTTTTTTTACACACTATAGGATAATTAGTTGGGTAAAAGTCTTATGCTTCTCAAATCAGTCTTAAGACCACTGTTGGCATCCATGAGCCGAATCTTTTATTTCCTGTATTTTGTTTGGCAAAGCAAAGTGGATGCCTCTTAAGTAACCTCAAGAAGATTCCTCCAGGATCTTGCACGCTGATAATATAATTGCTTCTTCCAGTTGTAAATGATCTGAATAAATACTTTTTGCTCTTTGCAGGCATGACAGTGTCTCCCAGACATGATGTTCTGGGTTTCCATTTGTATTTATGTAAGTGTGCTCAATATAACTGGTTGTGACAATATTAGAACATATGGTCTCTGAGGTATTAGAAATAGGATGAGGATGATTACATTACTTCACAAATTTTGTGAATGTCAAAGAAATTAGAGCAATGAAAACGAAGTAATAATTATAGAAGCTATGGGCAGTTATGTAAGTGCAACATAAATTGAGAAAGTGAAGACTTCTGCTATACAGGTAAACAGTTCTGACAGTTATTCACAGACTCTTGGGATAATAAACTATAAAAGGTGAAGTCAACCCAGTCACATTTCTCTATAGCCTATTTTGGTACCTTCATGAAAGAAACAATGCAGAATCATATTCAAAGGTTTCCACTCACATTTGCCTTATGACTTACCATTATTGCATGTGGCTCGAGCAGGTATACAGTTTTCTTCATGAGTTTCTGTCTTCTGATGTATATGTTACAAGGCATGTACTAAGATCTGCTTGGGATAAAATGGAGGTTGTATGCATACCTTTCACCATCTTTTACTGTTTATAGGAAAAGATGTTTATATGGATACTTGTATTTTTTACCTTTTGTGGTTTAGACACAAATCCAACTGCATACTCTGTGCTGGTCTTTATTCTCTACAGTCTTTCAGATGGGAGAACTCCCAAGTCAGCATTCCTAATCAGTATCTGTTACAAAGTCAAAGGCAAAATTAAAGCACAGTATATGGGAGGCAGCATAAATAATCTCAGAAATAGATGAAATTCCCATCTGGATTATTTTATGGACAAATCTGACCTGAATTCTTATACAAACACAGGGCTGACAATTTTGTTCCATTTTTGTTTTGAATTTGCTGCAGTTATAGGAGTTCAAAATATTTTATACGTTCTTATTTGATTATAACTTGAAGCATTTGACATAAACAAATTTCTTGACATAATTATTTTAAAATATGCATTGTCCCTTAAAGATATATAAAATAAATATATATGCATATGATAACAATTCAACTTGTCATGAAATAGGCAAAGACTGCAAGATTTGCACCGGCATTAAGACCACTATGCATTAACATTTTTTGAGCTGTTATAGCAAGATCATAATGAAATTGAAAATCCAGACCTTAAAACTGGCCCACAAGTTTCATCTGCATGTTTCAATTATTCACTGAATATAAGGGCATCAGAATGAGGTACTTTTTCTTAACTTAACTATGTATTTCCTGAAATCACATTCACAAATATTATTCATGACTAGTCTTTATAAAAAGCGTAGTTGGAACATGACATTTGTGACAAATATTAAAGCTAGAGAAATTTTGCAAGGGTTATTGGCAAATATTTGCACAATTCTGGTCATAGCTCAGTTTAATAGATAGGCTGCTCCTCCTTCCCCAAAATTTTGGAAGCTTGGAACTTAGTTGTATAGGGACAACTACTTTTAAATGCAAGTAAACTAGGATTAAATTCTGTGCATTTCTTTCAAATATCTTTGTCTGGTAAAGTATAGCAAATCATAAAATGCCCAGTCAAAATCCAAGACTAATTTTTCCTGCACATTGCAGAAACAGTATGAAACTTGTTTATTTACTAACAGTAATCAAGCTGAGGAAAGAGAAAGGGAATGTAGAAACAGTGAAACAGTGAGGTCCGCTGGCTCACCAATGATTACCAGTACAACACAATGTGCATTAGATGATAATGCTTGTCCAAACTGTTCATGGGAGTAACACTAATATGGTGCAAATGAATCTTAATTACACCCCAGGATTTTGTGTGCAAGATTCTGTACAAACACAAAGAAAAAGACTGTGAATCTTCTTACACAAAAGGAGGCTGTATAGTAAAACAGTTTTGAAGCCTGAGCATGGAAGGTTTACCTCAAAGAAGAAAAACATCTTAATATGTAGTTTGTAGTACGTCATTGTTTATATTCACTCCTCTTTCTAATTCAAATAGCAACATGACTGTCTTTCATGGATTCTGGAAAATACAGAAACTTCCCTGCCTCTGATGCAGCCTTTTAATAACAGACTACAACATTGATAACTTCAGAGACACAAGTGACTTTCCTTTGGGCAGACTCAGAGACATAAGGTTTTATCATCAGGTTTTTCAACATGTTCTTAGTGTTTACCACTACAAAAACTATAGAACATGTTGACAAAGTGCAGAAAGCTGAAATTTCCATGTGTGGATGTCTCTCAGCTAGCCTCAGATGTACATATGATGCTTTTGATTTCAGCTATCAAAGGAGTGCAATGAACAGTGACAATGTTAAAAACAAGTAGTAAGGAACATGGTCTATCCCCTTACTGAGATAAAAACAAAGGCACACAGAGTGACTCGAGTAATAAAACAAAACACAAGTAGAGATCACAATTAACAGCCAAGTTGCAGATGCAGTTGCTTGAAATTACCTATAATGAAACAAGGATAATATTCAAAGAAACAACTGAACCTGAAATAGTCTCCAAGCCACTCCCTTACGTAAGTCAGGAAAAACGCAACATCTGGATATGAACAGATTCAACTGCTGAAAAGCCAAATTTTGCCCAAAGAAATTTATGGATGTAAAATGTGGAAAATTAATGCCGTGTCATGTTGTATAACCTTAGGCAAATATGTTTCCCTTTTGTATCTCTGCTTTCTTTCTCCTTTCAGATATAGTGCTGGTCAAGTTTCTTCATAGCTGCTAGGCAGAAATGAAGATGACTATATATGATGGAAATTTTAATGAACACATGTAGATTAAGTTGTCACAGCTCAGCTGTGTATAAAGCTATTGTGTATATAGCTATGTGTATATAGCTATGTGTATATAGCTTAGCTGTGTATATAGCTATTTTACTTATATCACTGTAGAGATGGAAATAAACTTAAGCAAATAATTACAGCAAGGCTGGTATATGGGGCCATCACTGAGAAAGCTGCTGTAGAAATACTACACCCAAAGTTACCTAGTGACTGCTTGCAGGTAGTTATGATGATATCACTAATAATCAGATATATGCATAAATGCATATTTTTTCACTAGATACAACTGTTTAACAGGAATGTGTTAACCATGAAGTTAGAAAAAATTCTCCTGAAGTTAGCATATGGTGTGATGGACCTAAACTAGGTTGTATGACAGGGAACTGTGATACAATGGCACAGCCTCCCACATTCAGATAGCAGCTGTAGCCAGTCTTCTGTAAAGACATTATTCTAGAAAATACTACGGTCTCATGTTATTAAATTTAAGAAATTAGGTTTTATATTTGCCTTTCCAATATTTGAAATAAGGCAGTAAATGACTGATCAAGTGTAACTGGATGCAAATGCTATTAAAACTTATCAAAACACCTATCCTTTAGTAAATTATTAGCATTTTTCATTTTGACAATTGTAATGTCCTTTATTAACGTATTAAGTAAATAGCAGTAAACATAAAGGGCCAGAATTTTCAATTTGCTCATCCTAACCCCTCACATCAGAGCACACAATAGGAAGGTCTCATAAAGAGACCTGCACATGACCTCTTCAAAAAAGAGGCTGGGAATCCATCCTGTGTCTAGGTTTCTGGAAGCAGGAGCCATACTGCATGAAGTCTCTGTGTAGTTCCAGTGTTCTCCTGTCTACTCACTGACAAGTCTATTGTGGAAAAAAGGCTATCACTTACTGCAAGGTCCCAGGTGTTGTCTCGTATCAGCCACAAATGTTTATGGTAATTTCAACAGATGGAAAGTCTCTCATTTAGCAGGATTCCAGAGAGGGGAACAAATGCTGTGGAGCCAGCATTATCCTTCTCCCAGGAAGAAAAAGGAGGTGCCTAGCAGTAATTCCCTTTAAATCATTCTGGCAGAACAGACCTATAACCAGTGCCTCTGCAACATCTTGGGTACTCACAGTAAAGCTGGAAACCAAAATTATTAACAAAATTCAGTCGTACTCTTCTGTGTTTCAGTTTAAGAAATATAGCATTCCTGATTCAGTTCATATAGTTCATACATGAAAATTGAGAAACAATTAGGCAGTGTTTGCTCAGTTTAGCTGGTCACCAGAGCAATGAGCCCATTTTCCAAGTTCCAAAATTTGGGAATTTTCTGATTTTCCCAAAATTCTCTGATTTTTGCATGCCCTAGAGAAATTATTTTAGAAGTCAAAATAATCAAAACCCATCAAATCAATGAAAAGCTTTATACTGATCTCAGTTGACTCTAGTTATAGGCAAAAGAAAAGAATTGGCAGATTTTCTATGAGTGAAGCACCTTTTGGATTGGCAGTGTATTTGAGCTGCCTGTATATTTGTATTGGAAGCTTGCTACAGAGGAGCCCTGTAGATACCTCCTACAGTAGTAAGCCTGCTATGAGTCACCAATCCATGAACATTCTAGGAGTATTTTTTTTTTACTTATGCCTCTCTTTTAATACATAAAATGTTATTAAAAAAAGTAACTTACCTTCTTTTTCAGGCAACTCTTCCCTCTTTCTCCCCCACCCAATACTATATAAGCATGCCAACATTGAAAAAGATGAATTGCGTGGCAGCTTTAATTTTATGCACTTGTACATTTCATGCACACATCAGTTTATGCATTCATATAAGTATTTACATATGCAATTTGCATAACTGGATGACAGTGCTATTTAATTTGAACATCCAAACCCTTTTTTTCCACAAAAAAAGGAAAACTCATGCTTCGATTTGTGTGTGTCCAAAATCTGTAGCTAAAAATGTGGGCATGCAAGTTACTAAGTTTGTAAAGATCCAGTCATCTTGTAAATGGGATTTCCTGTAGGGATAAAGAAATAATTGAAGAAACATTACTACGGTTGATCCATGTTCTGTAACAATTTCATCTTAGGCTAGCATCTTCATGGTAGATGCGGGCCAACAGCAGCTAAAAATATACAAACATGAAACTTTATACACATAATTACTTTAAGCACCTGCTCTTCAGTACCTGTATTATTGTATGAAAAAAATGTCTATCAAGTCTGGCATACAGCCTCTAATAACCATTATTTAGACAGGCACTCAAACAATAAAAAATTGGAACCTTCTTATACAGTTCCTTTCTACAATCTTTAAGGGAATGTGGGCAGGATAAGTTTAATAATTATGTCATGTACTTCTCAATTATTTTGGACAAAGCTTTTATAAGTTAAAAAAATGAGTTTAAGTAGCAGGCAGCTACATTTTGAAAAATCAATAAGTAATAAAGGTAGGTTGGAAACTATTCAGCACCTAGAAACATAAATTTTCAAGTCAAAACATAAAAAGAACTATATGCAGATTCAGTGTGTGTTGGCAATCAGTTTGACTATGACAAGCTGAATATATTTCCTGAACAAGTTTTTACACAGAAAGTGCTCCAGGAGGAAACAAACTATACCCAGTTGGAAGTCAGAAAGTATTGTGCAAGGCATGGATGTTAGAAAATCATAACGAAATGTCATACATATGTGTACAATAAATACAGCTTTGAGTGGAACCTCTTACTCAGAAAGTGCTATATATCTTAATCTATGCAAATACTAAAAGCAAGGATCTACAGAAAGGATCATAAAATGAAAATATAACTCAATTCTGAACCATTTCTGAAACAATTTTGCAATAGGAAATGCACAGCAATCTATCTTCACAAAAGCCTGAGAGAACAATTCTAAGTGAACCCAGATCCCACTAAAAATTAAAATGCAATAAATGTAGAGATGAAATTTCTGCATATAATGACACTCTGTATAAAATAAAGTTTGATTATACCTTAAAAAAGAAAACCTAAGCATCCAAAACCAGAAAGTACAAAGCACTGTAGTTTCTGAAGTCTTAGTCTCTGCAAGCTGTAATACACAAACAGCAAGGGTGTTCAAGAACAAAGTCTGCAATAATTAAAGACAGCAAAACTAAAAAAAACCCTCTAAAATCATTCAAGTTTGCTAGAAGCCCTTAATTAAAGGTTGATTTAAATTTCGTTGCAACCTATAGCTTTTCCTAGTGAACCACTATTTTTTTTTTTTTTTTCCCCACAAATATTGAATAACCAGTTGTTACACACTGTTATTCAATTTGCATTCTGCATGGGATTCCAACTGAGCTGGTGATAGGTAACAACCTCCCATCCACAAAGACTTAGTTTTGATTTTTTATCTTAGTTCAAATGCATAACACCAAGACTTTGCTTGCTGACAGGCAAGACACTGGCAAAACAAAAAGCAAAAAATATTTGGAAAAACATGTAAGAATTAAAGCATCCTGCCTGAGCACTGGTGGACCATTGTAAATCCACACTGTCTCTCTATTAACATTTCTATTTCAAAGGCAGAAGGACTAAAAATATCCTAGGGACAGCTCAAAATAATTTTTTGAGTTTGATACAAACAAATACAGATCGGTTACAGAAAAACAGCACACCTGAAAATTAAAAATACTTAACTTAAAAATATTATAAAATGTAAAATCAGCTACATTAGATTGTAAATGGAAAAGACTTGAGTTTGTATTTTGTACAGCAAAATTTTGGGAACTAGGACACTGAAAGCAAGCACTTTATTCCAGATATTGAAGACTGAAACTGTAAAGAACGATGTTTTCAGTAATGAGTAACTCTGTGATAACGTGACAAATGAACTAGAATGGTCCCAAGAGCAAAGTAATACACCTGGGAAAGGGGAACGTGCTACACCTATACTACACCTAATCACAAGCTCTCAGATGGCCACTAGTACACAGGCAAGAGACCTCAGACTCCCTGTGAACAGTCCAGAGAAGGTGACAGGGCTTATTAGTGCAATGGAGTTCTAGTGAAATGCAAGGAGGGATTAAACAGACTACAACTTCTTGGCATGAAAAAGATACAACCATAGAAGGTCACCATAAAAGTCCACAGAGATCATTAATCATTTGTAGAAGCTTAGATGGAGTAATTATTTATTATTATATCTCATAATTATTTTTCATAATAAAGGAAATATGAGGTGCTCAATGAAATAACTAGGGAGTGCATTTATAATAAAGAAAAGGAAGCACTTCTTCACACAGCACACAATTAAATTGTGTTGTGCAGTGGCACAGGCCAGAAGTTAATAGCTTCAAAGTGAAACTGTAGAGTTCACAGGTACAGCCATCATTGACTATTAAATTTGGGGAACTAGCCATTTGGAAGGCCCTAGTCCCCAATGGTAGCTAGATACAGGGAGGGCAAGCAAGGGCAGTGAACACTATCTTTTTCTGTTTCTTCAAAGTCTTTCAGTAAGAATCTGTTGTCAGGTAGAGCTGAAGACAAAGAAATTACTTGGCCAGCCATTGGACTGATTAATTTCCCATAGGTTTATGTTACTATTGCACTCCATAGAATTTCATATCAGATTGAAAGGGTTTCTCTGTTTTCACCTGTTAAGATTTCACCTACCAATTGCTCTGAGGAAATTACTAATGTCAACACTTTCAGCTTTCTGACACACACAGCTTTTTCCAGAGCCAGTTCAAAACCAAGGAAAAACTATTCCAGGATCTGAGAATCATTTCACTTTCAACAAATGTAAACTCACTCCACTGACTTGAAATTAGACTTCAAAATAAAAGAGATAAGGCAAATCATATGTCAAGAAAGAGGGAAAGAACTATGCACAACAGTTTCAGCAGCTCTTAATTACGCCACTCTTCTGAAGTTGACAAATAACAACAGTGTAAGAGCCATTATCAAAGTATGACAAAAAAACAGTATGGAAACTTGTGAAGAGTTACACCAAGAGATAGTTAGGTACACAGAGGCTTCATTCAGGCTTTCAGTTTCCTACTCCTTTCACCTCTTTTACCACTAGCCTGAATACCGTGATCTGCATCCCCATTTCCTACACGTGAACGTAGCACAGACCCTTTGTATTTGCTTCTTTGTCAGTTTGTCTTTGCTGTAACTGTTCATGAAGACCAGAAGAATCTAATCAGGAAAGTTCCTGAGGCTGCATTTTGGGGACAGTGGGAACATTACTCAGAGTACTTAAACACCAGCAGAAGTAACACATATCATCCTTTCATCAATGTTGTAAAATCTGACAGACACAAAGTAATTTCTGAATCACTGTGTCAGCTACACAGATCATTGCAGAAGGACCAACTGCAGACCCAGCTACACACAGAAGGTTGTCATCTTTCAGAAACAGGAGACTGTAATGCTATCATTAGGTCCTCTACCCTTGTTTTCACCCTGATTTTTTTCCATGTTTTGATAATGGACAGTTGTTGACCTATAATATATTATTTCCATTTAATTATCAAAATTAATTGCTGGATATCCTACATACTGTCCTCCAGTCATTTATTTGGATTATAAACTCCTATAAGGCAGCGCCATCATTATCATCACTACTGGAGGTAGAGATACTGAATACTTGTCTCTTGATAGCACTGCTGGATGCCCTGCCAGTGTTCTGAGCAATGGAGAACAGGTAAAGTCACTGTGCATCACAAGAGCTACAGGACTCAAGCCCTGGGTCTATGTTCCAGTAAGATGTTGGATTGTCTGGAAGAGGAAGAAAGCTGCCCAGCTAATTGTTCATCCTGGTATCTGGCCACATGGCGCAGCTCTCACTGGTGCTGGAGGATAAAAAGGGGAAAACAGAGACAAATCTCTAATGAATTGTTGAGACTACAGTTACAACTAAGGAACGGCAGCATCTGGGATTTGAGCTGCATGTTAGGGAGTCACAAAGCAGATCCTCCATCTGCTACAATTCCTCTCATCCAGGCACTCCTGTTAGTGCATACTTTTTCTTTACTTTCTCTTCCATGGTGTTTCTGACATATTCTATATTCTCCAGTTCAGATCTTGAGAAATAAGTGCAACAAAATATAAACAATGCTGTTGTATATGGCATGAAGAATCTCTCAGAAGATACCTCTGCAAATATTTAAGAGCTTGCCTCATTGCTAGGAATTGCTTTGCAGTTGTGTCATAGCTCCTTTTCATAGCTGATAACTTTTTGCAGAGATGTGGCTGGCACAGGGTAACATAACTTTTCATTTTCTTTTGTTGCAATGTTGTCTCTAGATGAGTGCCTGAGGCAGCCGTGAATGCAGCAGAATGTTTGCTGAAACCTAGAATCTCCTTAGAGATTTTGTTAATTGGGTGGAAAGTCTCTTGATTTGAACTTTTTCAGGGTCACAGATCTGGATTTCCTCATGCAAGTGAGTCCAGGGTGCTGTTATATTGCTGAAGTTTGATGCAAAACTCTTGTAACATACCACCAGTCCCAGAAAGGACTGTTTTTTGTGGTTATGGCTTATTCTAGAAAGCATCAGTTTTGGCTAGGTCTGGGCACAGCCTGGTACTTCTATGCATTGCCTCAGATATTTTACTTGGGCCACCCTGATGACACTTCCCCATTTACACAAGGCCTTTTTCCTTTGATTCTTTCTAGGACTTGATCTTCCTAGGTTTGACTGAATGGTGCCACTGATACATACCACAGCAAAGTTAATTCAGTTTACCTAAAAGCCCATCTGTGTGTGTCTGGAAGGTAGCAAGTACCACCCGAATTCCAGAAATGGGGAAAAAAGAAATTCCTACAGGCCCCTACCTGTTCTCAAGTTTGGTCTTTCTTGAGTCACCTGTCATTCTCAGGTCAACAAAGTTTGTATATTTAGCATTTTTTATCTTGGCCAAGTGTTCATCATTGTAAAGCATGGCATTTCCATCTGAAAGAGGGACACGTGCAATCAGTACAAACACAGATTCCTCAGAGGTTTGTACGCTTAGCAAAGCAGGATAGTTTAGTATACCACAAACTTTCAGTTCCTGTTACTGTGAAGACAGTTACATGTAGCAAAACTGGAAGAAGAACACCTGGGATGGCAAGCTTTTAAACTTTGAATCCTTGGCTCACCAGATAAAAAAGTTCCATGTATTCCTTCCATGGATAATATCTTGAAAGGACTTTTTTCTCTGCAGGAGTCTACCAAAAGCAGATATACCAATGTTGATCTATAAAGAGAAGTGAAAACACTAGGATACAGAAAGACTTGTGCAAAAAAAAAGTCTCATTATTTATGGGGCCATATCATGTGGGAATGAAAAGATAAAATTCTTTACAGTTTCACACAACTGAATAGCAACTCAGTTCTAATACTGAGTAAGAAACATGCAAATAAAAAAACCAGTCAAGTGCTCAACTCCTATGCCAACAGAAGCTTTCAGATCTTAATGGTGTTCTTAAAGACCCATCATCTCTGGAAGCCAAGTATCAAAGCATATTAAATTCCTGCCCCCCTGGTTGTGAAGAAAAGCTCAAGAATAGATCCTGACCATATTCTGAAAACTCAAGATTCACACAACAAAGAGCACTTATTTGAAAAAATGTTGGGGTTTAAAGTATCCCAGTATTTGGAGAGCATGAGTTTTAGTTCCTGAGTAGCTAAGAGTTATCAGATCTGGTATTCATCTTTAAGCAATATTCATCTTCTCTACTTCACTGAAGAGTTTGATAGGCTTCAAGCGTATCACAAGTTGTGAAGAGGTTTTTTGATCAAGTACATTAACACAAACATTTATTTAGATGCCTCAGTTAAGCATGTGTTCAAGATCAGGCTTCTGTTTGTAGTAATAATATACTTAAACAGAATTCATGTTTTTTCAGATAATTACACCTTTTCATCCTCAAATAACTATACTGCTAGCTCCTTACTGGTGGTAGATAAGAAAAAGTACAGCATCCTACTAGAAGTGCACTGTTTGCACCAGAATTAACATACTAATGCTGATTCTTTCCTCCATAAACAGCTCTTTTATTTTCTCTCTACTCATATGCAAAACTGAATACTTACTTTATTCTGACATTTCACCACCCACTTCTAACTTAGATCTGAATACTTAGATAATATCAGAGATTCTCAAGTGAATATAGTTTCTTTTCATAGAGAAAAAGTAGGTTTTGGTCAAGAGTTCACCTAATGAATGGCTATTTCATTAATGAATACATTCTTGCACTAAAAATCAGCTTTGTCCAATATTTAAAATTGCAGTATGTCTTAACTCCCCAAAGCCTGAAAACAAAGTTAGAGAAGCCTGTCTAATATCTGGCTCAAGGTTAATGAAGCTGTGTAAAGGGCCCACCTCCATAAAGAAAATAAAGCTTTCAAATTCAAGATAGGATGTTTAATAGTTTGTTAAAAAGTAAATAGGCTTCTTTTCTGTTCTGCAGAATATCACAGTCCAATAATAACAATGATCTAAAAAACCCCTCATGTCTTTCATCCGTTTAGTTTAAAAAGAGCTGATATTTTCTTAGGTACCTCAGACTTCTCATGGAAATTCATATCCTGCAAGCAGATGATGCCCAGATGGCAACTGTGTAATACTTGAATTGTGGAAGCCAAAACCTATTTTTCAGCTGTACTTAGCACTGTAACACCCTGGAAAAGAGCTGAATAATATTATTAAAAAGCACTGATTGCTACTGTCAGGCATTCCAGAGGAAGTCTTAACTTCTTTCCATTGCCTCCTACAAGTCTGTAAGGTAGAGAAAGAGAAAGCAAAAAATGTACGGCTTTGATGTTGCAAGGCTGTAACTGAATCAGTGACCCAAAGTTCAAGAGGTCACTGAAACAAAGGAGACAAAAGAAGGAAAACAAAAGCTTGTTCACATGAAATTCCAATTCCACACTTTCGTAATGAGTTCTCAGAACAGCCTTAACATCATTACTGAATTGTGAAAAAAAACCCAAATTATAACAACAATTTAAAATGTAATAGACTAATTGCAGCTAAAGTAATGGCTCCTTAGTATTCATATGGCATATTACCAGGGGCTGTTAAATTCACAAATAGGAAGTATTTTTGTCCTAAAGTTGATTTGATTGTTACCCATTAAATTCCTGGGGGAGATTTAGGGTGTAATTAAACTATGATTTACTCCTATGGTCCATGAAAAAAATGGAAAAATGCTTATGATGTTATACATTAGAATGTTCTTATTCATTATCAAGATGTTAACTATGGATTGTAAGTGGTGTTTTAAAATGCTGCTAATTTAAAAAATTCTGTACAAATTTTTTCAAATTATGTCTGCATCAGATCCCATGCTCTTTAAATAGATTTTGCTATACTTGATAAAGGAAGTCTCAGATTGTTTCTAGATTCTTTATTAATAAAAGATTCACATTTTTTGATGCCACATAAAACTTCATATGCAGAATTTTTCTTATCAAATCCAAGTTAATGTGATTCTTTGAAAAATGAGAATCTAAAAGTACTCCGTATTGTCAAATTACTGTTCTGCAATTTCTAATGAAAATAATGACTTAGAGATATGAAAGAGCAACATGCATTTCTTTTTGATGCAGAGAGATAATACTATGTAGTTGTGCATCTTTTTTGTACTCGAACTGTCAGAGGGAGTGAGGCCCCACTATACTAGGTCCTGCACCAAAGTCAATACAGTATTAGGGGTAATGTCTTTCAGGACAAATTTCCCCAGATTGAGATGTTATGTCAACATTGCTGACTTCACTGTCATAGATAGATAACTGAGCTAATTTTATATCAATATGGGGAGCAGAATAGCAAGGGGAGCATGGAGCTCCATTCAAAGTGATTTATGTTGCTTCATGTGCATGCAGATAGCACTACAACTTGCAGAAATTAAAATTATACTTGAGGTGTGAGAGGAGAAAAGTCAGTGAACAGAGTGTGAATTCATCAAGAACACTCTATGGAAGCATACATCCTGTTGCAAAATAGTACAAACTGAAAAAATGTGTGGCACATGGGAAGGAATGTAATAAACTGAAAGGATTACAAGAACATGTAAACACCAGCAGGGTGTGTGTAACATGGACAAAAAGAAAAGCGACAGCTCCATGAACAGCTCAGATAAATTTTCTGGAAGAGCAATGGATAAAACAGCAGCAGAGGAATGAACTGCTAGCTTGAAAGCAAAATGAAAATTTATCACTTTTAAGTTGGACACAGATGGACCAATCAGTGTTGTGTCACTGACAAGATTCCAAAAAAAAAAGGCAAAGCAATTTTGATTATTAGTAAACCTGGTAGAAGAAGAGATAGTAGCTACTGCAACAACAAAAAATACGCAGGATTCTTTAGTGAGTGGGCAGTTACCAGAGCAACTTCAGATTACTCAAAAAAGTGAAGTCTTGTTGAACATATCTAAAGGCAATGTCACACCATTCTTTTCCAAATTACCTTAATATTGCTGAATTAGCAAAGAAAGATGATTTCGGGGTTTTAAAAATTGTGCTAAAATTAAAATTCCAAGCAGAAATCCAAAGGCCAGGTAGCTAACAGATGCATTAGTAACACACTACCATTACTTCAAATCTTAGTTGTCACATCCAAATGGGCAAAGCGTCTTTCCAAATGATGGCTGCTGAATGAATGCTATAAAATTAACTTACCTAGTGTTAGATCCTAGTGAACAGTCGTCCAAATAAAAGACACTATCACTGCAATAGAGTCTATTATTGGAAGTTTTAGTGAAGAAGCCAAGAACTGTCTGGCCAACAATACTAGATCACATTTTGAGTGAGATGGTGAAGCCTTCAGCACAGAGCTGTGACAAGTTACAGTTCAGTACAATCCCATACCCCAAAACCCATGTCATTTTGCACATAGATAGAGATATGTCTTTATTTTTTTTTTAGACAGGCAACCTTAATTGTCCATTGTTTAAATCTTGCACCTCTCTGTCTAGAATTATGTTCACTTCATTTTTCTAGCAATTAACAGGAGTGTCTCTTCAGACATCTGTTACATACCAAAGATGTAAAAGCAAATGCATTTTTACTTTAGACTGCATTACTAGCTACTATTCCCTTACAGATACCTCTAATCTCACATCTGTATTCTCAAGTATGTCATACTATTTTTTCAGTGGCAGCTAAAGTAGATCAGGAGTGATTTACGATCCTAAATAGTTTACAGCTTTATCATATAGTATACAGCCAGTCAGATAACACAAGCACTGTATATTTGTGGAATGTTATTTAATAAGTGCTGCACATACAAAAACATGTCTGTGAAGGACTCCAGGCACAGTCTGCCAAAACTCAGACCAGTGTTTCAGCAGATTAAAAGCTTCCACATATATTTTAAGAAATTGCATTATGGATTTTTATGGAGCACTAAGCCATGTGGATGGCTTAACACCATCCAGAAGGCAAAGGTATCTTTATCAGTGGTATCTTGCCAGAATGCGGTGTGTTTCATGTTTCAAGCAGATATTTTTGGCAATACGTTCAGAATAAGTGAAAATTAATATTTTTCATCCTTGGGGAATAGGATAGAAGTCTTACAACTACTAGCATATTTATTTCAGTCTTGTAACAACATGTTCTGTAGTATTCAAGCTAACTTAATGTGCTTTGGCTTATAAACTACCACAATTAATGTTTTTCCTAACTAAACTGAAATAATTTACGGTATTACATTTTGCTTTTTTCTTAAGCAAATGTGCTCATTTTTTTTTCACTCTTGATAGAGAAAATAAGCAGCTTTATGCTCAACAGAAGAATCCCATTTCCAGGAAAGCTTAGTCCAAATGTCTGGACATAGAAGGATGTCTTTTTAGAATTGCACTGTGCAGGTAGCAGCAGTGTTTTGTTACCAAAAAAATTGTGAGCTGTTATTTTCTGTGTTCCTGGGTCTCTGATTCTTGGCTTGAAGACAGTCAGTCCTTTGTACTCTGTTATTACAATGAGGTAACCAAAGAAAGAGAGTCTTGGTTTGAGACTGTCAGCTGTTACTAATCACTGCTCCATGGCTTGCTGTGAATCCCTGCTTGCCTCTCCCTCCTGCTCTGCTTAGCACACATAAAGAAGATAAATTACTCCCTAGTTTCCTTTCAAAAAGCATATTGTCTGGCACATTCCAATACTGTGAGCAAAAGATGGAATAATGCAAAGAGTTAAATGGGTATCTAAACAGCCCCACAGCAGGGTCCTTCTCAGGCAGATGTGAGTTTCAAGAAATGTACTTTCCTACTCATTCTCCAAATGTATTCTGTTATACTGCAAATCCAAAAAGTAAATCAACTATGTTTTCAGAACAGTAGAGCACATTCCTGCAAGAGGCTTCCTGTAGCAATGCAAATATCACTGACACTCAATAAATGCAGCATCTAAGTGTACCATATCTACACATTTCATTTTACTGGGAGGTGTAATACTTCGGTGTCTATAAATTATTTAGCAACAAGCCATCTGGGGAGGTTTATGGAATTCTTCCCTGCCCTCACTGACTGACACTGTCCTGAAACAGAGAAGAAATTTAAAGGAAGAAACATAGAATAGATTGGGTTGGAAGGGACCTTTAAAGTTCATCT
Organism: Elanoides forficatus; assembly: GCA_025311575.1. NCBI lineage: Eukaryota > Metazoa > Chordata > Aves > Accipitriformes > Accipitridae > Elanoides > Elanoides forficatus. The sequence goes on along the minus strand of JAOBAS010000072.1, from coordinate 70,165,454 downwards.
TGTCCAATCACCCCTGAAATAAGCAGGGAAGTCTTCAACTAGCTCAGGTTGCTCAGAGCCCTGTCCAACCTGACCTTGAATGTTTCCAGGGATGGGGCATCTACCAACTCTCTGGGCAACCCATTCCAGTGTTTCACCACCCTTATTGTAAAAAATTTCTTCCTTACATCTAATCTGAATCTACCCTCCTTTAGTTTAAAATCATTACCCCTTGTGCTATTCAACAGGTCCTACTAAAAAGTTTGTCCCCATCTTTCTTATAAGCCCAGTTTAAGCTCTGGAAGGCCACTAAGGTCTCCCTGGAGCCTTCTCTTCTCCAGGCTGAACAACTCCAACTGTCTCAGCCTGTCCTCATAGGGGAGGTGCTCCAGATCTCTGCTCATCTTCATGGCCCTCCTCTGGACTCACGTGA
>JAOBAS010000072.1:70141024-70163867 GCA_025311575.1 Elanoides forficatus | reverse complement strand
AAACCAAATCTGAAAACACTTTCCCCCCACCCCTCCCTTCTTCCTGGGCACAGCTTCACTCCTAGATTCTCTACCTAGCCCCTCCCCGCCGCCTCCGCAGTGGCACAGGGAGATGGGGAATGGGGGTTACAATCAGTTCATCGCACATTGTCTCTGCTGCTTCATCCTCCTCAGGGGCAGGGCTCCTCTCACTCTTCCCCTGCTCCAGCGTGGGGTCCCTCCCACAGGAGACAGGTCTCCACAAAATTCTCCAACATGAGTCCTTCCCATGGGCTGCAGTTCTTCACGAACCCAGACTGCTCCAGTGTGGGTCCCCCATGGGTTCACAAGTCCTGCCAGAAAACCTGCTGCAGCGCGGGCTTCTCTCTTCATGGGTCTGCAGGTCCTGCCAGGATCCTGCTCCAGCGTGGGCTTCCCACGGGCAGCCTCCTTCGGGCACCCACCTGCTCAGCATTGGGGTCCTCCACGGGCTTCAGGTGTATATCTGCTCCACTATGGACCTTCGTGGGTGTATATCTGCTCCACCGTGGACCTCCCTGGGCTGCATGGGGACAGCCGGCCTCACCATGGTCTTCCCCACGGGCTGCAGGGGAATCTCTGCTCCGGCGCCTGGAGCATCTCCTCCCCCTCCTTCTGCACTGACCTGGGGGTCTGCACGGTTGTTTCTCTTACATGTTCTAACTCCTCTTTCTGGCTGCAACCATGCAGGGTTTTTTTCCCCTTCCTAAATACGTTCTCCCAGAGACACTACCACCATCGCTGATGGGCTTGGCCTTGGCCGGCAGTGGGTCTGTCTTAGAGCTGGCTGGTATTGGCTCCATGGGACATAGGAGAAGCTTCCAGCATCTTCTCGCAGAAGCCACCCCTGTAACCCCCCAGCTACCAAAACCTTGCCACACAAACCCAATACAACCATTCACACCAATCAGTGATGATCTGACATTATCTTTCCATGGTTTCATAAAGGTTTTCCGTCTAATGAATAAACTGTGGCTAGAATAGCATGTGTTTGCAGCCACGAGGATGAAGGATAAAAAAATGTGGTCAGTTACAAAATATTTTCCCTTAACAAAAGTTAGAAAGGGATGGAGGAAATATATTTGAAGCTAGCGCACATTACACTTATTTGCTAGCATATTTTTACTCTGTTTCCATCAAGAAGTATGGGACCAACAAAAAGCATACAGTGTTCAGTTTGCATCATTTTTGCACATGCAAAAGCTTTCAGAATCACTGAGAGGTATCCAGCATCTACATTCAGGTATATTTCAAAACAAGCACTCTATGAAAGTCAGAAATAAGTACATATGGCAGGATTAGGTTAGCATCCTTTGGAAAAGGTCTTTTTTCATCATATACAACATTTCTCCTCACTGTGGTAGTCGAGGATCCACAAAGGAATGTACATTGCTTTCTTTAAGTGCTTATGTGGACTCTTCTACTTGTTGTTAAGTCCAACCTTTCTGTTAAAGTCTGTGATTTCTCTGGTTCACTCATGCAGTGAGATTTTTTCTTACATGTAACAGGAACATGAGTGTATCTTCCTAAGGGTATATTTTTATGCTGATTTTTTTTGAAGGCAGTGCTGGTTTGAGTAGCTGTGGCCCTCCAGAGCTCTCCTGAGCCCAGGTGCTCTTTCACACACCCTTGTTCTCTCCTTGTCATCAGATGTTGGATGGTGTTTGTTCAGCCACCCGGTGAGAATAGAGCCAGCTTGAAGATAAGCAGAGTGAAGTTAGGAATGCTTAACTTGCTTTAGCAGCACTGCCACCAAAGAGCAGAGGATGCAGTTTAACAATATAGTCAACTTGAATCAAGGGCAAACTGCTGCCAAAATTCTAGTTTTTCACCCCCAGACATGCTCTTCCTGCTGCTTCCTTTGTAAAAGTTCTGGTGTTCACATGACACAATTCTGAGATGATTCAGAATGACAAACGGACAGAAAAACTAACCCTCCAAAACCCAAAGTTAATAGTTCTCTGGTGGCAAAGGACGGGGCAGAACTACAAAGCTGTGGTGCAGGTCTAGTCCTTTAGGAGCCACTCTTAGCCATTTAATTGGCTCATTGAATTGCATTACTATGTCCCAGCCATGGGTTTCATTAGTCAGCTTGGCTTAATCACGGTCACGTAATTTTGGATCAAGTACAACTGCTAATTTTCCTGTGAGATAGTTGCCAAATGTTCTTAATGGACCTGGACAAATTGATGAAATATCTAATTTCATTATTTAAATTTCCATATTCAAATACGGATAAGTTAAACTGAGATTTGGGGGCAGCTTGTCCTATTAGTTCATGCAAAAATGCATACAGAGCTATGTTTCAGACATTATGTGTTGCTTCAGGAAGTCATTACCTGTATTGATTTAATATTAATTAATTTCACCAATGCATATAGTTCTTTGAAAATGTTATTTAGCTTTTTTCTTTGCAATTTTATTCTTTTACTGCTACTGCTATTAAAAATAGTAATCTAGAGTTTGGACTAATTTTGAACCTGATCTTGTAAAGGGCTCAATTGTCAAAGCTTTAAGTATTATTTAACTTTTATTTTCTGGGAATGCTCAGTACCACTCAGGACATGCTCAGCAGCTATCAGAATAAAGCTTTAGAGCTTAATCATGTTAATTAAACTCTGGCAATACTTCCACTGTCTTTACCTAACTATTGCTTTTCCTTACAATTTTTCTGTCAGCATATTTTACCGTGACCTTGCACAGCGTTATTCATTTCCACAAATCCTCGTCAACATACACAAAAGGGATTGTTCTCATGGTCTCACACTGAGAGTTTACTCATCACACAGTGCTTAGTGGATGTAGGGGGTCAAGAGTAGCTCATTTAAGACTGCTTCATTAGGAGAGTGAAAGACAACCTTAAAGAAACAAAATTAGGGCAACACTCCTGAGTCAACAGTTGCCATTATTGCTGTTCCACCATAGGAGTCCTTAACAAGCAACTGCAATTTCCTAATGAAGAGACCGTAAAAAATAAACAGGAAAATAATTAGCAATAAAAATATACTCTGTTCATAATGTTTTGTTTTTAAAGACTGAGTCCAAAACATCTAAAGCAAATTTATATAAAAATATATATTAGCAAGGAAATGCCATCAATTCACTTCTAATATGTTGAATAAGGAAAGAATTTATCATGATCATAGAAATCCTCTCTCTTTTATTTCAGGAGTCAATATGTATGAAGACCAGAATGCACAGTTTGTTCCACACAGTCATTCAGAGCTGTTTCATATATTTGCAACAACATATTGCAATGTCTCAGCAGTATTCTGACTTCACCAGAGAATAAGGTGTTTGGTAGCAGCTGGAAATGGCAGAGTTGAAATTTATTTTACGCAAATTGGCAAACTCCAGAATAACTCCAGCATGTCTGTATGGATCACTGTACACTGTTTCTTCCAAAACAAAGACTTTTTAGGGGATCAAGAATTACATTGGGAAAGGTTCAAAGCTGCACCAGGAGAGATTTAGAATGGACATGGGGAAGCATTTCTTTACCGAGAGGGTGGTCAAACACTGGAAGAGGCTTCCTAGAGAGGTGGTCAATGCCCCAAACCTGTCAGTGTTTAAAGGCGTCTGGACAATGCCCTTAATAACATGCTTTAATTTTTAGTCAGCCCTGTAGTGGTCAGGCAGTTGGACTAAAAGATCATTTAGGTCCCTTCGAACTGAACTATTCTATTCTATATTTAAAATTTTTGTCAATATGCATCAAAAGTGATTTTAAAGAAACCAAGAGCTAAAAATATTGTGGGCAAAGTGTTAGATTCTCTTGTTATAAACATAAAAATTTTAGTATAGGAGAGCAAACACATAAACTTCTTTTTTTTTACAAAAGTTTTTAAAGGGCAGGAGAAAGATTTCAGAAACAAGGACTTTCAACATGAAAAGCAGTAGGTGAGCATTTTAACTGTTTTCAAAGTGAAATTACACAAATGCATATATGCATATACTCACATGCATGCCAACTCCCCACAGAGACAGAGTCTCGCTTGCTCTGACAAATGATAAAATCACTGATGGTACTAGGATCAGTCCTAAGTAGAGGGTTTTTTAGGAAAAGCAAAGGAAAATTCATCTTGCTACTTGTCCAGTTCTTCAGCGGCATACTACTCAATTTGAGTGTAAAGAAAGATCCCATTTAAAACGTGCCAGTTTTGGACCCTGATGTGGTAAACCACGTTAGTTAGTGATTAATATTGAGGACAAATATAAGTCCAAGAACGTTTTGCTGACTAGCAGTTTACACACAGAAATAGAGCCTCAGTCATACCAGCTGCCAACCAATTATCACTGTGGTAAATATGCATATTCTGTCTAATTGTGTAAATATGTATATTCCTTCTTCCTAAAAAACCCACAGGCAGAAACTCTTAGGTATGTAACAGGAAAATGAGGTATGTGCTTAAACTCAAATAGTTCATAAGTTATGACTTGAGGACATTGGACTCTACTGCAAAGAATCAGTCGATGCATTTGTGCTAATTAAAGGGAGAAAGAGTTCTGAAGTCGTAGGAATTTTTAGCATAGGCTCTGCTTTTGGGCTTTTAAAATAATTCATTGGAATTTATTTTTGAACAAGGAGATCCAAAGCTATTAATGGCTTAAGTGTTATCTAAAGAAAACATACTCAGTATATTTTACCTTTGATCTTACTGAGGAGTACATTACCATCTCTTGGTGTTAGTGTGCCCTAGTTTAATCCAAGATTATACATAGATTATGTATAGCATAATTTAAATGTCAAGAAAACTAAAAACAATACCAGCAACTCTGGATATGTAATTCTAGAATTCTGTATAATCTAGAAGCATAAGTACAATATAAAAAAATATAATTGTCACAAAACCCATCATAGTATTGTAACTATTCAGGAAAGTTGCTGCATCATTAGTTCATGCTGATTTGCAGAACCATGATCAAGTTAGGTGAACAATCAGAACTATCAGATTAACAGCTCAGAATTTTTAATAAGTTGCCCCAACTAGATTTTTTTCTCCTTTCCCCCCCATCCTTTCTCTCTCTCTTTCTCCTTCTCTTGCAATTACATACTTGCTTGCTGCCTTTCCTACATCCTAAAATATTTTCATTTCTGCTCTAACACCTTTGTTAAAGAACAACCTAGTGCTTTCCTTTTTTGCCCTGACACTCTGAAGAACTCCTTGTCATGTCTTTATTTCACCCGCAGTGTGACTGATTCCTCACTTACTTCTGAAGAGAGGGAAAGAGTAGGTGAAGAGAGAGGACAGGGGTAAGGGCTTGGGTTTGTTTGTAGTTTTACAGACTTATGCCTGCCCCCTTCTTTATTCTCTTCCTTTCCTCCCTCCCTGCCTCCTGCCTCCTTCCCTCCCTCCCCATCAATACTTAAAAAATCATTCCCATTCATGTTGTGTGCGCGCACACGCTGGGAGAAATTACAGGCGCTCTGCTCCAGGTTGCCTTGACAACTCCGAGGCATCCCTGTGCATGGGGACCGGTGGCACAGCAAAGTTTCCCAGGCCCCCTGGTGAAGGGAGGGTAGAGGAAGATTGGAGCCAGGGGTGCCGGAGCCAGCAGCCATGTGGAGGAGAGAGCAGCAAGCAGGATGAAAGGGGCACATACATCTCCTGCGGGACGATGGGATTTTTGCTGGCTGGGTGTGAAAGGACACACTGAGGATACAGTGGTCTGTGACACATGAAAACTTTGGAGCGAACTTTATTGCCTCTCCATTAAGGACCCTCCCACAGTCCCTTTCAGCTCTGAGAAACCTTGTCAACATCTTAAAATGTAAAGAAAACAACCCCCTTCATTTTCACGTGTTTTAAGACCAGATTTTAAATAATTTTTTTAAGAAATTTCTTGTTGGTGGTATGCTGGAAGCTTTTGCAGTTTCAGCCCTGGACAGTACCAAGTGTCCCTCTTGTGAGTTCCCTGACTTCCCATTAACTTTGGGAGGAGGGAAGGCCCTTGCTCCCCAGCAAGGGCTCACAGAGGTTAGAACTTGCTTCCTCTCGTATACCTTATGTTCACACTTAAGCCTGCCATCCCTCTGCTTTCAATGCTTGCTGCTATACATGCCACGAGGGGTTAGAGCTCAAGAGAGGAACTGCTGTTCCCTACTTTCAAGCTGAGAAGTCATTTATATGATAGCAAGAGCAGGAATGAGACTAAGCAAGGGGGGCCTTACTAAAGTAAGGGGCCATGTAGTCACAGCTGGAGTGCATAATGGGAAAGCAAGCTGGAAAGCAGCTTATAAAGAAAAGAGCATGACTCTTGCTCCCTGACATATCACTTGCACATGGTTCACCACTCAATCCCAGAATCAGTCCAAGAAAGGAGTAGGATCACAAGCTCTAATCCTTCAACGCAGCAGTCTTCAGTGATAAGGTATGCCATCCACTGACTCCTAGTGACTTTTGGAGTGTAGGAGACTCAACCTAGTATCAAGTGTGAACTATAAAGGAAGGTCAAGCTTGGTTAAAGCAGTAAGCACGTACGCCTGCAAACCCTCTAGACTGACAGTGCTTTGCATCTGGTGCTGAATCTATTACCTGGCAAGGGCAGCATACTGGGAACTGACTGATTTAACATCTGTGCACTTCCAAACCTACCTAGCAAACTATGTAAGTTAACCTTTTCATGCTCAGGATGTAAACCAAATTTAAAGCTGATCTTAGCTAAAATGAAAAAATACACAGACCTTTGCTGCTACTTTTGAAAGAGCAAATAAGAACATAGACCGGCAATTAAAATATACAAAGATAAAGTTGCCTGGACTAGTATGCATGCATTTTCACTTTTTAAATTATATTTTCTTTTAAGTTACATACTCATACTTTAAAAACACAATTTTTAATAAATGCTGTCTGTTACAAACATTGGGGAACTCAGTAGCAGATCTGAAATTCTCCAAAAATTATTACAGGTATTTTTATGCATTGGTCAATTACATTCGGATTATTTTGGATTCACATTATTTTGAGGATTCAAAAATGTAATCAATCATCCACTGGCAATAGGGCTACAGGGCTTACTTCCTGTTTGTAAAGATAAGAAAAATGTTTATTACCTGGTAGCATTTACCATTTTCCTCAAAGGATTTCAAAACATAAAAGTAAACTTACCACAAGCATTATCATCCAGTTTTACAGATGGAAAAGCTAGGCAGAGGAATGAAGGATCAAGTGCTTCAAATGTTGGATTTCCATTTTCAGTTTCTTGCTGTGCCAGAAACACTTTGTTCTTCCACTACAATGGCACAAGTAAATCAAGCAATTCAGGGTGCAAACCTAGTGATCTCCCTTTGCAATTCATTTTGTGGGTACAAATCTTACTGGCTCTAATGGCTTCTGCTGAAAGGACTGGCAAACACTAGCTGAAATGAAAGGGTAAGTATGAAGCATGTGATTGGTTTTATACTTTGAAGATTTGATCAGAGCCTGGAACACAGCCTTGATCTCAGTTACATCAGTGACTAGAGTATTTTCACTGTAACTCCAGTAGCACATATTTCCTCCTTTAGAAGGTAGACAGAAGTACAATATATCTATGATGATTTGAGAAAACTTTTAGTTTTGCCAGGTCATGATTCTAGTTTTATGTTTCCATATTACTGATGTTTATGCTGTCCTGTTGCCTTATTTAAAATGCTTTCTCCTCAGAGACAGGTAGCAAGAGCAGAAGTTGGTCAACTTTCATTATATTTTGTATGTTCAAAGATGGCATCTATATAAATGTGTGGGGCAGTCTGCAGAAGTCTGAATTAGACAGTATTATAGGGGGCTAAAGGAGGAGATGGTAAAGCAAAGAGATCCTTTCCTGACCAATTTTCTCATTCCTGCACTTTGAAAGCTGGATTCCAACATGAAGCATCAGCACTGTTTTGAGACAGATGATGTAGCCCTCCAGATGAAGTATGGGGAAGTTATTGACTACTTGAAATTTTAAGGAGAAGTAAAGGGGCATTTTAAGGAGAACACCAACTGCACCTGCTTGGAAAGAGAAAGAGCATTTCCATTTCTGACACTCCTCATGAGACACTCCTTCCCAGAGATTCAGAGCTCTTTCCCTGGCAGAACTGCACCTTCATTTAAAAAACACAGTGCAGCTCTGTTGGTGCAATTTGATGAACAAACACTTTAACAGATGCCATAGTAAGCACCCTAGTATTCACATTAGATCAGATGCATTAAGATGAGCCAAGAATTAGGATTAATGTCGCAAGTTTTGCAAAGTTTATAGAAGACTCTAAATGCTAATTCATACAATAGTACGGATTTTCTGAAACAAGCTAACAGCATTTAATCTTTTTTAAACTCCCATGGCTTGGGACAGAGGTAAACTGAGGTCATTCCATTAGGGTTTGAAGAAAACTCTTCATACGCATTAATTGTAGCAAACATTATCAACATTACTTGAGAGTACTCAGTTTTCTTTCTTACTATTACAAATTAGGTGCAGCACATTTCTAAGACACATCTTTCAGACTGTGCTAACTGTGCTAATCAAAACCCATGAATTGGCTCACTGGAGTATAGGGAGTGCCACACTGCATCAGAACAATAATCTTTTCTTTTTAACAAAGTGTTAACAAAGCACAGAAAACTGTAACTCTTGTAACAGAAAATTATGTAATAACAAGCATTAGGAGTGGTATGGGAAGACAGTGGCAGTACAAGCTGCAAAAGAGGGCCAACTTACCTTGCGTAGCTTTAAATGTACTGGTCATCAAAACTCTTCCCGCAAAACCATTCTCATCACGCTGAGTTTATACTCTTTACGCACAACTGTATGAGGTGAATGTCCTTGTGCTTCAATTTACTAGGAATTGCTGCCCTGGATAGTAAAGCATCAGGGAAGATGGGAGTCCGAGCAGTAGTCTACTACATGAGTACTACGATCATTGCTGTACTGATTGGTATAATCATTGTGGTCATCATCCACCCTGGGAAAGGTACTAAAGAAAACATGCACAGAGAAGGCAAAATTGTGCAAGTGACAGCAGCAGATGCCTTTCTTGATTTAATCAGGTATGGCTATGTTATTGCACATTTTCTGTACCGATAGCAACAACAGTAATATTTAGATTCATATGAGAACAAATGTAGAGAATTTTAGACAATGACTACATAAACTAGCCAAATTTCTTTCAACTATATGATACCAATATCTCTAACCCCTACAACCCTACAAAAGAATACATGGATCTATTTTCAAATCGAGCTGTTGCAATGGAAGAAACTGCTTTTAATATTCAAAGAAAGATTCTTTCTTTCATGCATAAAAGAAAGACTTGTCTTCTGCTATCTGCATGGGTCTTTTCCCCTCCTTCCATAGCACAGTCCTTTTTACTAAATTTTTCTGCTTTCCTTTTATTTCCAACTTTCGACAATTTTCTCACTTCATGTGAATCCCTGATTTAGCTATTCATCTTAATTTTTAATTGTAGCTGCCAATCTGGGTGCATCTACTCAACTTGTTAAGTTGTATGGATGGGAAATAAATTCCAGGAACAGGCAAGTAAAATGCTTGAAATAGAGGGGCACAGATATAAAATCTTGTTTTCTCCTTGCTCAGAGTCTCTGCAATGCCTCTTTTATAGAGCTAATATGTCACAGATGTATTCCAGGGAGTAGGGAAGCTGAGGTTTTGAACTCGGGAGCTTTTCCACAGGTAAAGCCACCAAAATTTTGTGTTCCACTAACCCATTTGGAGAAGCCAGAGACATGGAGAAAGGCCTCCAAGAGTCATGCTGCCAGGAAGGGGGACTTCAGAAAGACCCATGAAGAGGTTTGCACTCAGATTCCTCAAGATTTATTCAGTTAGGCTGCTTCTAATTCCCTCAGAAATGTCACTATTCTGGAAAGCAAAGAAACAAACCTCCAGATGTAACAAGTATACACACATGTATAGAACCATATAAGAATACTCAAACTTCAGAAATGTTTATTTCTTAATCACAACAAGACTCTAAATCAAGTGATAACTGTCATGATGTACTAGGCTATGTGACTGCAAAAAATGTTTGAGAAGTACAAATACATTAAATATTAATAACTTCTTTATTTATCTGGATTCAGAAAGCATTAATAAATACAAAATTAAAAGTCAGCACTGACCCACAGAGCTTTGTTCATTTGGTAATTTAGCTAACATTCTGCTCCATAACCAGACCTAATAAGTAATATTGGATACAGAGATTGCAATTGCCAGTATCTATCCAACCCTACTACATTTTGTCCTGATAAAGCTAACCAGGCTAATGCTATATGCAAAGCTCTACTCACTTTATACATAATTACATATTTGTCTTAGGATTACTTTGAAAATTAGCTGGCCAATTCTTTTATTAGTTGTGCCGCTACTTAAGATATTACTAGAATCTTATTACTTCTCAAGTTTTTTTCCTTCTTTTTCACAGAAATATGTTCCCTCCAAATCTGGTGGAAGCTTGCTTTAAACAGGTAAAAATGTTTTGTTATTCCAACTAAAACATAACAAAGTAAGAAATTGAAGTGTAATAGCATTTTCTTTAGGAATATCATATACTTGTATTTACAGCAGAAACAAATCTTATGTATGCTGCCAGCTGCCAAAAAAAACCAAACTAACCCAACCAAATCTGCGCCTTGTTTTTAATTGTATTACCTCAGTATTTGCTATGAGAAGTGAATAAAACACCTGGCACAGCAGATCAGAAAATAAGCTTTTTCAAAATGTCAGATTCGTAAGTCTACAGCCAGTTTCATTAAAATCAACAGAGAATTTACTTTTCATAAACAGTGTTATGTTAAATTGGGAGACACTGAGATACGCACCATCTGAACAAAGGCTGGAAGATGTTCAAGAATGTCATGTGAGAAATGTGCATAGGTTCGAAACAGAGGAAACAATTTTGTGGACATCAATAACAAAGTCAAACTAGGTGACTTCCTGTCACCTATGGTAGGAGTGCATAGGAATATTCTTTCTATGTTGCTTCCCAAATTCCTCTGTCACTAGCCTGGTCTTAACCTTAACTGTTCTATGGAGAAAATAATAGTAACTAGTTACATTCCTTTTTTAAAAGAAGGACAGTATAGATTTTAGTGAAACACATAACATGTATTTCCATAATCTAATTGCTTCATATTGACCCCACAGACAATCTTGAACTGATAATATTTACCAGTTATTGTTGCAGCAATTAAAAAAAGCTGAAATCTGGAGGTCAAGAAACAAGAGGATGAAGTAGAAACTTTCCAAAGTCCAGCTGAGTTACATCTTGCAGAAGAATTGAAAAGGAACAGTAACATTTTCTTTAGTTATATAAACAGAGACCAATAAAAAGCAATGACTTTCTAGATCAAAGATTTGGTCAAGATTAAAGATAAATTAGACACAGGTCCAAAACCAACAAATGCTATGCCTTTGTTTTCAGCAAGGATGATGATGAACTTAGGACAGTGATGTAGAAGAGCAGTATAGAAATACAAAAGTCTATCTCTAAACTAGAAACAAAATTCAAAGAATTTATTGTAGTGAAGTCAGGGAATGATATCATCTTTATCTCAAAATGATGAAAGAATCAGGGCATGATGTTACAGATCTAGCAGCAAGTATTTTTAATAAATCTCTCAAGTTGGGAAGTTATTATCTATAACTGGTGAAAGCAATAATAGTGCCTTTCAAATTGCAGTTTCAAAAGGATTTGGGAATTGATTTAAGCAGTTAATAACCCATTAGCTTGATCTCAATTGTACGGAAGGATATAAGTACCTTGAAGCAAAGAGTAAAGACTTCATAATACATGAAAATGAAAAATACATTAAAAAAAAGATAAAAACAACACAGGTTTCTGAAACATAGATTGTACCAGAATAACCTTCCATCTTTCTTCCACAAGATTGCTCATTTTCCTTTTTTTTTTTTTTTTGTGCCACAGAAGTGCAATGCATCTAATCTCTCCAGACTTTGTAAAACAAAGTTTTTAATATGAGGGAAGTGAAATAGTTGAACAGGGGATAAGGTTATTGTAAGAACTCTAAAATCTGTGGAGATAGCCATGGAAGATGCTGAAGGACTAGGCGTACTTAATTGATATTTTTATGAATGACATTGCCATAAGATGCACGTAATGAAATTTACAGATGACAAGAAAGTCCAAGCACTTTGTTTCGAGATATCTAACAAATACCAAAGGTGGTATGTATGTCCCTGGCACACTGCAATACTATAAAGTCACAGCAACAAAATGAATTGGCTCTTGCAGACATTGGCATGTTTGGTTATCTCCTTGTAGCTCTTTATCACATGTGAAATAAACATTTAGAAATCAATAGTAGTTACCGCTTTGAGATGGGAAGTCATCATCAGAAAGAAAAAAAAAATTAAAACCCCTCTAATTCAGCTCTAGGATGTATTAGGTGACATAACTCCAAGAGAGGAAATAAAGCCAGAGGAATGTGACTGTCTGGAATACAGAGTATATTTGGGTCATTACATTCATAGGAAGATTCAGGCAAAATGAGCACAATGGAGAGAGGAGTTGCTGGGATTATCAAAAGAACACAGCGTATAAAGCAAAAAGAAGCTTGATTTAAAAACTATTCAGGTACAAAACCCAAAGTGATAGCAGACATGTATAAGGTTAAGAAAAATGTTTATAAAAGAAGAAATGGAAGTCACTATGACTGAATTAAAGTGGGTATTAGTGAAGCTTTTAACATTCATTACCTAAAAGATAAGGTCCTGGAAAAATCTTCAATTAGGAGTCATGGGAACAAACTACCTCATCAGTTTTAAGATACAGCTTGAAAAATTCTCTTGATGAAGTATCCTACAGCATCAGGAAACTTGACTTAGTGACTAGCAGTCCTAAATTTGTGTTCTTAATTAAAGATATCCTGTAGATTCTGTTTACATTAAGTATATTGTATTTCTCATGTGCTTTGTAGCTTAAAGGGATTTCCAAAAAATGGTTCAAAAACCAGGAAATATTTAATGGAAGTTTTTTCTGACTTTCATCAACAGCTATGCTTACTGAAGCACCAGGATTTTAAATCTGTCATACTGATACTATTACCTTTTGAATCAGGTACCAAAACCTAGATTTTTTAAGTATAAGTTATTTTGTTGTAGCAGATTTTTTAAACTAAAAACATTTTGTGGAGGAACAAGTATATGTAAGATTCATAGGTATCCAGATGACTTTGTACATCTGACTCCGTAACTTCCTTTTCAAAAGTTTATATCAGGTTTTTCACATGTTTCTCAGATTTGTGAAGAAGGATGATCCATCTGGCACTAATCTGGTTCTGTAACACTGTGTTTGCTGGCCCAAACACAAACCAGACTACTACTCATAGCAGTCCACACTCAAAGCCGTAATACTGATCCACAGCTTTGCACACCTGGAAACCATCACTGGCATATGCACTCCACATTCAGATCACATCTTTTGATATAATAGGCGCTCACACTCTGTTTTATAGCATCCTTAGGCAGGTTTCTTTCCTGACAGAGGTCCGCATTGGAACCCACTGGAAGGGTTTTTTTTGTTTCTCACCATGGCCAGCAGACATGTCCTCTAATGACTATGTTAGTACTCACAGCAAGTTTTGAACCTGTTACTTTCCCCATCAATAGCAAGCACTTCCCAAAGCTGCTCCACTAACACAAAGGACCAACTACCATTTCCAAAGTTTTTAACCTCAAAAGAACAACAATTACTCAAATTTAGTAAAACCAAGACATGGGAAATTGTACTTTTCTTTGCATAATTAATTTTAGTGAAGTAGAGTTAGTTTTCTGGATGTGGAAATGCTCTCCTGCAAGATGAAATGCAGCTGTGTGAAGAGGGTAACCAAGGTGGAGAGGGCTTCTAGATGGAGTTGCAAAAGTTTTTGTAGTATTGCTGCTGGAAGAAGAAGAGTCAGGAAGTAAGACTGAGACCTTAGGACTTATTTAGGAAGGATCTTCCTAAATTTTCTACTGTTCTTCATTCAGTCTAATGGTTCTTTGGATTGCCTTTCCTGTTCTTTTTTCCCAGCAAGTCTGTGAGGCAAACAAAGCTGCCTCCTCTTGCTTCTTCTTCTCCTGCTCCTCCTTTCTTTGCACATTTTCTTCCCTGGAAACAGGAAGAGATGTGGAACAAAATGCCCCTTCCCCTCCAAAAAGGAACCCCCCCATTGTGGATCCCAGAAGCTAGGAGGAGTCCCTGTAGGAGAGAAAGAGAGCCCACAGAAAAGCTAAGGAAATCCTTTCATTCAAACCTTTCAGCCAAGAATTGGCAGAACCATTTCAGGCTTAGCTGGTGGCATTCAGGCCCATGCCCCAGGAAAGTCTACAGGGACAAAGGGCCACCCTTGCCTAGCAGGTCAAGTTAAGAATAATCTGGAAAATGTTGGGCTTTAGCTTAACTCTGTTCTTCATGAGTTACTCCCTCTCTCCCTGTGCAAGATCAAAGTCCTGTTGGCACCCTGTCTCTATCAGGACCTCCTCCAATTAAATCAGTGGCAGATGGGGATCACTGGAGACAGCAGATTGTTAATCCAAACAGCGTACTTTCTGATGATGGTTATTTCTGTATGATGTATGTTGCTACTTTCACTATGTACCGATCATTTGGAGGCTTTTGTAATTTTTATCAGTAACAGTAGACTCTGAAAGACTGAATCTAGATAAATATTCCACATTTAATTAAAACTAGATTACTTTGTTCAAAATTTTCTCTAAACCTCTATATTCACCCCAAGTTCAGGGATAGCTAAAGAAATCTTTGGATTTATCTTTCAGCTCTGGCCATTATCTCTTCACTTCTCTTTCTTTGCTAAATTCAAAAACGCTCTCTAGCCTGGGGATGAGCAGCCACAAGTAGTCTGCTTGTTAAGCAGATACTGCTTTTTAACTGCTTGTTCTTTGTTCTGTACTCTGGGGACGTATCAAAAGACATAAGAAACACAAGCGAACTTGGGACATCAAGAGAAACAGAATCAATTTAATGATTTGGGGAGGGTTATTCTGTTGTGAATAGGTGGAATTTAATGCCAGCTGAAGCTTAAAGAACTGGAAAGGTGTATCTGATAACTGCATTTATAGAATCATAGAATCGTTTAGGTTAAGATCATTGAGTCCAACCATCAACCCAACACCACCATGCCCGCTAAACCATGTCCTGAAGTACCCTGTCTACACGCTTTTTGAACACGTCCAGGGATGGTGACACCACCACTTCCCTGGGCAGCCTGTTCCAATGCCTGACAACTTTTTCAGTAAAGAATTTTTTTCTAATATCTAATCTAATTTCTTCTGAGCTATTTTTAATTAAATATTATTTTCTGAACTCATTCTTATCAAGGGGATTGGAAGTGTTAATCACACATCCAGGCATGAATACTAACTAATATATGCTGTCTAGTCCTCATGATAATTTTGGGTAGTTAAGATATATTTTAACCTATGTCATCAGCTCTTCTGCAGACAATTTAGATGCTTTCACACATGTCCATATGGAAAGGAAAGAGAAAAAATTAATTAGGAAGATGGGATATCACTGCCTTATTTTAATTTCTTTTCTTTTTTTTAGGCTTACATTTAAGCAAACTTGTTGTTTTTAAAGTCATCATTCACTAAAAACTACATAATGATACAGACTTAGCACAGACAGTGCTAATTATACTATCTCAGAGTACTGACAGTAAATTATGAGTTTTCAGAGCAGTTACTCATGCAATTACCTTTGCTGCAAGTTAACCACTGGAATGTGTTACTTCTGTGTTATAATGCTGCTTCTTGAAAATATATTCAAGTCAAATGACTGTGGGTATCTTGTACCACTAATGAAAACAAAATAATAATAAATGTATAAACTAATTCATTATATTATGCAATAAAGTAATTATATTGTCTATTCCATAAAGAGCTAACTTAATTAAAATTAATTTTTAAGTTGTTCGTTAGCACTGTGTCTTGTAAAAAATCTAGAAATGCCATTATTTTTATGTTTTACTTGCAGATAAGGTTGTTCATAGAAAGCTATTAGTATTAGCATGTTCCAAATAATATCTACCTTGTTCCTAATTTGTTCTTTATACATGAATTTAAAAAAAAATTATGACTATTTTGCATCTAACATCTTACCAGGCAAAAATACCTCTGCCTGGAGACAAAATGCATCAAACATCCTCAGAAATGACAGCACCTCAGTGATGTTGTCTAGCCCATCACAGATGAGCAGTGTAGGTATATGGACTTCCAGTAAAACATAACCAGCTTTTCTGAGACCCTTAAGCCTACAATCTGTTATGTGAGCAGTTTTTCTTTGTCTAGTTTCTTTCATTGCTGAATGTTGCAAAAGAACAAGGATCTGCAGAATCACAGTGTGATATTAAAAAGTCAGTTTGAGCTAAATGAACAGCTGATAACTTTGATTCCTACCAAGACAGAGATCGGCCTGAAAGTAGGAATCTCATAAAAGCTCATAAAATGATCTAGCACCAGTTTCTTTGCAGAGCAGTAATAGTCAACTTTGCTATTACCTCATCTATTTCAAAACCTTTCACATTTTCTATCATCTTGAAGATGGTCTTTCATCCTGTCACTTCCTATAAACAGTTGGCTTTTTCACCATTCCACACACAAAAAATTTGTTTTGTGGTGTTCAAGCAATCTTGTATTTTGTCTTTAGTGTCATCTGAAAAAGCACTAACAAGAATAAAGTTCAACCTACACTTTTTCCTTAGTGGGTATCTCTTCTACATTTTCCGTATTTGGTTTTCCTTAATTTCTTTTGCTTCACCAGGAGCCTTCTCATGACTTTTGATAGACAACTTTGGGCATAAGTAGACAGCCATAGCCACAAGACTTATCTTTAACCTCATTTAGCAATAGTGAAAGAAAGGTTAGTTCAAGTGACTGTCCCAGAGCAAATAAAGCTGCTCTGATTCCTGTCACTGAGATTCCCATTTTGAACCTCACTCTAAATAAACCGTTTCTCCATTGCTCTGGAATGGGTTCTAGAAAGACTATCCTCCCTAGCAGCATTCCTGAATACTTAAGTCTGGCCAACAGGGTGAGTCAACAGATAAGATCTACATCTCCCTGTACCAGTCTAGTAGCTGAAATGGAAATGGACTTTGCTAAGTGAGGTCCTAAAATCAATACTATACCCCTAAAGAGGCTTAACTAATAAAGAATTAAAGGCATCTTCCTGCTGGGACAGAATTCCATAATCAGCACAAAAAAAGAAGGAATATGCTTATTACAACCTAAAATGATTTCTAACTGGGGTTTTTAAAGGCAGGAAACTTCATGTGATTGTGCATTCTCCCCTGTAAATGCTCAACTTCTTCTCAGTCCCCTGCCATAATTTTTGAGCCCAATGGCCAATTCCAACCTAATTTGACATGAGGGGCAATTCTCAGGCAAAGCAAGACTGTGCTGGCACTGAAAGAAAAGCCGTTTATGACTTAGCTCATGGCCTGTTCCAACAGGCAGCAGCCAGGCAGCCAGGCAGCACAGGGCAAAGTCAGTTATGGTGTGTCTAGGGAAAATAGGAAATAAATAAGAAATTTGGTAGGAAATTAGGCTTTAATTCCAGTCCTCATTAAACAGCTGGCTTTTTTATGTTTGTCTAATCTGTATGCCCACAAGTCCAGCATAATTACACACTTCAGATATTTGCATTAAGGAAATTTTACCTAAGTTTTTTTTCTACTGAAAAACAGTAGTCAAAGTATACATATAACACAAGTATCATAACTGTACACATTAAAAAAAAAAATTAGAAGTGTTTCATGTACAATGCTAGGCAGTATTTTATCATTCCTGTCAGGATTGAATTAAAAACCCATTAGTGAGACCTTCTAGAATATTTCCATTTCCACTCTAATACCTCTCTGTCAATTAAAGAGGCAATCCCATCCCTCCTTCCCCAGCTGTGTAGTTACAGTCTCAGTGTTTTGCCCTCTCTGGCATTCACCTCCATAGCCTTTACCCCAAAATGACCACTTTTTTTTCTTGGTAAGTTTTCTGCCAATTTAAAAAGTAGAACTGGTTCACTGAGAGATCAAACTAGACCTGACACAGAGGACAAATTATCACAGGCTGGATGTGAGTGGGTGAGGGAGTAAAACTGGGCTTTTCTGTGTCAGCCAACTGTTCAAACAACTCAGCTGTCTCCTCTAACCATAGCCGAAATCTTAAAACATCTTAGCAATTTTCATTTAAAACTCAAGAATTCTGACCTCCATGGAGATTTGTTCTGCTACATCTTATTCAGAAACTTTCTATAAATCTCCTGTAAGCAAGTTTTATCTGAAATGCTGAAAGACTTAAAATCTTCAGGGGGTTACAGCAAATATGTGGAAGGAGTGCACAAAACTATTCAGGTGTGGAAAATAACAGAAAATTAGGTCAGTGTAGATAGATACTGATATTCAGGTTTCCCATCCTAGTCATAAGTACTCCATTTCACTCAAATACTTTTGGAGTGTGCAACAGTCTCCAGATATTACTAATAATACTACAGCTCCTGGACTTAATATTTATCTTTTATTTGCAAGCCCAAAGGAATAAAAATCCAAAGTTGCTGAATAACCTTCACACCAGCATCCCATGGCTTTAATAGGGTACTTAGAATCCTGAGATATATTAGAAACATTTTATTAGTGATATTTAGTATTCTTTGTGTTCAACAGAATTTAATCAGGACAGGGCTGCAGGGCTTTTTGAGCCCAGACAAAAATATTCATGATGCACATTTCTCTTCAGAAAAGCACTTGGTGGTGAAAGACTGGTTTTCAAAGTAGATGTTTAGGGGCACATTGAGATTTTTAAATTGATTTGCCCGTTCCATAATGGAACCATTTAATGTAGAACTCTTCTTAATTAAGAAAAATGGTGATCTATTACTGCAAAGCATAGAAAACTAATGGATTTGCCATAGCAAAGGAAAAAAGAGTTATGTTATATTTAAGTTACTTTCAGTCTAATTTTTTTAATTCAAAGAGATGAAAAAGTAAGGAAACTCCAGAGCACAAGAAAATATTTTCACTAGCCAAAAAAGACCTATTTATTTAACAGTTGGAAATATGTTGCTGGGAAAAACAACAATTTATAAAAATGCAAACTAAGAATCGGTAGTTTTGTCACAAAATTCATAAGCATGATAAATATGTGTCTTTGATATATATATATGAGAAAGTGAGTTCTGAAGCTAAAGGTGAAGATCCAGCTCTTGAAGTTACTGTGTATTTTTGTTGCATTCAGGAAAGCCAGGTTTTTGTCACAGTACATTTTACCAACAAATATTACACAAAGAATTCAAATGTCCTACAACAGTAATTAATAATTTAATGTGTTGTTTTTACCTTTGTTTGCTGTAATTCACAGAATTCCTATCTTTGTTTTATTTTTATTTTAACAGTTCAAAACTAACTATGAAAAGAGAATGTTTAAAGTAGATATTCCATCCAATGACACATCCACAGTGGCTTCCATAATAAGCAATGTGTCAGAAGCAATGGAAACCCTCATCCAAATGAAAGAGGAAATAGTTCCTGTTCCAGGTTCTGTAAATGGAGTGAATGCCCTTGGCTTGGTGGTTTTCTCAATAAGCTTTGGCCTGGTGATTGGAAGCATGAAGGAGCAAGGTCAGGCGTTAAAAGACTTCTTTGATAGCCTTAATGAAGCTATCATGAGATTGGTAGCTCTAATCATGTGGTAAGTGCGTCTTTGATAAATTCCATTTTAAGCTACTAACAATATTTTTTCATTACAATCAGGCACTGGATAGCAAGAGTCTGTTTGGCAGGAAGTCAGACAATAAGACCTTACCTACCTTGTGGTTTTTTTCATAAATGAACCCAAGAACTGTAACTCTGTATATCAATAATTTGCCCAAACATACCTGCTCTTTCAGTGTCTTTAGCTTTTGACAGGAGAAAAATCAGTGTCTGTGGCAGAACTTGCTATGCTTATACAGAGCCATTCTATGTCTTCATAAAGATAGCAATCACAACAGCATGCTATCAAAGTTTCCTTATATCCTAATGTAACTGCACTAAAGGAAACTGGCAAACCTCTCCCATAATCTTATTTCTATGCAGCAAGACTGTTTTCACTAGTTTCCAACACAACTGGTTACTGCAGTTGTTTAGTGTGTATACATACGCCCTTGCATTGTACCTGCAGTTACCCATACACATAATTTTCCTGCTTTCTTTATTGTGTTCAGTAGGTAAATAAAACCAATACCTTTTTCCTCAAACATTAGGTATGAAGACTTTTCAGCAATGAATATTCATTATTTGTCAGGTAGAAGGTTAATTATGAAAAGAAATTGTGTCTTGTTGCCTTCTTTACTACAGAAGACAAACAAACAAACAAACAAATCAACACCAAAAGCCTATCCAAAACCACACACCTATATCTTGCAGTACTACATACAAAACTAAAAATAAGTATATTTTTCCCAGTAACTAAAATTCTGATGATAAAGCAGTGGATAAGAATTGTTACTTCTGAGAAATTTCTGCATGGATTTGATGGCTTAAAGTGCAGTTGAGATATGCTGGATAAATTTTGTTCTGTGGTAACTTAGTGTGAAAAGACAAGTGGACATTTATAGAAATAAGGCTGCACCAGAAGTCCAGCTGCAGCAGAATTATGTCAGAGTTTTATGTTCAGCACTAGCTCTTTCTTCATCTGCAGCTGTGCTTACCAATAGGAAAAAGCAGATCGTACCACCTTTGCTGCTGCCCCACAGTGCAGCTAACCTCTGTCATACAGGTGGCTTCATGCTAAAGTATTTATCCAATGCCCCACTGGATAAAATGGGCCATGGCCAGAAGCAGCTGGAAATCACCAGCCTTCTGTCTAGGTTCATTCCCCAGCAACATGGGAAACAGCACTGGCAAGATAGTAGAACTGGGTACTTGGCATAGTCTACAGCTATGTCAGTTGAACCTTCATTCACACAGATAACATTGTAGCAGAATTGGCTAAACTAGCTTTTAAATGACTCTTGAATTCCAAAGGGAGCTCATCTCCCTACATGTCTGGAAGGCATGCTATACATCCTCAACAGATCCTGAATCCAATGGAGCCCATCAGAAACTTTCACTGCTGTGGTTTGAACTGTTAAGAGTTGAAGTGTTGAACTCTTGAGCTGCTTCTGAATAATTACATCATCCTAACAGTGAAATCCTACATTCATATATGCATATAAACACAAAAGGTATGGATGGGGGAGTAAATTTTTGCTTTGTTCAGTACAATACTGATACGATTTCTGATTTGCAGGTATGCTCCACTTGGAATCCTTTTCCTGATTGCTGGAAAAATTGTTGAGATGGAAGATATGGGTGTGATTGGTGGTCAGCTTGCCATGTATACTGTAACAGTTATCATCGGTTTGCTAATTCATGCTGTCATTGTCCTACCTCTTCTCTACTTCCTGATCACTCGTAAGAACCCTTGGGTATTTATTGGAGGCTTAATCCAGGCATTAGTCACAGCTTTGGGAACATCTTCCAGGTATAATACAATATTTTAAGGCCATATTTTTTTATAATATTACTAGTTTGAGAAACAAATGTCCCTCATGTAATTGGTTAACTCTGTATTCAAGTATTTACTTGGGCACTTTATTTCAGTTCTGCTGCTCTCCGACAGAGATAATTATCATTATATTGACTTGAACTCTATTTTCTATAAGAATCCTTGAACAGAGATGAAATTAATCTGTTTGGTGATGCAGACTGTACGGCTGGAACCCTTGTGGCTTTGATTACCCTTGGTGTTTGAGTTTTTTAAGTAGTTTGTAATGACTTACTGGTAAAGAATGCAGTTGGCAAAGGATATGCATGGCAAAATGGAGCAGCAACAGGAAAATTCAGAGAGGATTCTGAGAGAGCTTGAGAGTCCTCAGTGGCAGCTGATGTTCTGTGCTCAAAATCCTGATAGCCAGTGATGGATATACAACCTGCAAAAGAAATGCCACTTTTGCTCTTTGCTGATGAAGTTATAGGTACATCATATGAATAAAAAACCTGTTTTCATCTATGATGAAACATTATTGTAATTAAATATACATTTCTATACCATATGACTTTCCATGAAAGACCTTTCATTTTAATATATTTTAAAATTGTCTCCTAAAGACAAATGTTTTAAGTCAGACATTCTATATTACTAAATTCAAGTCTCTGGTGTTTGGGATTATTTTGAAGATCTGGATGAGAAGCTATTGTGACCATTACTGTAGAATCTAATTAAGTTTTGTATCACTGAAAAAGCTCTTGAGGACTTAAAAAAATTATGACAGCATGTTAATAGGTAGAGAGGGACAATTACTAATTTCACATATGACATTCAGATGTCGATCCTTGCAAGTTTGTGGAATGCCTAAAAGGGAATTTGATTAATAATGATTTTTAAAAGAAGATAATAAAATTAATGCCAGTCAATATAGTTGAAGAGAAAATAAAATGAAACTACAACTCTAGTGAGTAATAGTAATAGTATTAAGAGGGTATGTTCCAGCTTCTGTAAGACATTCTACTTGGCACTGCTCGAGATTCTCAGTAAGAACCTAGATTGAGCTAAGAGAGTGTCACGACCCAGACTGGACAGACCAAGGAGTCATGTTTAATTCAAAATTCCCTCGAGCTAAATTAAGGTGAAATGACACCAAACGATCAGTTAAAGATATTATTCATGACAGAAGCAAACTGAACTGGGGAGGCATGGTAGTAGGTGGCAGGGTTTCTCACAACAGGAACTGGCATAAGACTACTTCTGTAAACCGTGTAACCATATACATTGATTCAGGGAAGAAGGAGATCCCTCCCGTTGGGTC
>JAOBAS010000072.1:70113364-70140924 GCA_025311575.1 Elanoides forficatus | reverse complement strand
TGCTGTGTAGGGGTTGTTTTTATGCAGAACTTGTTCCACCACAATGTTTGAGACATAACTCTTTCAGTCTCTCACAGAGAGCATACTATACTGTAAGTGTATTTAATAGCTATTTAAAACTGACTGTCATCAAAGAGATTCTTCTAGCACAATCATCCACAGCCCTTCTTCACTTTACATTTTAGTAGTATTTTATTTTATCAATATTGGTAAAGTTGTCAAAGACACGAAAGTCTGTTAAGTAGTTAGCAATGAAGAGGTCACTGAGACAGAGTAATCTGAATTTCTGGGTCTTGAAAAACCTCTTTACTTTGGTGTAGATGTAGAGATACATTTTTCAGAACAAAGAGCCCAGGCAGCTCTTATAAAATGGCCACCTTACTCTTCTGAGACAGTGTCTCTGGAAAGGAACTTGGCCTCATGTGGGCTGAATGGGCACTCCTGTAGCATATGAAGCCAAAATGCTCAGTTGGGTTGGTCTTTAAATGAAATTACCATTTATATCATATTTGGATGCAGCAGCAGGGGAACAAGATTAAGTGGTGTATAGGGCCTGGCTGGGACAGAGTTAACTTTCTTTGTAGCAGCTTGTCTGGTCCCATGTTTTAGATTTGTGACCAAAACAACACTGATCACACACTGGTATTCTAGCTATCACTGAACAGTATTTGCACAGCGTCAAGGCCTTCTCTGTTTCTCGCTCTGCCCCCACGGTGAGTAGATGGAGGGGTGTGCAATACGTTGGGAGGGCACACAACGAGGCAGATAACCCAAACTAACCGAAGAGATATTCCATGACACATACATCATGCTCAGCAGTACAAAGGGAAAATGGGATTTTAGGGAGGCTAGCCATCTTTTACTCAGAAACTGGCTGGGCACTGGTCTACCTGTGGGAGGTGGTGAGTGATTGCTTTAGCATCACTTGTTTTGTTTTCTTTCTCTCTTCTTTCACTTATCCTTCACTTATTAAACTTTTTTTTTTTTTTTAAATCTCAACCCCTGCGTTTTCTTGCTTTTACTGTTCCTTTCCTCTTTGCTTGTTCCACTCAAGGTGTGGAGGCAAGTAAGCAAGTGGCTGTGTGGTGCTTAGCTGCCTACTGGTTTTAACCTACAAGTGGTAAACTAATGTAACCATCCATCAAAGTGCCCTTTCCAGGGGAACCAGCAAATAAGAGAAAACACGCTGTTTATTGAAGGCTTGAATAGCTCAATTTGAATAACTTCAGGAAAACAATGCTTAGGGATGACTCAATCATAACTCCATGACACAAAAAATAAGAAGCTGGAATTTTTAAATAGATTCATCTGCCTAGCAGAAGAATCTTGTGACAAAACAGTGAAGTTAGACACATTCAGACTAAGGACTACATAGAGTAATTAACCACTGGGAAAAGTTTCCAAGAGCATTATGAGATACTCCATCATTAGAAGTGTTTAAATTCAGCCTTGGCATTTTTTAAAAAAATATTTTGCTACATCACATAAAAATTAAGACAGACAGAATAATGTCTCTTGTCATCACAAGGCGTGATGCTTTTTATCCCCTCTTTGTAGAATTTATATCATGTATTACATTCTTTCTTTTTGTTTCAGTTCTGCAACACTACCTGTTACATTTAAGTGTCTAGAAGAAATAAATGGAGTGGACAAACGAGTTACAAGATTTGTACTGCCAGTTGGTGCTACAATTAATATGGATGGAACTGCTTTATATGAGGCTTTGGCTGCAATTTTCATTGCACAAGTTAACAACTTTGATCTGAACTTTGGGCAGATTATCACAATCAGGTACAGAAGCAATTATTACTTACATCTAATAAAAGTACCTTTGCAATGACTCCTCCTTGCTGTTATATGTGGGATTAAACAAGAGCGTCTAAAGCTAAAAACAAGAACTGCTGCAGTAGCTGAATAACTGTAATGATTTACATTTTCTGCACAAAAGACACACCCCACCCCACCCCCAGTACATATTATCCATTAGGTAAACCTTTAAAAAACTCTAACATGACACACCTATCACTGCACTTAGTAAAGTCAACAAGTACATTTTTTAATGACTTTTAAATTTTCTTTCTTAAGAACTCATGCAGCTGTTGGGAGCTGTAGACTTACAATCAATACCAGGTAGTTTATAATGCATGTACAAAGCAGTAGCATCAAAGTGTCACAGTGCTAAAGCTAGGAGAGGTAGTGTTTTCCTAGTCCTGATGGTCTCAGGATACAAATAGAGCAAGCTGTGTAAGGAGCAAGTAATACCTTTTATTACACCAGCTGATAGAGGTGGAGAAGATAGGTATGTTTTCAAGCACACAAGCCTTCATGTTTGAAATGGAACAGCAAACAACCCACTGAGTAGCACTCAATGATAACTGATCTGCATTAATTTCATTATGTTACTCAAGCAGTTTAAGAGAAAAGGGTGATGGGTACATGTGCAGAAGAGAGAAGGTCAGCAAGGGGAGAGAGGGACAATGTAGGACAGAGAGGCACTTATTTATCACTCAGGAACACTGAAAGTTCAGATATAGTGCACTGGGAATGTAGAAGATTTTCAAGCAGAAGTGCTTCTCTCCATAAAAACCGCCAGCTTAATTCAATATTCATCAAGAGAAGGCAAAACTCTGCCTTCATACTCTGAGGCAATAGTTTCATGTTCATTAGTACTAGAGCTGCTGCCTGCCAAATCACCTGACAAAACAAATTCTTCCTAAACCAGGTGTGAACAAGCATATTTCTATCAAGTTACTAGACTGATGATTCAGGGTTTCTGGCAGATTTCTCTTTTCTGATGGCAGAATGCCAACTGCTGGAGGACAGATACTTCACCTGGCATGAAGTTGTGAGATGGACAGAGAATAAAAATTCTTGCATTAGATCTGCCAGGACAAAATTACCTCCTCAGCTTTTCTTTTAACATGTTTGAGCTTGTGGAGTGAGTTTGTTCAATGGCTGTGGGCATGTATCTATGTTTTTGTCTGGCCCTTAGCATCTAGTAGGGGATTTACAACCTAACAAAATCATGTTTCAAGGGTTCTGAATAAAGGTTTAGTGTAAACATTTTGGATTAAGATCCACACTCCCCTGAAGCTATGCAGTGTTCAGATAAGGGGCTGGTCTCATCTTTTTTTTTACTACTGATCAAATGCATTCTTACTTCAAACCTGGTTTTAATGTTTGCCAGATGATAAGGAGAGTTCATTATGGAAGTCAATTAATTGCTCTTGCCATCTCTTTGCACAGCATCACAGCTACAGCTGCCAGTATTGGGGCTGCTGGCATTCCTCAAGCTGGACTGGTCACTATGGTCATTGTGCTTACATCAGTAGGTTTGCCTACAGATGATATCACTCTTATCATTGCAGTGGACTGGTTCTTGTAAGTATTTTTATGGAGTCACTAAGGGTTTAGACCATATTTAGAAGTGCAATAGCCAGGGACATTCTGGCAATATCGCAATCAGTGGTGTACTTCTTTTGCTGTGGAAGGCAGTTGGAAGGAAGTGTTAAAAAGAATCACTATTTCTTGTGATTAAGGTATTTTCTTAGAGCAGATGGTGAGGGGTGTTACTTAATTATGGTTCCTCTTGCATACGAAAGGGTTACTTAGAAACCTGGATCCTTAGGGTACTAAGAAAAATTTCAGACACCCTGTAATTAATCAGCAAAGAATTGCTTTAGTCTTCTATATTTTTGTAGGATGGCAATGAAAACCTTTCCATAAATCAGGGTAAGAGCTGGTTCAGATCTGACTCATACTGGAGGCCTGCTGACTATCTAGTCTGGGAAAGGTTCATACACCTCCCCCATGAACACAGAAATGAAAAACAGTTGTGTAACTCTCTTATCCAGCTACCACAATGTATTGCCCCTCAGTTTTTCCATGCCTCTGTCTGTAGAAGACTGACACCTGTAGGTATATGGGGAAGTCCCTTAGGTCCAGGAGCTAAATCAAAGACAGGTTTCCTCTGACTTCTATTTCATCTAATGCCTATTAGTTACAGTTTCCAGAGGGTTTTACCCTTCAGTCTTCTCAAGTGATCCCTGCAAGAAGTTGCCTGTGTTGTTATGAGAACATAAGGTCTTTAAATTATTATCTAACCACATGCCCGCAGCCTTATGTAGGTGGATGCTTATCGAGTAAAAGTGCCAGTCACTCCTCATCAAGCTGCCTCCTACATCTTCTGGGCAGAGCCCGCTAAGAGGGCTGAGTTGTTGTAGTTTAATTTGAATTATTTCAGCACAATTCCACCCTAAATTACTGACTATAATTTACAGTCATGACAGAAATTACCCTGACGAGGTAGATTCTCATTGGCTTACATGTTCAGAGGATATAAATTCAAACCACCAGAGTGTAGAAATGCCTCCAAGAAGCATCTGCTATGTGCTCCCTTTGTTGTCCTCATCACACAACTCTTTCTCGCTGTGAAGTTGCCAAGAGTATTAACATATTTTGTGACTCCAAGTCCTAGTATATTTGTTAATTTCTGTAGAAGAAATCATGGCATTAACAGTTCAGATAAATGAATGTATATAAAATAGTTGAATCATCTAGTAGATTTTTAAAGGCCATTTTAACAGCTAGTCTGCATGCTTCCCTGAACAAGTGGTGAAATCAAGGCTGACTTACTGTTTCTCCTTAGGGATCGTCTCCGTACCACTACCAATGTCTTGGGAGACTCCATTGGAGCAGGAATTGTTGAACATTTATCACGGCATGAGCTGAAGAACAGGGATGCTGAAATGGGTAATTCTGTGATAGAGGAGAATGAAATGAAGAAACCATACCAATTGATCTCACAAGAAAATGAGAGTGAGAAACCATTAGACAGTGAAACCAAGATGTAGGGTAAAGAAAGGATGAGTCCAACACAAGTGTGGAAAACACACGCTTTTTCCAGCCGTTAATATCTTGAATTCACCAAGTTCACTTATTCCTTGATTTTTCCCTTTATGCCAGCACTGGAAAGAATTAATGAAAATATATTCCAAATGAGCAGTGATCACAGTATATGTTGGCTTCCCACTTAGAAAAAATTAACAGGCCACAACACTGGTCCTGCTACACATGTGCTAACTGAGGATAAAAAAAAAGAGAGATTCTCAAACAAAAACAAAATTCAGTGTATATGTTATTCATATGTTACTCATGTTACTCAGTCCTGTGAACCCATTCTTTTTTTTTTTTTTTTTGTGAACTGGAAGGTAAAACAGATAACAGAGCCTAAAAATGGTTTTATTTTTTTAAATACCTGTTGCAAAATTCCTAACTTCTATAAACACACAATCAACACTTCTAACTTGATAACTGCATCCAGCTAAGTTAATTAATGGGATTTGGGGGTTTTTATCTGATTTTTTTCCTCTAATGTTATATCGTTGTTCAAATACTAGCAGGTCAATAAAGAGAAAGACATTAATTAAAAGGATAAAAAGGGAGAAAACATAAATAAAGAAAAAAAATACCCCAAATTAGCACTTTCATCAGCTGAGTTGAAATATTTCTAAGAAAGTTATTTTATCTAGACACAGTTTTTCACATTAGCCTCAGCTGATATTGAAAAAAACTTAGCCTAGTCAGTTCCCACTGACTTGCAAATATTTACATATGTATGTATGTACTTCCAATCTGGATTTGCCCCCTTAATTTCAGCATCAAAACCCAGTTGAACAATTTATGTGTGTCAATGTTCGTAGGAGCAAGGCCCTAGGCTGTATTGACTCTGGGACAGAAAATGTGTCTTCATCTCTGTTTGGAAAAAAAACCATAGCATGCTCTGTGTATGCCAATTATCTACTTAATAAGCAATAATAAGAGTAGAAGGCAGCACTAGCTTTCTGCAGAAGGTGCAGAAGGGTGAGATGCTCAGATCCTAAAGGGACTGGATTCTAAAGCTGAATCCCTGGGTTTTTCTGATTGGAAACCTCCCAAATGCTTGGTCATTCCACTCACAAGTTATAGAGCTATTAGCTGGATTTACATTTTTCAATCTGGAGAAAAATGCTCCCTATCTCAATATGAAATTTCAAAATCCTTGTGTGTTTATCAGTAGCATCTCAAAAAGAAAAAATAACACTTTAGAAAGTAAAACTAATGGGTGCTTTTTTACTTTTTACTAGGAAAAAAATATAAATTGCAAAATAGTAAATATTATAATAAATGTTGAAATTTTAATTAGAAAGGATTTTAAAGCGCAATATCGTAGGTTTCTTTCAGGGAATATGTAAGAAAGAATGAAAAAAGGGAGACAATGCACTTGTAATCTTGTGGCATTATTTGTTCATTTCAAGATTATTCCCTGATGAAGCCCTTTTCTAGAAATATAAATTATGTATTTTTTCTTTGTTTATTATTATAGAGGTTAAACTGGAAACTTTTATAATGTAGTTACAGTTGAGGGAACAAAAAAATATTAATTGACAGGCACAATAGTGTTGAGTGATCTTTTTTATTAAAATGTTTGGTTGTCTTCTTTCTCCCTCTCCCTACCAAAAAATTCTGATGAATGAAGGATTCTCTTGCAATGTCCCAGCTGCCACTCAAAAACCATTCCATATGTTGCTTCTGTCACTAGAAAATATAAATATGGTGTATAAGTAACTGCAGTGAAAAAGTCAGCATACTGGTTGAAGGCAAATCTTTTCCCAGGCAAGACTGGTTTTTCAGGACTGAAAACTATGCCCCATCTTCTCCAGCTCAGTAACCCAGACAATACAAGCAGGAACTTTCCAGTGAATGAAGTGAGCAGGGTTTAATACAGAGTATTGAGCAGTCAAACCAACAAAGCTCTAAATGAATCTCTGACTGAGAGAAAACAAATATAGGGGGATTTTTTTGCTAACAGAATGCAAATCTAGGATACAGACAGGCATTTTTTGATATGTAATTAGAGATATTTTTATATAGATATTGTATTCAGAATGTGTGTATAAACATTAACTGTAGATTTTATGGTGTAACAATTTAATTTTCTGTTAAGATTTTGTTTGGAAATACATTGCAGAGACAATGTAAATGGCTGTCTTTCTATGACATCAGCTGAGAAAAATGAATTGTGTCACAAAGAATGTGATCTTTTTTTATACTAACTTTGTTTCTTACAGAAATCAGGTATTATAGAAAGATTCCCTTCCCCATTCCTCACTGGTTCTGCATTGGTATGCACCCAGAGTGGATTGAGAAACATTACTTTGTAGATGTATTTTCAATAAAAATAGTTTTACATTACTGCTTTTTTGTGATTTAGAATTTCTTTCAAAGGCTCTGTAATAGAAGCTTCACACAAACTTAGAGCTGACACTCGTAATATGGGATTTCAGGAATTCCAGGCCATTTCATACAGCAGGGCTTTGATATAGCAGGGCTTCTTCACTTCAAATACCTGCTTTACAGTTTCATGATCAAAAATAAACAAGTAAAGGAGGGGAGGGAGGAACATTAAAAATAAAAAGGACCAATGTTCATCCTACTTAAGTTCATTCAAATTCAAGTATATAAATTCATACTGATATCTGCAAAATACTAAAAAAGTAAGTATTTACATTTTCATTGATTCAGCTACTGCAAAGCTGCCAGTTCATTTTGGATGTATAATTAGATGGTCCAAAACCCCCATTGACTGGGGTATTACAGCATCATAACATTACAGCCATCCTAGACAAACCACTGTTTTTCTCACAGAAGTGGTTTGTGATGGTGTCAGGGTTCATTCAGCAACAGTTTCAGATAGCAGTTATCATCTAATGGAAGTGAATGTCTTGTCAGAAGGACTGGGAAGGTATAAAAGATGCGAGCTGAATCACTTTCATCTGGGAAGTTGTGTTGGTTGGAAGAGCTGGAAGCAGCACGGAGAAGTCCTGCCTTCCCGAACACACACCAACAAACCACTGGACAATGACCTCTGTGAATTTGTCTGTGGTATTTTGAGTCAGGACAATATATAACGCAACCAATTTTGTAAAAAAAATTCTGAGAAGACATGCATGAGCATAACTTTTCCCAGTTTTTTTTCCAGTTATCTACACATTCATTCACTCAACCCAGGTAAGTGTCTTTGTGTTTCTAGAGTTACTATCATGATGGCAAGAGCTAAAGAAATAGGGTTAGTGTATCACTTGCAGATATTACTGGCACAGTGGCCTTGCTTACTTCTCTGTGCCCCCATGCAGAAAAAAGATCTCTGGTATTCCGTAATTTTTCAGCAGTGTTTTCATTTGGAAGTTGGGGTACAAAACAGCCATGCCATTCTTAGGCAAGAATTTATGTCTCTGTAACACTGTGTGGCCAGTATAAAGCAAAGTGATCATGCATGTGGAAAATCAACTACTGGCACAGGAAAGTATCTCTGTCTTCCCTTCTGAAGGACTGAATTTGCACAAGTGACATTTGTCTTCCAACACAGGCAGAACTGATAAGAAATTTAGGGCATTTGGTTTTTTTTCAACTAACCCTGTAACACATGCACGGTTTAATAAAGTTACAACGAAAATGGTACAGAACTATGTATCTTTCTTCTAGCATGATAAACAGTTTACTAGTTGTGCTGGTTGTGATCAACAGTGTGTGATTAACTTGCTTCGAGTGTGATCAACCACTTCTCAGAACAGGATAAAAAATCTGGGATGAACTGATCACTCCTGTTTGGGTTTCTGTTTGATCTTTCTGAAGAGATTGGCTTACCCAGGAAGCATGGAGTAAGATGGAGAAAGACTTGTACACCTCCATGCCAACTGAAAACCCAGACTTGCAACATCAGTGAGGCAGGAAGACTCCTGATAACAGAGAGCTGTAGTCAGATGATATAATCCTGCATGGTGAGCCCTTTCCTTTCCCTTCTCCCCCCACCTGGCTCCTCAGATGTCTAAGATACCCAGAGGGGTCTAAAAATTCCAAAATTTAGTAAAGGAGCACTTGCATGTCTAACCAAAGTTTTTCTTCAACATGCCTCATTACACAACTAGGGCTGCACAAATAGTTGATTTTTCACTTCAGCGAGAGAACTGAAAGACTGAGGAGAATAATTCTTCCAGGGCATCATGAAACAATTTTTTATTGCTTAAAAAAAAAAAAAAAAGGGTACTCTTTTTCAGGTATAATGAAATGCCTTATTCTCCACTTGTTGAAACATCCTATCTCATTTCTGGACCACTTTTACTCAATTTTAAATTAAAAAAAACTCAGCTGTGAAATGAACTGTAACTCAGAAATAAAACATTCAACCATTTTGCTAGGAAAATGTCAAAATGAAATATGTCAACTTTTCTATAATATCTTCTCACTTTAAAGTCAATTGTGTTTACAGAAGTTGGCAAAGCTTCACAAGTATTTGCCTCAAAACTGTATTTTTCAGCAGTATATTTTTATGTTACTGCTTTTCTTTACTCTTTACAACTTCCTTTTTCCAGACATTGCACATTTTTCTGCTTTTCCTGATTGCTTAGATTTTTTCTTCATTGTACTATTGGCTTTTTAAGAGCTTTTAAAAAATCTGATATTTGATAAAAATTATAAAGACCAACTCTTTCTTGATATTTTTCCACCACTGTTACTATTGCACTAGCTCTTAAACTTGTGTGTTCATTTCCTGCATTGTGGGTTTTTTTGGTGCCTCAACCAGTTTCCCGTTTTCTGCAGGACCATATTCCTCTCTACACATATCCCACTTTCTCTTCTCACTTTACTCTTCATTTTTACAGCTTCTCCTCCAAGAACTCCACTGCAGCAGGTCTTCATAA
This sequence comes from Elanoides forficatus, assembly GCA_025311575.1. Classification (NCBI taxonomy): domain Eukaryota; kingdom Metazoa; phylum Chordata; class Aves; order Accipitriformes; family Accipitridae; genus Elanoides; species Elanoides forficatus. The sequence continues at coordinate 70,131,184 of JAOBAS010000072.1, read as the reverse complement.
ACCCAGATTCAGCTCTCAATAGTATTCCTGGTCTCCTTCATAAACCTAGACACAAGTCAGCCTTTCTGTGTTTTGGTTCCCAACCAGTAAAATGGGGACAACAGCATTGCCCTAGCACCAGAGTTGTTCCCAGAGAAATCAAGGTTGTGGAGAGCACATACAATGGAGCTGACACACACACACACACCGGGGTCATGCCTTGTGCACCATCCAAACCCCGAGGATTTGCCCCTCATCCATAGTACCTTTTTACTATTATCTCCTGTGCTGTAGATACTTAAGATGCATTTAAGAATTTATACTACCTTCTCTTCAAAACAAAACTTAAATTAATTTGTTCATCGTAATTGTACATAAAAAGAGGCCAAAGCCTGCGGTGCTTGCTGGCTCCTTTCACTGGCAAAACTCCCATGAATAGCAATAGGGCGAAGGATAAAATAAAGATCTGACTTGGATTTCACACCCAGAGAATAAACTACAGTGCAAATATATTCAGAATAAAATTAGTACTTATGACAGATGGTGACTGTTGTCCGGTCTGAGCAGGTGCTATGCAAACCTCCCTTCATAGATCTGCCGGTTCACCTTGCTCGTGACCTGCAGTTCCTCTCCTATTCAAATGCCGCTCCTCTCCCAGGCAGCAACTCCTGGCCATGCCAAATTGCCTGGTGGTTTTGTGATATGCACAAATGGGGACTGGGATGAGACCACCCAACTTGCTTTCATTTACAGGCTAAGCCAGGATGTAACGCAGAGTCTCCAGAAGAAAAAGACTACGGTACTAACCCACTGTGCCACTTAGCCTCCACGGTGCAAAAGAGCTATTCAGATGCTGCCAGCGCTTCATTTTCAGATGTACTGTGGCTCTGTAACAATCAGCCTCCCAAAAACTGCAACGCGTTTCCCAGCAATGACAGCCAAAATTTTTGTCTCATCGGATTGTGCTGCCATCGTGTGGCAAATGGTTTTTACAAGTAACATTTTCCCTCCAATTAAAAAAATTAAGTTAAATCCTCTGACGAACAGTTGAGCACAACACTTAATGTTTGCTTCAGCTGCAGAATGCTATTATTATAATCCAATTTATTCACATAAAGAATATACTCATTCTTCTTATCCCATGTGCAGCACAGCCTTAAGGAGGTTCAGCTCTGAACACATTCATTCTTATGTTGATCCTTTCACGTGTGCGTGTTTTTTGTCTGTGCTTTATCTGAGCATCTCTCAGGCAATATGAAGGTGTCTTGGGGAAAATGTGTGCCACAATTCCTGAAACAGTCTTTTAGATACTGGGGGAGTGATGGTGTATGGGCTAATTTGCTAACACTAATTGCTAACACAGTGGAGTTTCACACAGTTATTAATCTCTCTTCCAGTCTCAATTTTTTCTCTTTGGAGGGGCTTTCTCTTGGTAATCTGACATCCCCCAAGGTGCTATGAAAATTCTAGATTTGCACACTTGGAATCTGTGCCTGCAAAACCTTGTCCCTGTTGACACATATAGACAGTCATTGACATAATGCATTTTGAAGGGACTTGAGAGTCAGGCCAAATGTTAGTCTTCCTATGAGAACCGTTGATTAACACCTAACTGAGAAAGTACCACCCAGGCTGTCAGCTGTGGCCAAAGAGCATTTGGTATATCTGATGAAGAGAAGAAGACGTAAAACTTTTAAAGTTTCCTTTCTCCTAAGACAGAGTCTGGCCCAGGTCAGCTCCCCGACAAAACTCCTCTAACCTGCCAACAAGGTACAGAGCCCTTCACAGTACAAAACATGAGCACTGCACTTTCATTCCTTGTGCTTCCTCCTGGCGGGCTGACGATTTGCCTCAAAATCTCTAAACTACTTCAGAATTCAGATGAGTCAGGCGAGCTCTTCCAGGGCCACATCCACCAGCTACGTGGCTGTGCTCTGCTTGCATGAAGCAAATGCTGTGTGGCATCTGGCCAGGACCTGAGCCTTCCCTTTGCAAACCAGCAGTGCTGCCAGCTCTTGTAGTACTAAGTATTATGTTGTAAACTCCTAGAGTCAGAACTAGGAGAATTTTGCTTACACCGCCTTAAATTACATTTCCAGCCCTCATTGCTGTCTAAAAATGTGATGTGACATGAAGGACCAGAAAGCAAAGAAGAGCTCCAAATTATTATTTTTAAGTCAGTCTTAAAAGGGCCCAATGTATGATTTTGAACATTTGACATCTGTAATACTGAATCCTATGTTTGTAATACTGAACCCTACTAAAATAACATCCCTCAAAAGCTACTCCAGCAAATATTGACCTTCCTGTCAATTAATGTCTTTGTCAAACTGTGCTAGGACTCTCACAGTTTAGCAATAACGAAATCACCATGAAACTCCACCACTACCAAAAAGTGCATCATCTGCTAAAAATACAGAGAAAAGTTTTTAAATTGTGAAAATAATTCCAGGAGCATGGGCAGGACTTTATTTACTGCTAACCCAAAGCAGCCCTTCTATTTCAGAGCCATAACCCATAAACTACAGAGTCAAGCTTTGCTTGTTCCTTCTTTCCTTTTAATTCATGACTTTTCACAGTATATTTTATTCTGGCGGGTAAAGCACTCTTCAGATACAAGCTTAGCTGCAAACACAAGAGAGACAGTATTGGAAGGGTAAAAGGGTGCTGGAGGATATACTGGGAACTACAGAGCAGCAATTCTGACTTCCTGCCATGGTAAGATAATAGCATAAACCCACTCAGCATATGGACAAACAGAGGGTATTGCGAAGGATCTGACGTAGTTTCTGCAAAGGGAAAACTTGCCTCATGGACCTGCTGGATGTCTGTAAGTGCACTATTAGGGAAACCAGTGAGTGCAATATATTTGGATTTTCAAAAAGCCATTGACAATGTCCTACAACAAAGGTTAATACAGAAAATAAGTTGCCATGGACCAGAGGATAGGTCCTTTATGGATTTAAAGCTTGTTAAAAGATAAGAAAGAAATGGTACAGCTTAACTAAACTTTCTCAGGATGAAGAAGCATCCAAAGTGAGTCCTCTGAGAAACTGGTGATGGGACTAGTTTTTCTGAACACCTTTATCCGTCCCCCGGAGAAGGAAGTTTGCAGTGAAATCCCTTTAAGTGCACAGATGATATTACGCTCTTTCAAGTAGTTAAATTCCTTGCCAATGGTATCAAATTCCAGAAGGAGCTCACAAAACTGAATGAGTGAAAGGCTGCCAGGTAAGCTTCCCTTTAGACAAATATAATGTAGTGCATCTATGGGAAAAAAAATCTAAACCATGTTTATATGATGTTGAATTCAAATCTGGCAGTTATGAGCCAAGAAAAGGATCTTAGAGTTGTCACTGACAGTTTCCTGAAATCATTGGATCAATTCACTGGCCAAAAAAGGCAGTAAGATGCTGGGTACCATCAGCAAAGGTAGAACAAGAAGAACTGAGGACACACCTTGAGTCCTGTAGACAGCCCAGGTGTGTGCATTTCAAGGAGGATGTACAGAATTAAGAGAAATGAACATGATGTGATACAAAAATGCTGGGGCTCCTTACTTGGAGAGTTTGTATGATGAAGAATAACAAAATCAAGAAGGCAATGGATAAGGTAAATATAGAACTGCTCTTCACCATATCCAATGCTACTAGACACAGGGAGAACTTGATGACGCTACTGGGAGAGTATTTTAAAATAGAGAGTTTAAATGAGTCAAAAGAGAGTACAGCTTTACAAAGTGGATAGTGAACATTGGAACTTGGCTGTCACAGGACATGCACATAGACAGTATCACAGTGGAGGCAACAGTATCAACAGGTTGAAAAGGGGATTATATACATTCATGAACAGCCCTAAAAGCAGATACAACAAGAAATAAGGAAGGACAAATCCTCCAGCATCCTTACTGCACCTACTTTGGAAGTTAAGGAAGTCACCCACAGAAGTGGCCAGCTCACATGCTTTCACTAAACAGTGTGTCCACTGCAGGGCAGTGAGAATGTACTGGGTTTAACAGAACATTGGTCTGACCTAGCAGGACATTTCTAATGTGTTTACTTTTTTCCACCTGTCCCACAACAGCAGGCATTTGGGCAACACAAAATGTCCCATTGTGTTATCTGCTGATAAGTATCCTGTGGCACCAGTAATTCCTTCTGTGGCTTTCCACTTCACTGATTCATGCCTTGAAGTTCTGCATCTTGCATAAAGTAGTCACCTTGGAGCTGCAAATCGACGGTTAAAATCTTTCAGGAAGAACGATTTTCTGCTTTCACACATGTAATGCTGTGTGTGCTTATGTGTATGATATGCTATCTTCCTTTGCAGCATGTTACAAAGTTCCCTTGTTAACCTTTTACAAAACTGACATGACTTCCCTAGGCACAGACCTCTCTTCTAGACACGGAGCAACAAAACCTGCTTCCTAGAGCTCCCAGTAAGTACCATTTTGCAGTTTGGGCAATGCAAGAATGGCCAGGTGAAACAGAGAACAAAATGTCACATCTCCTGTTTTTCTACTTCTTAATCAATTTCAGCAAATCCAATCTCCCTTCAGAGGAGCCTGGTAAGTGTCAATACAACCTGTACAGTTGTGCTCTCCTGTTTTCCAGCCAATCCACTCATGCAGGGAAAGCTCAAAGTCTGAAGCACAGAGACAAGCTCATCCATATGTGCTTTCCTGAAATACTGCTTTTGTTATTCTGATGTTTCTGCTACTTTATGCAATATTCTCTTAAAGAACTTGGGGAATTATTGGGACTGTGAAAACAAAAATTCCAGAAAACAGACTTTTTTTCAGATTCATCCCACTCCTTTAGTTGGAGAGAGCAACAACAATAGATAAAGACAGACAGCAACTTGGCACAATAATTAATAATTCATCACATGTTAATGAAAGTGCTGTCAGTATCAATCACTGAAGAACTCAGTTTAAAATTTCTTTAATATAAATTATTTTTCTTTTAATAAATTATTATATTGTATTGTATTATATTATATTATATTATATATGTATTATGTTGATACAATTTATTATTAAAAATATTCTTATTCTTATTCTTATGGATTTTCATCTTTGATTAGCAAATCTGTGAAAGCATTTTATTAAAAGCATGCCACGTAGATAACCCAACCTAAGGATATTTAGAAATGGCATACTATGATGTTGCTAAGTTTTCTCTCTCTCCTGCAAGGTACTGAGCATTGTAAGTTTTTATTGTGTTGAAAAGCAGTTCTGAAAAAAGTATGCAGAAGGTCTGTAGCATAGGGCAAATCAGACTTATGAGTTGATTTTGAACCCCTCTAATGCATTTATTTGGGAGAATTCTTGATAGACACAAATATCATTAGTAGTAAAATCCTGGGGTCTCCAGATATAATGTGATGCCCCTATTCTAACTAGCATGCTAAGTGTGAGAGAATACAAGACTCGTGATTTCCTCTCCTTAACAGGTCAGGGCTGTAAACAGATATAACCCAAACACAGGGTCATCATTCATTGGCCCAATTAGCTACTTTTGCCAAGTTAAACATTCCTTCAGCTGACATCACAGAATGAAGCACACATTTATAGCAAACTGTAAAGGATAGCAGCTCTGTTCATTTAATTTTCATCCCTTTTCATCTCTCTCCTTCTTTACTCAGTTTTTGCTCCTGCCTCCTGCTCCCTGGAGCTAGGACTAGCATTTTTTGTACATTTATGTACATCACCTGTTAAGCCAGAGGGCTCCTTGAAGTCCCTCTAGCAGACTGGGCAGTAGCCATCTATCCTCATGTCATTAAATTGGCTGGGACAAGAAGCAGCACAGAATTTGTTGGCTCACATACACTATAAATTTTGCATCTAAAAGCTGCATTAAATTGGTGAGGTTTAAAGCCATTTCAGCAGAATGCTTTTGTCCAGAAGATGTACTGGCCCTACAATACCTAATTTCAAACTTCATAAGGGCAGAGCTCACCATACAGAGAAGTGCAGAGAAAGCCTGAGCGATAGATGTGACATACAGTCCTGCAGAGAAAGCCAGTCCAAGCACTGTGAGATTGCTTCCTCCTCCCTTTCTCAAGTGGATTCATAGGCTTTGCAATAATCCCTTACACTAGGATGAAATTCACCCCAAATCAGGCAGGGTGAATTCTTTGTTCTGCCTGACATCTAGTGGTCCTAAACAGAAACATTTTCAGGAACTCAACTGCTCTTTCCGCAAGTTTCCAATTTTGACATTATGCACTCAGACTGAATATTATGTAAAACTTTACTGTTTCAGATAGAGGGCCTGTGGCCTTTTCTAGCATTTTCCCCTGAAAATTATTTGAATCAGTATTTTGATCTGAATTCTGCTTACCTTTCAAGTGAAGCAAAAAACATAAACAAAAGTATAGAGATATCAATCAACATTCAAGAGAATCACTCGCCACGGGTCTTTCACATGTGCACAAGCATTTTGTGGAAGAACAGCTCTGATACATGGCCAGTAAAATAACTGTACTATGCTACACAGTCATCTCAGTTTTTAAAAAGAGTCAAAACACAGATTTTCAGGAATAACCATGTTACCTTTAGACACGGCGCTCAGTACAAGTGATACATAGAAATTCATCTTGGATTTTATGTACCTTACTTGTCACTTTTAATTATTCTGATTTAAGGCTTTAAAATCTCTTTCAACTAAAACTTTCAAAGACACCCAAGAACTACTTGTATGAAACACAGTATCAAAAAAGTCTATACTCAGAAAGGATGGATAAAAGCAGAAAATATTTGGGCTTTTTGCAATGGGCTGAATAGCAACTTCTCACCATTCATCTTTGGTCACATAATTTCAAAAACTACACAACAGCAAAATGACATTCCAAGAAAGGCAAAAGAAGTTGTATTGGAGGAATGGAAAACTTTACAGCTGAAAGGAGCATAGAAGGATTAGAACTAGTTGGAGTGCTACTAAAGAAGACCAGTGGCCAAGCGGCCAAGGTCTCCATTAAGTGGAAAGAGGATATGCCATTTATGCTTTCTTCTAATGAAGAAGCAAAGTGACAATCCATGAAATTAGAAGCTGAAAATTCACACATTACAGTTAGTTACTTCAGATTATATTGCGGTGAAGATTTCAGCTGAATCCAGAAGAGTTTTCATGTTTATAAAGACAATAAGAACATCCATACTCACATCAGATAAATTCATGTACAAACTTTTAAAAGGGACAGAAATTCTCATGCCTCAGGACACCCATCAGTCTCTGTGTGCCGAGTAGGAGGAAAATTCCCCAGGGGCATGCTAGATCACATGCCTTTTTTAGCAGTTTTACACTTTCTCTGAAGCTCTGGCTCGCTGTTTTTGCCAAAATCAAATTAGCCAATGAAATGAACTGGAGGTCTGATCCAGGATGGCAATTCTCATGTTGCCAATTACCACAGCAGCACATGAAAGCAAAAGGTATGTATGTTTGTCACTGGGCAACAGGAAGGAAAGAAAGCAAGAGCCTGTGAGGCACATAGCCTCGTATCATTGATCTCAAATCATATACCTCCTATGATGAGCTTATCAAGCTCCATTTTAAAAGCAATTAGGATTTGGCTTTTTACCTCTATCATTATAATTGGGAAGCTGTTTATTAACCTATCCAATGGCTAGGAGTTTCCTTTTAATTTCATATTTTATAAAAATATTTTATATACATTTGTTCTTATTCCAGATATTTTCTAGCACGTAAGTAGCTCTTCTCACTCCCCATGCTGAGTTTCTGTATTCCCTCTCAGCCTTCTTCTGTCTGGACTATAAGGAAATTTTTTCAAGTCTACTCCCACGTATCTCTGCTCCCCTGATCGTGCTAGCAGTCCTCTCCTACACTTGAGCCCTTACCCTTCTTGCACATAAGTGACCAGAATTTCTAATGGTATTTCAGATGAAGTTAGGAATGCATGAAAACATTAATTCTTCCTAATAGCTACCAAATACTTCACTGACACATCCCAAGATCTCATTTACTGCTTTACTACCATCTCATTCTCTCTACATGCAGTCATCCTTTAAACATTTTCAACTAATTATATTCCAGCTTATAGCAAAAATTCCTGTTATTAGTCCCTAAATGCAATGATTTTCCACCTTGCACAAATGAATTTAATTGCATTCAATCAATATTTGACTTTTTTTTATATCAAAGTCATTAATAGAATTATTAAGACTTGTCTCATGTGGGGAACTTCACTAGTAACCCCCCCTTCAATGTTACTCTTCCCTTTTTCTCTTTTAACCAGTGTCTCAAACTCCTGAGTAGTTCTAGACAAACCAATCTTCTTCAATTCAGTTAATAATTTTCAAGACATCATACCTAACATTATGTTGAATACCAAATAAATGACATCTAGTAAATTGCTTTTGCCAAGAAAATCAGTTATATTTAGAAAGAAAATGATACAGTAAGTTCGGTCTGATCTAGGTCTTATGAATCCACACTGCATTTTGTCCTGTTTCATTTAGTTCCCACTTGTCATGTCCTTCCGATTTTTGCCAAGTCTTTACATTCTGCTAAGCTCAGGCTAGACTAGTATCACAGCAATGGGGGCTTCAGAGAGATCTGTACAGTCCAGGTGCCTGTGCAGAGGCAAGATCAGGTTCAACCAACATTGTCTTTAACAGATATTTGTCCAATCTGCTCTCAAAACCTAATATGGCTGTGAAAATCTTCAATTAACCATGCCTAGTGTTACACTCCAGTTAGAAGTACCTCCTACCATTCACTTCAAGCCCTCTCTGCAACAAAAGATGATGTTTTTTTCTTTTTCTTTTTCCACTCAGAACAGAAAACTATTGATAACCTTTTTATAATAGTCTGGGTATATGAATAGACTGGCTATTTTGCAGTCTTCTTTCTTGCAGTTCAAACAAACCCTGGTCTCTCAACCTCTCTTAATAGCATGTTTTACAAACCTTTTACATTTCTTCACGTCCCACCTGGGATTTTCTCCAGTTTATTTAGTAATATTTAAACTATTATATATTCTAACCTATTCATTATAATTTACAGTATAATTTCTCTGCAAACCTGTAACTCCTCTTTCAAGCATGAATGAAACTTCGTAACCAGTACAGTGAGTATTTGTTGTGCAACAGGCACACAGGGGCACGTGTCCCTGTACAAACAAACATACACAAGATCTGCCCGAGCCTGGCAACCAGTGAAGCCAATGTTTCACTGTGTATCAGTCAAACAGATGCACCTGCTGCCCATTTGAAGTATTTTATTTTTTCCTGTCCTCTACATATCTGAAGCCCTGATCCTACAGACTTAAAAACTTAGGTCACTTCAATCATTCTACAGAGTTCATGCCTTCTGTTTTTGGTTACTACTTCAAAACAATTATTATTAACACATACAAATCTACATTTTGTAAATAGTACCTAAGACAGCTAATAGACTCGTTACATCTACGAACAGCACAAAATTTCTACCAGTTTCTATAGTATTCAAAACTATTCAAAGAATATTCAAATGAAATTTCAGTCAATATGTAACTTTCCACTTCCAGTCTTCCTGCAAGAACTCATCACAGGGTACTCCAGCAGTGACTGCCTGCCTGGTCACAAAGTACCCTGCTCTCTCTGGGAGAGACAGCTCTTTGTAAATGGCTGCTGTTCTGTCACACACATTTTACCAGCAAAAGAGTGATGCTCTCCCCTTGAATGATTCTTGGATAAAGCAGAAGGAAAGTACCTTCATTACACAGTTGCAGAGGGTACACCTGCCCCGGAGGTAAGAACTAGCCCCGTAAAAAGCTCTCAGAATGGCGACAGATGAGGACAGTATGGTCTTTTCCTTTGCTTGAAGTTGTACCACTACATGGAAAAGAATTTAAGATGCTGAGCTAGAAATAGCATCATTCTGTTGTTTGGTGATTTGGATTTGCAGCTGTGTTCTGGCCTCTACTCCAATGCATACTTAAATATTTATATTAAACAGTCAATTAATACAAACACATAAACACAGCTTGAAGCAGGAACTGAAATCTAGAGATTTTCTCTCCTAAAGAGATGAACAGACATGTAACATTGCCTGCCCAAAAATTCATCAAATTGCATTTAAAAGAAGGTAGGTATTTTGATCCCAAGATTCCATACACGATAGTCATAAAAAATGTTCAGGAGATAGAATGTATAAACGCAGACATACAATATCACTAGAATACAGACCCCTGGAGATTTATCTTGGAAACCTGAGCCTTGCCATGCTCCAAGATTTGCCATCCTCTGCTGCAAGGGATTCCTGAGGCTTTTCCCTCATGTAGAAAGGAGCCTTTACTCATGTAGAAGCCTTAGTAAAGTACTAGCACTTTCTAGATCCTTTTTTAAAAGATCAATTTATCATTTTGACAGCAGATACAATTTCATCTATCTCACACACTTTTTCTGCAGCACTGATTTATTTTGAAAGTCCTCCTTTGTATTCTAATTCAGAGCCTAAATTATATGTTTAAGAGTTTTTCTTTCACTCGTTTCCATTACACAGGTAGCTAATCCCTTGCTGTCAGCTCCATAAGTGCTGTTGCATCAGTTTACAGGCTTGAATTCCAGTCTTGTTGTCAGAACAACCGTGATGAACGTGCCTGAATACCTGATGCAAGAGCACAGTCCCCAAGTGGCAGCTGTACCTTATTAATCACATCTTAATATGAACCCCTCTGTTTATCTGTCTCAGAGAATGCTGCAATCCCCATCCCTAGTCTGCTCTGCTCCTCACTATGCTTATTTTGGCAGTAGGACTTTCATCTCACCTTCTGCTGCTCTGTGCTTAAATGAAGTGAGCTAGAAAGGATGTTGTCCTGCTGCAATCACAGGTTTTATAATGAGGGTGTGTTCCAGTTCCAGGTAGCTTTCCAAGTTTGCTGCTTTCTGATGCTCTAACCTAGAGACAGGATGTCTCAAGAGGCTATAGAAGCCTGGGCTTTCATGGCAACACAGAAGGAAAACTTCTGTCTTCTGCAGCTTTGTTACTTGAGATTATTTCAGAATCAGTCCTACTTGAAAGTATCTTCTTGCAAAAAGTCAACAGAGCTTTCAGCCGCTTTTATCCACTCATTTTCTGAGCATGATTGATGGGTTTGGTATCACTATAGGTCACACTCTGCACTTACCTACTTACACAACCACTCATTTCAGGTAAAGTGAAAAGCTCAGTGTGGAATTTAATCAGACTTTCTTTTTCTATTCCTCTCCCTTCCCTTCCTTTCCCTTCCCTTCCCTGGAGGAACAGGAGAGGTGGGTGCAGGTCAGAAATGTGCCCTGTAGGGGAGGAAGTCGTACTATAGGAGCCAGGTCTATTCTTTCCCTTACAGCACCGACCATAGGGACTGCAGCATATTTTCCTCTTGGAGCCTTGTACTCTGATTTCCCAGTGACCATGCTGTAAAATCTTCCGTCTTTGGAAAGGAAAATAAGAAAATGGACCTGAAATGCCCTTTGAGCATTTCTCCTCAGGGAAGAGATGACCCTGTCCCAAATAAAAACATTACATTGGTAGTGGACACTTGAGTTACTTAATTTTTTTTACCTAAATATGAGGGGCATAACATTTAACACAAACACCCCACTGTCTGCCTTCCCCATCTTAGTCCTTCACTAAGTATCTCCATATTTATTCCTGTTCACACTTCACTCAGACAGTAAGCTTGACGTCTTCCCTTCCAGGAAGCAAGCAGTTAAAATTCAATTTGAAATAACAGTTCCCAGAAGTTTCATTTACCCCAGTAATTACTGCTTAGGGAGAGAGAAAAAAAAAACCAAGTCCCTAAATCCCCATAGTTTGCTGGTAGTTCCTCTTTGCAGCTGACATTGTATTTACTGATATATTTTAATTCAAGCATGAAAAATTAGTCAAATACCAATAACTTTGTTATCCAGAGTGCTGACAAAGGAAATAATGGAGCAATTAAATGACACATTGGAATAGGCTCATTAAACAAATATAGCCACCATTTTACTGGCAGGAGCATCTTCATTAAAACTGGGTTTAGTATCAGGCAGAGGGAGAGGAAGAAAAGGGAGAGGGGCTGGGAAAGTGAGAAAGGGAATGCAATAATATTTTGCAGGACATTTTCGAGCATGGGAAAGAACAGGTTACAAAATTATGCTTATCTTCTGTTCAGGAGTCACTGCCAGAGTGGACTATGTTGAATTCCCCTCACACGATCAAGGACCTTCTGAGTTCACATCTGAGTAACTTTATAAGGGAAATAAGCCATCCTGATTCAGCGACAGAGTAACTCCTGCAAAGTGCTGAGTGGACAATAGGATACTGTGCTCCGACCTATGCAGGATTATAGGTGTTCCTGCAGGATGTACCTGTAAGTCTCCAAAGGCCACAGGAACTAGTCAACTGCTCTCCATCAGGCATTTACCTAAGCATCTCAGCAAACTGGGAAGGAATGTAGCCAGACAGCCCCTGTGACAAATGCACCAGCATCCTTTCTTAAGCTAGCACAGTGAGGTCAGTTTTCTGCATGGATCCAAGGATTTTCAATGAAGTATTTATTGTCTTCTTGAGCAGTGAGTAACTAGCTATTTGAACAGGTTGTTTGCTCATTTCACAGCTCTTCTGTTTTCCTGCTTGAGGTAAGTGGCATTTATAACAGGAGAGATCAGGTGGAGAAGAGTTCTCTAGGCTAATATCCTCTGTCTGAACTTGCAAGCAGATGTCTTGAGATGACTAGATTCTCCTGGGGAAACGGTTTCTGCTAGAAATAGCAAATGTGCCTCAGTCTGAGCCTTTCAAGCTCACTCAAGTAAACATCTCACTGTCTTCATAGATTATTGTGCCCAAGTCATGCTTGCAGCCACAGTTCCCCCCCAGTGAAGATCTTCAACTGCACCTCTAGCCAGCCTGCGAAAATCCAGTTCTGGCACCAACTTGCTTATTAGTTCCTCATCATCTGATGTGGGAACTGGATGCCACAAAGCAACCCCACCCTCTCTTTCTGGTCTATACAGGATTCATGCATGCAACATTTAATGTTAATTTCAAGTGAGAAACCTCTTCCAACCTATGCCATGCATAGGCTGGAACCATTTTAATTTCAGAGACTAATTATTCAGCCAGCATAAAAACACCTGAGTCAGATGTAAAAAGGGATGGCTGGGTAAGCAGGTGCAGCAGAGCAGCAGCACTCTGCACTGCCACCTGAGAGAGCCAAGTGCTTATGGGAGCACCCTCAGAACAGGCAGGTGCTAATTCCGTCACGCCTGACAGAGGTGGAGGATGCATTTTTACAGTGGCAATAGTAGTCATATGTTGACATCTTTGAAATGCTTTCTGAGCATTAAGCATTAATTCCAGCCTTTCTGTTCCCTTCCTCTGTGAACTCTGGAAATGTGCAGAGCAAAATGCAAATAGGGCAACAAAACAGAAGCACCAGGCAGAGACAGGGAATTACTGCAGTGTAACCCTCCTCATCACCACAAAAAGTGCCTCTGGCATTGCATTGGCACATTCAGAGCCAGGAGGATATATGGAGGTTTTATGAGCAAAGGGAGAAGACACATGACTTCAGCATACTTCCCTGGGGAAGGTCTATGGTTCCAGCAGCACTTCCTCTCACCCTAGGGGGGCAGGAAACCTATTACTGGCTTCGGAATTAAATGCTAAGAAACTGTAAATGGTGCATCCATGGGAATCAGCCTCACTCCAAGCATTCAACTGTTTTGCATCCCACAGGTCTCTAACTGGGAGATCCTACCAATCTCCTATAATCTAAATTGTGCACAAAGCCTCATAAAACTCTGCTGGTGCCTCTAAAATTTGCCGAGGTGCAGAGCAAAAGAGGTTTTTTAGGGCAAGTGGAAATACAAGACAGTGGTGGGCTAACACAATCACCTCTACTTGGAGCAAAGTGTAGGGATGGCCACAGGACAGAAGTGCTGTAACAGGTGGTGATACCCAACCTATCTCTTAGGATCATTATCAGCTGGTGGAGCCATCCCTCATTCAGGCCCAGAAACAAGTCCTGGAAGCAGAGTAAAAGCAGCCCTCATCTATGTGACTCAATGGAAGGTTAAACAGCAGGGAAGTGGTAATGCTAATGGCTGGAAACGTGGGGAGCAGCAACAGCTGGGGAGCAGAGACAAAGTGGTTTCAGCAAGAGACTGTGAACAATTAATTTCATAAGAGAGCAAGGTGAGAAATGAGTAGATGAAAGGAGGGTAGATCAGAAGGACTTAGGCTTGTTTGTGATCTATTGATACAAAGATAGAATCTGAAGACATACCATCAGCTGAGATCACCAAAAAGTGAAGTGATGGAGCTAAGAACATCTTGTTAATTAAGAGATTAGAATGTTGCAAACATAAAGCACCAAGTTCATCTAGAGTCTAGCTCATTTCCAGCTTCTATTGATTTTCTTGGGATTACAGTATATATTCTGCCCTGAGAGATGTTTAATCAGCTCTTTTGTTGAAATAATGATTTAAGCATTATTCTGTCCTTACTCGTCAACTTCTATACAGGATTGATCCTGTAGGCTGCTTCACATCAGAGAGAATTCTGGGAATGCAAACTACACAGACAATGAACTTGGGGTCTGGCTTTCTTACTAGAAAACTTGAACAGCAAAACTAAAATCTATGCCAGACCCAGTATGAATCTGTAGTTATTGCTGTGCAGCTCTATGACTAGCTTTGCAGTTACATGCCTGACCTCCCAGAAAGATCCTTGTCCCAGACTTTGTGCAGGAAAACAGAATTCATACTTTGCATCTAGATCAACTTTACAGTAACATCATTCCTCTGGGCAAAGGCAAACAGGTTTTTGCACACAAAGTAAACTGCAGGAAACTATTGTCTGAGTGCTCCGAGTACACAGCACTTGTAAGGCAGTGTGACTTAGCCTAACTTTCTTTCACTGCAGGTTGGGCTTATACAGGTGTTACAAAGTTCATCTATTGGAAAAGCAAGGTTTATGAGGTTCACAAATAACACAACCTGAACTATCATAAAAGAGGACTGCTAAACCCCTGCTACTACAGAGACATACCCATAGACCCAAAGTGAGGTTTTAAAAACCTGGTCTCTCATCACATTACACTACAGAGTAACAGCTCCTTGAAGTGACTAAGAGAAGATGCTGCCTCTTGCAATCCAGCTTCAACACAGCAGAGAATAAGGTGTTTGGCAGCAGCTAGAAATGGCAGAGTTGAAATTTATTTTACACAAATTGGCAAACTCCAGAATAACTCCAGCTTGTCTGTATCGGTCACTGTACACTTTTCTTCCAAAACAAAGACTTTTTAGGGGATCAAGTATTACATTGGGAATGGTTCAAAGCTCCATCAGGAGAGGTTTAGAATGGACACAACGAAGCATTTCTTTACTGAGAGGGTGGTCAAACACTGGAAGAGGCTTCCTAGAGAGGTGGTCGATGTCCCAAGCCTGTCAGTGTTTAGAGGCATCTGGACAATGCCCTTAATAATTTGCTTTAACTTTTGGTCATCCCAGAATTGGTCAGGCAGTTGGACTAAAAGATCATTTAGGTCCCTTCCAACTTAACAATATGATATGGTACGATTCTATTTTATTCTACAACATTGATTTCACAACCACAGACAAAACAAAAAGCACTGTTGCTTGGCAGTCTGAAAAAAGTGTGTAAAATCCCTTTGGTGTACAACATGCACTTTCTCCAGACCTCTTTACAACTCCTCATATTCTTCCCAAGAAAAAAGATGAGTCCGGTGTCCACCACAATGCATTCCAGATTCATAAATGTGAATTTCAGCTTCTCCACTAGGGATAAGTAATAGCTATGCAACATACCCAGAGAAAAGATGTGTGTACAAGTTACAGTATAACCAAAAATCAAGGTTCTTGCCTACAACCATTTGTACTACCCGATCAGATTGAGCCTGCATGTGTGCTTTACATCAGACAAAAGGATTCATATGTGTCATGTCTCATTCCTTCTGCTGTTGTGTCATTCTGTTATAACTCAGCTCCAGGAACTTTAGCCCCACAGAGTAAAGGCTGCTTGCATTGTGTAGGACATTGTCCACTGAGGTTGGGGTCCTCTTTATTTCTGGGAGGAAGCTCAGGGCACTGAGCATGCACAGTTCATACAGTGTAAGGAGGATAAATGGGCAAGCATCACCCCCAGTGTGTGCAACTTACTGCATCAATGGTGTCTTTTGTGGAAAAGCCCACATGGTTCTTTCACTGTGCATCAGCTGAAGAAAATAAATGCACTTCCTTTGTGCCAAAACGTGGTAGTTGAAATTAATGTCAATAGATAAAGCTCTCCTTACTCAAATCCAATGCAAGCACCACACAAAAACCCAAGAGTATAGGAAAATCAGCAATGCAGATCTACTTGTTTTATTGGTCTTTCCAGTCAAAGGGTACTGCCACTTATCACAGATCACTATAAATACAGCCCCTCTGCACACAGGCAAGATTAATCTCATGCTGTGGTAAATCCTGGGACACTTGGGCTAAAACAAGACACAGAGTAATATGTTCATACTACAAGGGTCAGAAGTAGGTCAGCTGGCATTAGCAGCTTTTTAGGAACTGCTGTCTCTCAGGCTAGAGCTGGGTCAGGCTCCACTGTTCTGCAGTTAGTGAAGCCTAGACCATTCAGCAGGCCAAGCAAAGCTCATTAAAAATAAGGAAGGCTCGGGGGAGGAGAGCACAGAGAGGAGAGGGCAAGTGAGAAGAACATAGCCAATTATAGTACAATGGAAATCTCCCGCTGGCTTTAAGCCCAATGGCAGCCATGGTCCTAGTGCTCAGGAGAGGAAACAGGGGACAGAAGTAGCAGGAGACAAATGTTAAAAAAAGGGAATGGCTGCCACTGAGACAATTGCTTATTTTAGTGTACTTGTTGCACTTATTACTTCCAAAAAATCATCTTTACTTGATGTTTCTCTGTAATGATGTAACTCAGTTCCTGGGCTCTTTCCCATAAGGGTTTGAATGCTTCCTGCTTGTTAAGGTGCTGGAGGGTCAAAGACAGATCTTCAGACTTGGTCCAAATGAATCCAACAATCTTAAGACAGTCTTCCAAAAAGCTTAGCTTTATGGCAAATACTAGGATAAATTTTTTTTCCAGTTACATCTGATGCAACATTTCTGGGTTCCTCTGCCTACCTCAAATATACTCTGGAACTACATCTATGAGTGTAACAAAAACAGGTAGAAAGAAATTAATTTGCCAGACTGAAGCAATTACAGGGAATGTAAACAGACTTGCCTTTCTCTCTCTCTCAAAAATATATGGCAACTTTATGGCTATTTCCATTATCTTCAGAGTTTCACCCTTTAAAGACGTCACTGGAAATACTCCAGAAAGCTCAATGACCACTACTGACTTTGCATGTTACAGTCCCTTAGGCTGCTCATTGCAAAGGAGACCCATGAGCTGGCCAGAGGCCCTGCACTGGTGCTCATGTTCTGTCAGTGCATGGAAGCATTTTGTTCCTTCACCCACCACGAGGCTCCACTAACAGTATCCCCACTGCAAAGATCTGTGGTGACTGGACTGGTGAGAGACCCAAGAGGAGAGCTGCTGTGGTTTGAGCCCAGCCAGTAACAAAAGCACCACGCAGCTGCTCGCCCACTCCTCCCCCCCAGCCCTGGTGGGATGAGGGGAAAATACAAAGGCAGGCTCATGGGTTGAGGTAAAGACAGGGAGGGATCACTCATCACTTATGGTCACAGGCAGAAGACAGGCTCAACTTGGGGAAGAAAGAAAACCAGCTGAATTTACTACCAATCAGATCAAAACAAGGAAACTGAGAAGTAAAAGCAGCCCTCCGAAGCCCTCCCCCCAGCCCTCCCTCCTTCCCGCCTCAACCCCACTC
>JAOBAS010000072.1:70077493-70107955 GCA_025311575.1 Elanoides forficatus | reverse complement strand
CTCCCCCTCCTTCTGCACTGACCTGGGGGTCTGCAGGGCTGTTTCTCTTACATGTTCTCACTCCTCTCTCCGGCTGCAGTATCTGTGCCCCAGCAACTTTTTTTTCCTCTTCTTAAATCTGTTCTCCCAGAGGCGCTACCACCGTCACTGAGGGGCTTGGCCTTGGCCAGTGGTGAGTCCATCTTGGAGCAGGCTGCCATTGGCTCTGTCGGACACAGGGGAAGCTTCTAGCAGCTTCTCACAGAAGCAGTCAAAGCATGCTCACCAGAGAGAATCAGAAGAGAAATATATCAGATAGCAACAGAACTGCAGCAGTGCTGATGCTTTGCTTTAGATGCAGTCTTCCATCTAAGCAAAGCATTTTCCAAAAAGCAGGGAAACATCTGAGAAAATGATGGGGTAGGATCTGATTTAGCCAAAGCCACACCAAGAATCAAAGATTTGGGAACAGAAATCCACACCTGCAACCATCTGATCTGCTCCCCAGACAACATTTATTACTTACCTTGTTAAAAGCACTGTTTTCACATGACACTCTTACTTTCCTGTCTCTGAGAGGCTCATTCTGCTCAAACCAGAGCCTACTGGGCTCTCAGTTAGACTGAGAGGTGAGTGTTTTGCATGCTGCTGTATTATGTTTAGTGTGTTGCACTCTGTGATCTGAAACTGTCTTTTGCTCAAGCTGGATTCACATCCATCAGGAGGTTCTGCATAGCCATTAGCTGTAATATGTGCACACTGTATATTCCAGTCATTTGTGGGGGCAGCACAGGTGCACTCAGCTTCTGAAGGCATCATCTGACACTCAGAATCTGCCTAGGCTTCAGCAGATTTGCACAAAGCTTGCACATCCTAATACCATGTTCAAGCAAGTCTGCAGTGCCATGTCTGGAGAACACAGCTGTCACTGAATGGCTAAGCCCAGCACAGTGAGCAAAACTTGCTGCGTCTCGAAGGAAAAATCTGACCTGTATTCTGGGCTCCAGGCTTCTTTCAGATTTCAGTTCAATTCAGCAAGAATTCAATGGCCATGAAAGAGTATATGATGAGGATGGGAGAAAAGAGGAAAGCAATTTAGAAGCATGTGGTCTAGCTGGAATTCCACCACCATTTGACGTTTGAGTACTCAGGCCAGGGTCAAAGTAGTGCCAACATGCAGCTTCAGTACACATTGCAATGACAAATTGCTGACACATCCAACTGCTTTCTCACTTTTAATCATCAGGCACCAGCTAGTAATGATTTCACTAGCAGTGCAGCGGTACTTGCAGCAACTAAGTCCTTTGTCCTGGACAAAGCACACTACTTAAAGTAATTCTCAAATGCAAACCCAAGACATTCAATGGTAATACACAGAGTGGTTATGAAAGGTCAGAATTGTCCTAGATGATGCTTAAAATGAGCACTGAAGGCCAAAAGGGCATTGAAGCATTGTTTTGGTTTCTTTCATGTTAGAAAGTTGGCAATGCTCTCTTGCCTCTGGGGTGCAGTATTCGACAGTTAAAGTAGATTGTAATCCTCTTACAACACAATAGAGCAGAACAGATGCACCTTCCAAGTGTTGATTTTACATTAGTGAAGTCTGACAGGAGCTGATTTTTGTTATTTTTTAAGTCTGTTTGGAGGAGAAAACTGTATTACTATTTACAGTTTCTTAACCTGAAGCACCCAGTTTTCTTAAAGTATATGTTAGTTTTCCTATACCCTGGACACCTAGGGCTAAGTACAGATACAAAAGGCAGATAATTCATTCAGAAAAGGGGGCTGGACCTTACATCGTTGTCTGTTCTTTCCATATAAACAGTCCCTCACCTGAATGGAAGACTTAATCAGAAAGGTACAGGATTTACTAGCTATAAATACAGACATGATTCTGTCATAGGTAAGAACAGTTCTTCCCAAAAGTCAGCCTTGCAGTAGTTAGAGTTCAAGTCACACCACCAGTATGAACACAGGAGAGTGCCACCAAGACAGATTACATGTGAGTAACAGAAAGGTTGTGGGGACAGCAGGAAAGGAAAATTAGCCAATGCTTAGAGCCATATACAAACATTGTATATTTATGGCTTCAAGTTTAGAAATTTCCCAGGCACTGAACCAACTGTCATCTAAACAGTGCTGACTCAAGGTGAGTTATGCATGTTAGTACGACTGCTCAGGTAGGTCAAGCTTGTGTTTATGTACTTCTCTTGACTACACTTCAAACCAGAGAACAATTTGGAAAAATTACAGTAGATGAACAAGGAGTGGAAATAGAAGGACCAGAAATACACAACATTTCAGCTGCTTTTTCATTTAGGAACCATTCTTAAAAAGACTTATGTCTAATTTTTAAATTCTGTTTTTATAATAAATAAATACATCCTAAACTAGGAGTCCTTCCCAGCTTCTTCTTTTCAAAACTTTTCTTTTAAATCTACTAAAATAGTCTAGCTACAGCCCTAAGAATGAATTAACTCAGAATTGAACTCCTTTGCCTGAAGTACCAGTTGGTGTTTAAGTCCCTTAGTATTGCTTACTCCTCCCGATATGTTCTTGCAATTTTGGCAGAATAGCCACATCTCTCAGGGGACTGACCCTAAAGGCTATTTGAGTACAAGTTTAAGAACTACCGAGAGCCTTAAGGCTCTCCCATGCTGTCAGTTTAGCTTAATCAAACTTAGACAACCTGACTGTAACCTATTCCTTCTTCTCAAATCGCTTTCCCAGTCCTAGGCCTTAGAACTTCATGATGCAGTGTTCTGTTGTTGTAATCATGAATGATTTGACTGAAAAGGGAACTGGAAAGAGATGATACTCAATGACCTCTAGGCAAAGACATCCTTGTGTGGAATCTGTCACATAGGCCTGCTCTATAGATGACTCTGTTCAGAACTTTACATAAAGAAAAGGGTGGAGGAATGGAAAAATGACCCAGCTTACTGTTCCTTCTTAAACTACACATTTTGTAGCAGGACCTGTCTGACATAATAGCTTTGAGCTCTGCAGTGTAATAGCATATCTGTTTGTTACTTTTCATTAGCATTACAACGGCAGCGAGCCTTGGCACTTGTTATTTCAGGTAGTATTGCTCTCTATATGCCTGCAAGCTCAGGAGCTTTTCTTATAAATCTTTCCAGTACATTTACATTGCTGCAATAAAGTACAAACAATCAGATTCCCCCTCTCCAAATTAGTTTTGCAAACACTTAATTATTTAATATTTTTAATGAAAAATTGCTGAGGTAAATGGAATCCCACATTACGCGTTTTATAAAAATACCACAAAATCTAGCAGAATGTTTCAAACATATTTTTTATTCCAAGTGGAATAACAGTGTGTTAAAGAAGACAAACAATCCCTGCAGGGTTTGCAACCCATGCACTGGATTTTTTTTTTTTTAAAGTACATAGTTTCTGAGGAGTTAAGCTATATCCAAAACAAAACAAGTAAGATACAAAAAGTTCTTTCAGTTTTGATTTTCTAAGTAACATAGTTACAGGAATGTGTTACACCTTCTGGTTTTAAAAATCCATCTGTGCCTAAAATAACTCTAAAGAGTCAACCAGTGACAATAAAGGTGAAAACTAAGAGCATAGATGTGACCAACACAACAGATCCTTCTGCTGGTCTGGAATAAGGTGGACAAGAAATGTGGGGCTCCTATTTAGCATTCTTGCTTCATTCTCCTTCTGTTATCTTGGTGTTTTCTCCACTTAGCCCTTAATTAGTCCTTAGACAAACTCATCTGGAATATGGCCCTCAGGCTGTGACACAGACATAAACACAGTAATGAGTATTTTGGTTAAGCTCTCTGCAGGGGGAGCAAGGCTCTCCAGCTTCCTCTCATGGACAGGTTATAGAAAATCTTCTTTGGTGCCACGGCAAAGATTTGTGATTTGACAACGGAATCCTGAATATCTGAATTCTGTCCCTGAGCTATATGAGCTTCTAGGCTACCTGAGCAGAAAACTAGACCACCACTTTGGAGAACTGCTGGGGTCCTGCTACAAAACTGCTTTCACTGCTAAACATTATAGAACAATCTGTTAGTATCAAGGAACTATTTAATTTCTTTCACTTGTCATTGAAAACACACACTCTAAAGGCCCCTTTAAAGTTTAAACATTCAGGTCAGCATCCTAAGAACTACTAAAAAAATTTCCTAGCAACACCTCCTGTCACTATGGTAATGTGTTGCAGGAACACTGAATGGAGGCCTGTCACTATACAGCAGGACTGCATTTTTCTGTAGTTGCAAGAGATTTCCTCTTCATGGCATAAAGGAAGTATGTAGCTCTAACCAGAAAAAAGACTTCTGTAAAATGTAACAGAAAAGGATACATAGTGCGTATGAGAGTGAGAAAGGGGGAGAAAGTATGGAAGAGATTTGCCCAAGGTCCCAGAGTTTCTAAGATCAATGCTGCTTGAAGACTCATGTGATGTGTGGTAGCCCATAGATGTTTTTTTAATAGATTTTGGATTTAGAACCCAGAAGAAAGAGATGTTGAGCTTTAATCAGGTTCAGCCATGTGGCCAAGTCTGCTTACAGCATATGCTAATTTAAATGTTTGGATTTCATACAGATAGTTTCTCATTCAGAGTAATGAGATTTTGAAGCTATTACAAAGACCTTGCAAATGCTCTAGCTGCCCAACCAGCATATATTTTCCCAGTTTTTTTATTGCACACTTATGAACATTTTAATGACTATTTTTCTACAGTGCCAACAAGACCCATATGCCTTTTTTAGTTGTAAATGACAGCCTTAATTTTCACCTGTGCTTGCTTAAATCCCACAGTGAAGAGAAAAGGAGAGAGAGGGAATGGAAATACTTCCTCTGGACTAGAGATGCTAAGTAACAAAAATTGACAATTAGATGTAGATTACAGTTAGTACTCAGACATCTTGACAACATCCACTGCACAAACAAAAGTATTTGCTGGACTCCACAAGTTCACAGAGCTGAGAAGCAGCCTAAATACCAAACAGCATGAATTTGCATTTAAAGTTCAAAGTGTAGCCATGCTGTGAATGTGTATTAGGGAAAGACTCTTAATAGGCAAAAAAAGGCAGATAACTTCCACCAACTATACCCTCTTCTTGCCAGCAGGTAAGTCTAAGAGATGTTGTATACGAGAGGTCAGTCTTTCCCTGTTGGGTTTTTGTTTGTCATGCACAGATGGATCCCTCATAATGAACATTATGTCTAGTACTCTGAATAGCAATATTATATTAAAATTCTGTGATGTTAAACACACCTAGTATATATGTATTACCCACCCCCACCCCCTAACCCCATCAATGTCATCTTGGAATGTCCTATCTTATCACAACTTGTTTGTGCCACTGCTCAACCATAAGTAATGGAAATAATTTCACTTTTCTAGTACGCTGGAAAGTAACTAAGGTCTTATGCCTATTTAACTAGGTTATTTTAGACACTATGAGTGTCCAAGTAGGTCATTTTAGATACTATAAGTCCACATTCATCTTAGTATAAGATACACAGCAAGTCTTACAAAAGTCCAGATACTGAACTTATAAATATCACAATGAATGCTGTATTAGATTCAGTCTCCTGGCACTAGGGTCCATGTTCGTATGACCGAAGCAGGAACTTCTCTACAGCTGGGAATATATCAAGCCTGGGTTTCAACACGGTGAAGGGGCCAGGATAGTACATGATTTCCAAAAGCTCTGGCAAAGAAGTACTCTACAAACTGCAGTGCATAGATCCTCTAGGTACTAACCAACTTCTACCCTTTCCCTACCCAGGCACAACTTTTGGCTGTATAATGTGGTCAGAACTACCCAACCTTCACTGTTTAAATGGCACCTTTTCCTTAGTGAAGGACCTTCTCTCACTGAGGTATTCTTCCTTCTCTGATTGAAAAGACCCTGGTTACCCAGATTTCCTAACCCATATTGATCCTGGCAGGTCTGCTAGCTTCCCCACCTTCTCTGTGGTTGACTTGCAGTCCTGCTTTTCTTCCCTCCCAAGCCTTTAGATGGTAAGGTTGCAATAATACTGATCAATGCTGGTGACCTAGCACAGCTACTAGAAGAATGTTGCTCTGTTTCATCAAGTGCAAGCCAACTAAGAAAAGGTAGAGGTGGGGAGAAACTAGAGCTTATTATAAAAACACACCATCAAAGTGAAAAAAAAAACCAAAATCAGCAGAAGAAATCTTATTTAGAGAAATCTAAAAGTTCTGCAAGGCATAGATGTGAATTCAGTTGGCTGGACTAGTACTTTAATTATCAAGTTATTTAGCAACATTGAAGCATTGTAAGAGCAAGGCCTTCAGAAGGAGATTAGAATTAATGAAAAATAAACCTCAGGAAAAAATCCAAGTGCACTACATTTCCCCTTCCTACAGAATAACCCTCAGAAACTGATGGCTTAGTGTATTTTTTCACTGGCCTTAGAGAGAAATCAGTAGCTTTAGTTCTCTTTTAAACATACTGTTAACTTTTGTTCTCATCTCAGATTGTCCTTGCTGCTCTTGTGATCATTTACATACATAAATACAGAAACCATAAAAATATTCTTCACAGTACGTGCAGATGTAACTGTATAAACACCTGTGGTACTTGCAGGTACAAATACAGTGACAACACAAATGCTTTTGCATAAAGGACAATGATCCATTTTCCAGATGCCACCTAGCCAGCAAGATCACTATCCCTTGTTTCTAATGTTGTCTCACCGGATATAGTTAATGTGTCCTCCCTTTCTTCTTTTGCCTTCATTGCTAAGTTAAATAATAAAAATAATAAATCTCAGTCTGAACTTGACTATACCTCAGGTTTGACAGGACAGCTTCATTTCTGACCTTTCTGCCTACTCCTTAGGGACAGTCTATCCATTATTCTTCTGAGACAATCTGAATTCTACACTGAGTCAGCAGGATGGCTCTTTTATCAATCCAGTACCTCCAAAGAGCCAATTCACTGTATGGCAGCTTGTGGATTGTCTCTACCTGTGAATGGTCTGCAGCAAACCAAAGTTCAGTGGTCATGCTGCAAGCCAAGTAGAATACAAACCCTTTGCTCTGTTCAGAAAGTATAGAGACTGGCTCTAATTAGCCAGCTGATAATTTCTTTGCTAAGCATGACTGAACAAGGGGGCACAACAGGGATGAAGCACTGGCCAAACAAGATTACAGTGATGCCATTGGTTTGCACAAGAATATCCTACATTTGACAGGCACAGGTTTCTGCTCCCATTAATGATTGTTTGAGCTGCAATATGCTCTTATATGTAAGTCATGTCTCAAATCACAAGTGGCATTAATTGTTTCCACATCTCTTGGCATTTCTTGTAGGCTTCTCCTCTCATTACAGAGCTCCCTCAGTTCCCCATGCCTCTGACAACTGGACTGAATCACTTCAGGTGATTCTGCACTGAATGCATTTTAAGACACTAAAGAGATAAAACCACACAGGAGATGACTGAAGGTTTACTAGGTGAGGGTTTATAAGGTGCAGAAGTTACATCAATTTTTCAAATATTTGTGCCTGCTACAATGATCTCCTCTTTGCTTCCACATTGAAGTTCTGGTCTATACAGTCTTATGGACAGTCTGAAGAGATCACCCATCTGTCACTGACCTACATGACAATGAAGGTCAGATAGTACGTAAGTTACTTAATTTCCTATTCAGACACAAAAGGATGCTGTTATTTATTTATCCTCCACAAAAGACCTCCGCTTAGAATATAAGCTTATTCTAAATCGACTAACAGGTTTTGTTGATATCTAAACTCAGTAAAAGACTTCTCTTTTGTTCCTCAAGAAATCACCTTTTGCAGATACTGGGGTGGGAACTGGTTTGGGGAAGACTGATCTTTTCTTTTGACCCTAGAAAAGGGCAAATGTATGTGTGATTTATTTAAATTTCTGTACCCCTTCCTGAAACAGAAAAAAAAATACATTTTATAAAATTATTAAGCAAAGTTATTTTCCGATTAGAGGCTGATAATATTTTTTTATTGTAGTGGAAATTCCTTGAGTTACATATCCTTTAGGATATCTTGGAGCAACTAAATTTCCCCATGCAGTGATCGAGCAGACTTTATGTTGCTTTTATTACTCTGCATGACATTCCTTTGCAAACTGCTAGTATCTGTTCTAGGTACCTACTGTTTAATTAAAATAATAATAATCATTAACTAAAAAAAGACTACTGTATGTTTTCAGTACTGAGCAGGAAAACAAACAGGAAAAGAGAGACACCTGCACATATAAAACCACCTGTTACCCTGACCGTATCTGACAATTTGAAGTTTGGTACCTCAATTTTCTTACCAGGAGCACCTGGGAAACCTGAACTATCCCCTTTAGTCATAAAGCGTCTTGAATTAGTTTTGACTGACGCCTGCTAGCTGTCACACAGAGCAGCATGGATCTTCTCAGTCAAACTGAGTAAGGTAATGGAAAGAGAGCCCTAATGGGGAGCACTTGCATGCAAATGGCTGCCTGGAGCACAGAGTAACGCCAGGACTTCTCTTTAAAAATGCACACTATTTAGTATGCATAATATGCATGTATATATGGACAATAGCAAAATTATGATTCAGCTGTCATTGACTGGATAGCTTGTTACAGTTCAGAAAACTTTATAAAGTCAGTGATGCAACCGTCTTTGGCACAACAGGTAAAACCATCTCCTGCCTAACTATTATAGCCTGTCAGTAAACAAGACTTCTATTGATCCACTGACTGCAACGGTTTCTGAGTAGTTATGATCTTCCAAGTTATTGATCCGCAAACTAAATGTTGTCGAAGTGGACTTCGACACAACTGACTGTAGCAAGTGCTGCTTATCAGCTTCAGAGTTACTAGTTTGCTAAGTAGAAGATACTCTGATTTTGCCTATGTCACTCAGAGGCTCTAATCATGCCATTAACTTTTGTTAGAGTAGTTGATTTCTGTTTAAATTCTGCAAGAGATTGAGATGGTGTTCGACGTAGAAATGGGAGACGTCATCTCTGCACTGCTTTACTGCATCTGACTCTGCTGACTCATTTCCATCCTCTGCACCTTTGTTTGTAAACTAAGTACAAACATCCCAAGATTTTTAAGGCCAAAAGGACCGATACATTAAGCTCAGTGATTTGTGTCTGACTAAGCATATCCTCTACATAATTAATTATATAAGATAATTTTATTCATCATCCTCTAGAATCTATGGGTAAAAAATGCTGTATAAGAGCTATTGTAGTTATAGAAAAAATTCTATTAAATCAAGAGAGGAACACTTAAACTGAAAGTCCTGCTGATGTCATCTCTTTTAACTCACTAACATTTTGTTTTAATTTCTCTAGATTTAAATGTGTTTTTTTAATATGGAGGTATATAGAATTTGGTACTGAACAAGGTCTATGGCCAAGCCAGTAAAGCAAATATTAAACAACTGTTTTTATAGTAATTTGAGTTATTGCAAACTGAACAGCAGATAGTAATTTCTCAGATATTCTCTTCCCGTTCTATCAGATTCTCCAGAAAATTTGAAGACTTTTTTCTTCCAAATATTCAGCGTACTATTAATCTAGTATTAGTAAACAACAAAATGTTTACTTCCATAGTTTCTTATTCTCATATCTTTAATAAAAAAAT
Organism: Elanoides forficatus; assembly: GCA_025311575.1. Lineage (NCBI taxonomy): Eukaryota > Metazoa > Chordata > Aves > Accipitriformes > Accipitridae > Elanoides > Elanoides forficatus. Next base: position 70,098,349 of record JAOBAS010000072.1, on the reverse strand, counting down.
GGTCCCCATTTTCTTCTAGAAGGTCTAAAGGTCAGTTTGACATCCAATTATATCAGCAAGTGTATGAAAACAGGCCTGTTTCCAAGCTCTGCTTCTAAAACTTTCTCCTGTGTGATTGATTTTACAGCAATAAATATTCCATACAGCTATAATCCTAGTGAAATAGTTGCTGCTTATTTTCTCTTATTCACCTCCCTTGAAGAATTTTGATGGAATAGTCATGCTCTAATAGGTGGTTTAGAATCTCTGTAATAACTTTAAGACTAATTCATTTTATTTTGACTTTGGTTTGAAACTAGCTAAGATCCTGGTTCTTCCATCCTTCATCATGAATGGAACTGGAGTCACATATCCTGATAAAATAATGTTTAGTTAGGAGCTAACTAGAAGAATAGGAAGTTCATTTAAGGTTTTCTCAGCCTGTGCTGTACCTTCAGAAGTTTTTAATATAGATACCTCCATTTCTATAGCAACTTCTTTCAACCTTTTTTTCTACAGGAGAAAGGCCGGGGAAAGAGAAAAAAAAAGTATTGAATTTAAAGTTATGCATGCCTTGTATCTCCCTATTTTTTTATACTTCAGAAGTAATAAGCGAACTTACAGTTTGGCAGGATTTAAAGCATCAGTATCAGTTTGTAATATTTTATGAGGATGCCTTCGTACTCTATCAGAGGTGATAAATTTTCTTTGTGCTATTTAAAATTAGCAGTTTTATATCTGGGCAGGTTACAGAATGATTTAACAAATTCAGATAGAATACAATAGCACCTAGTAATTAGTCCTACTAAGTAAATTGATGATCATTTATTATAGATTATATTACTATTAATGTAACTTATTAACTAGAAAGAAACAAACAAAACAAACAAACAAAAAAAAAAACCAGAAAAGCTATTGAAATACATAAATAAAAGCTGATAAGCTTAAGCCACTCCTCAGAGCTTGATTATCTCATGTCGAGGCTTATGAAAAAGGATCCGAGAAATTCCTAAAAGCAGCTCAAGCAATAAACCTGTGGAACACTTTGTAAATGATTCAAACAATCCCTTAGTCAGGTCCTGACTGCCAGTCCTGATGTCTCACTGCCTGTGCCTTCAGGGGCTGGATGGGATGTTTAGGTTCACTGTTTACCTCCTCGGGGGGATGGGGCGGGAGAAAGGGGGATGTTGTATATCACTCATCAAATGCAAACATCTTCAAACAACCAAGCAACACTGCCAGGCTCTTTGGCATTATCTGTATACAGGAGCCAAGCCCTTTGCATAGTGTCATTGATTTCAGCGGAACTAAGCCAATTTACACTGAGGATTTGGTCTGATATGGCTTTTATAAAGCCAGCAAAGCAAAAATGAAAACTTCCACTAACCAGCTCCAGATTATCTTCCCTGATCACTATGGAAGACAACATTTCTTTGTAACTGCACTGTCAAACAACCTGTAGAAGGTGATAACAATGCCATAATCCTTGCATTTTGGTAAAATAACCTCACTCTAGGTATGATGAAAGAGACGACACTGGTAAGAAAACCTAACAATAAGCTGTTGTCTCTAGTCAAGCCTGAGAGTGTTCAGTTTGCACTGCTACTCAGTGTACCAAGGGTGTGTATTATTAGAAATTGACCATATGGTCTGTATTCCTACCTGTGAATGTCTTGTGGGACTTCCTGACCACAGCATTGTCTTCGTTTAGTATCAGATCTTCAGCACCAAGGATTCAGAGTGTTGTTTTCAGTAAATAATCATCAGAACCTGAGCCTGCTCCTACCCTTTGCATCTGTGTCCATTTCCCTAAGGGTGTCAGATTTCTTACGCACCAAACATCTCCACTCTTGGTACTGAAACAAGCTTGTAAAGCTAGCAGGTGTGGCAGCTTCTCAATTCATCACTGACAAGGTTGTTCTCCTAAATCAAGTGTTGGGAATTAGTCATATCACAATGAAATAAAATTTTTACATATCTCTTTAATCATATTGTTTTCATTTATGTTATACCTACTGCTTTGGTCTGGTCCTTGTAACTCTACACTATAGAATTAAAAACCACCAAAAAGACACTCTTCAGACCTCAACTCAGAAATTAAAAATACATGGCAGAAGCAGCTGAATCCATTTATTTTGTACTACAGGTCAAGGTAAGTTATTTGCATTCATTTTTCAGTATTACTGAAGCTTTGCTCACTCCTCATTTCAGCGCTTTCTTTGTCTCCTTAGAAATTCAGTGACTGCTCTCATGTTGCCTCAAGTGCTTGGAAAAATCTCATTCACATGTGGAAGAATTCTCCTGTTGTCTTTCAAAATACACCTTAAATCTTACCTCTCTTTTCCCCAGAGTGATAGGAAAAGAGCCATCTCTATTCTGGTTCACAGAAGGCAACTAGCTTTTAGGAGAGAAGACACTGCCGTTTCCACACAAACCTGACTCCTCAGAAGAACTGTATTCTTAGTTTCGCACCTTACAGTTGGAAGGAGTCATAGTAAGGATATTAGAATTGGTGAAAATATTTCTTTCCTGCCCTCTATATTTCTCAGTAACGTGCAAGCCTTTCTTTCTCTGCCTAGCCTGTGAAAGTGCAGGGCAGCTGCAATCACGAACACACACATGGTGGCGCCTCTTCGAAGCTCTGCAGTTTCTGTTACTGCTCTTCTCTTTACCCAGGTATACCTCTTTGTTTCAAGTCTGCAGGAAACATAACACTTAACCTCATGGAAGGATTCTGTATTGCATCTCCTGTTTCGAAGTAGAAGGCTATAGCAGCTCTTTAGTTTCAGGTCCCACAGCTAGTTTCCCTCAGGCAGGCTGACAGCATTCTTTCCATCTGGAACCTTCAGAGCTTAATAATTTCCAAATCTCACATTAATTTCCAATATGCCTATCCATATCTCAATACATATTTTTTAGTCTTTCTGTTTACAATAAAAATGCACATAAAACTTCAGTAAATATATTAACAAGAAGTTATGTGGAGCAAATAATACCATAAAATCACAGCAATCACAGATTAGAAAATAATTTTTACATTCAATACAAAGAAAAAGGAGAAGCAAGTAGGAAGGAGCATAGAGTAGAAGAAAATAAGAGGAAGAGGAGGAAAAAATGCTTCAGTTATGAATGCATGATGAAAGCAGTAACATATATAGTTAAATTGTTCTTCCATTAACTTGTCATCTATACAGTGTTTCTTCATATAAAGTAATTTTGCTTAATGTTGTGGTCTTTTCTTCCAGGCATTTTTCTGATTTTCAGTATCTTAATATTTTCCACTCATAATGCTTATAGCTGTCCACCCTGGATATTGACAGGACATCAGTTACACCTGTTTTAAACTCAAAACAACCTCTCTCTTTTCTTCCAGAGCTCTCACTTCGTTCTTCATGTTCTTGCTACAGGAATCTCTTACTCTTCTATCTTAACAACCTAAGACTCTCCAAAGACTCTCTTCTGACTGCTCTGTAACACAGGCCTTAACCCAGCAAAGTAAAAACAAATAGTCTATCATGAGTAAATTAAAGTACATGGAGTCAAGTATGTACATTGGTTTCCACTGAATCAGACCTTGCAGCATTGTGTCGATAATCAAGACATTATTTCATAGATATTTGTATTCTTCTCCAAAATTCACATGCACAAACTGCACATGACTGTTCTGCTGAAAATCTGACCATAATCTCAAGTGTATATTTCAAAGTTCAGTTTATCAGTTTTCCATAACAGAATGTGGTATTTACTACCAGTAGTGTCATTCTGCAGGTATTTTTATTCTCATGAATCTCTAGTTCTCCATTTTGCACTGAGGTATTTAAAAGAGATGAGTTAAAATGTGAAAATTACTTTCATTATTTGGACTCATAAAAACTAGCAGATTGAAACAACTAACAGATTTTTCCTGTTGCTCCTAAAATATTTGATTTTTAACTATGTAGTCTAATTACTTGTCCAACGGATGCATTCAACTATCCAAAGTCCATATTGTCCTGTTCAGACTTCAACTGAATTGTGACATCTTTATTGTGTTAGTAAGGAATGAAGAATTGTACTTAAAAACTATGTCAGTTCTATATATTTACTATTGTTTATTAACATAGATCAAATATTGAGATAGTCCCATGATAACACTGAGAGATAACCTGTGAAACACGGTCTACAGTGCAGTGAAGATCTGTATCATTCCACTGGAAAGAGCAGGAATGCAAAGTAGCTCTTTCCACCCCCATCTACAAAAAGGCTGCAATCCTACTTGGCTTTTTCATGAGCCACCCAAGGCAGGGAGAACTCCTGAGCCATTCTTTCCTCAGCTCATGTGTAAAAGAGAACCCAGTTCTAAGCAAGCACCTGAAGATTTGGTTCCCTGAGAAAGCCACTTTGCCTTCATTACAGCTGGGAGAAAGAAACATACTTCAAGTCGTCTTTTGACTCTCAAGAAAATTATTAACTAGGTCAACTTTTAAAACAAAATAAATTGTGTCTTTGAAATGAAATAACAAATAGACTAAAATGATATTAGATATTCCTTTTAAAAATCTTATTTTTTTCTAAAAACATGTGTGGTTTTCCTCTGATAATCAAAGAAAAAAAAAAAAGATACTATCTGCAAAAACTTAAGTCACCTAAGACTCAGGAGAGTTTGTAAATGTACAGAGGAAGATTTGTCTACAAATACTGACTATCAATCTTATATCTAATCCTATAGAATAGCCTATTAGTATCAAGCAGGATGTTTAAAAACTTTCCAATTTCCCTCTTAACAGGATTATCTATCAAGATTACATTTTATCTCTTTCATTATTCACTCTGGTGAGGAAACTGCCTTCCTCTCCTATCACAAATGACCTGCAAATATCCGGGCTGGTCAGTGGTGATCAACTCTATGTCATTTCATCGTGTGCAGATGGCAACAGTGCCTGGAAGAAGAAATTTCACTGCAAACTCTCCTGAGAATAGCATATTAAAATGTTGCCTTTGTGGAGGGCTGATCTGGATGTGGTAGGCCATTTACCATTTAAATAAATGTTGACATACTTAAAGGTTTTAAATATATCAACATTTAATTTACAAGATGACAGGAGAATCTGTTATATATATGGACTTGTACTATAACACACCATGGCTGTGAAAAATAAAAAGCAGCAGTTGATGCCCCATCTGTACAAACTATATATTATTTCTATAGCTGCTCCTTGTGCATTGTGCTATTTTTCTAAACACCTTAACCATGAAAATCTGCAGGATGCATTTAATACATTCAAAACACAGAAATGCTTCCCCACTCTGCTGTCAAAGTGCCGTGATATCCAGCGAGAAGGCATCAGGCAAAGAATAACCTTCAAGAATTAGCATTTTCTAATAAACATTTAAAAAATAAGGAGGAAAATGAAGTTGACACTTCTAAAGTGCAAACTTGACAAAAGGGAGAGGTACCATATTCAAATACCACCATTGCAAGAAAAAGTGAGTATGAGTATTAGCAGTGAGTACCTTATAGACCAGATAGTCTCTATGTACTTTTACTGAATTTTATTCAATATAGTGTAGATCTCATTTAAATAAATGGAAAATGGTATTTTCATCTTTAAAAAATAACAGACAAACAAGAGGCATTACTAAGGACAAACTGCTACTATGTATCTCAGTAGAGTAAGATATATCTCTAGATAAAACACTTACTGTAAATAAAGGCAAAATTGGGTACTAAAAGGATGACTTTGGTGTTCACAAAATCCCTGAACAAGACCCTGACAATGAAAACGACCTTCCTGTTTGTGAGGAACAGCTCACTGCTTAAATGTATTCTAGTGGTAAATTTAAAAGCACATTTCTAACACAGAAACTTGCAAGTCAGACTGATTTCCTGAATCCTTCATAAAATAGTGGGTGTGTCTGTCCAGAAGAGTGCAAACATAAATGGTAATAAATAATTAGCACACCTAGAGAAGAGAAAATCCTCTTTTTCAGTGATACAGCAGTTTTCCAAGTCTTATTGTCAGAAGGGATAAGAATGCATAAGAGAAACCAGACCAATAAACCCAAACCATTCACTGTTACAGAAAATTTCTGACTTGTCTACCTAAATCTAATGGAAATGAAGTTGTTTGTGAGTATAACATAGCCTTACAACAAATTCCTGGGAATTGTGAAATATGAATACTATTTTGCATAGAATGCCACCATATGGAGCAATTTCATCTCAATAACCCCAGTGCATTTCTCAGCTTCCAGATGCTTGAAAATTTTTCCGTTGAGCAACTATCTACAATTTCTCTCTTAAGATCTTCAGATTGGATCGTTAAGTGTTTTTCCTTTAAAATTTTCAAATTTTGTTCTAAAAACTTGGAGGCCTTGTGTTATATTCGCTTCAGAATCCTGTTCAAGCAGTTCCTTGCTTTCACTATTTGCAGTTAGTTGAAAATGTGCCTCAGAAGTTCCTGTCTGGGCTTGCTTTTCACATTTAACAATCAATTATGTAATGGCATTATCGTTTTCTGAAACGTAGATGGTGCCTTACACAAATGTAATGGAACTCCCAATGACCACAGATCCAAGAAGCCACTTGAAAATGTAACAATTGTCCATTTTCCTGTTTCAGCTATTTCTTTCCATTTTACTCAGTGCTCTGCAAACACAAATGATTAGACAATGTTACAAAAAGAACTTCCATTCTGCATGTGCTTACACTGATCAAGATTATAGGATTAATTTTGAAACAGATTCAGAATAGACTACTGTTGTTAATTTTTAAAACAGTATTTCTTCCAGTGTTTCCCTTCCTCACCTCATTGACCTCGCTCTGTAAAGCCAGTCCAAGGAATTTGGAGGGTAATATTTAGTTTTAGCAAATAATGGATGAATTAATTGAAATAAGTTAATAGGTATCATGAAGCTTTTATAATCTCTTGTTTTTCAAGTGTACAACACACTTTACCTTTCTCCTCTGCCTTTGTTATTAAAGGTGTCTCAAATTAATCTCATTCAGTCATGTCTGGCATTTGCTCCTCTTCATTGACAAGTTCTTTCATACTTAGCAGAGCGTTACACAGCCTACCATCGTCATCAGAAGAACTCACTGATATTTATTTTCACCCTGAAAGACCCAGGTCAGCATGCCTTGCTACTCAGGCAATACTAAAGGAAAATCACATGAACAGAAATGTAGCAAAGAGAAGTGCAGTCTTTCTGTGGGGTTTTTTAATGTAACTGATGTTGCCAAACTTTTTGCTTGCATGCATAGCTGAAAATCTCTCCCTGAGCAATTTTCATGATATAATGCTCATGTTTAAGGACCTTACTCTGGCCTATAATAATTCTTAGCTTATCTGGTTTTATCATGATGATTGTCTAGTAACCTAGCAGTATATTTGTTTAATAGCGATTTCATTACCTTGGCAAACACAAAGGTGTTTTCATTTCTTACTGCCATATGAAAATCATGCAATTCATTTCTTGGTGCTATGTAAAAGTCATGTAATTCATAATTCTTTTTATATCCTATTGCAATCCTTGTCGATAGGAGATACCATCTGTAATGTATCCTGGTTTATTAAAGTCATGCAGTACTTAAAGCTTTTTTTTTGCATCCTGTACAGGGCAACTAGGCAAGTTCTAGGTCTGTTGGATAACACTGGGGTAATACTATATGCTTCAACCTACTGTCCCGGCCTTTCCACTCAAAAGTGTGGAATGTGTCCATTGAAGTAATGTGAAATCCCTTTGAGATGCAGGTGTCTTTGTGTTACTATATAAAACAACCATCTTCATTCTGGGCAACGTAATGTTCTCATCTCTGCTTATTTTTTGTGGTTGGGTGCCTGTCTGGAAATGCAGACTATAGCTTTACATATGTCTTGAGCCAAATAAGTCAGTAACGCTGTCAAACAAGAAGTCTTACCTTCTCATTGTTCTCACCTCTGCAACACTTCCTTTGCCCTGGTGCAAGTGGTTTCCCAGCCACAAAGCAAAGCAACTGGCAAAACTAGCACAGGCGAACTGTCTGATTGGGTTCACTGACTGCATGAACACTTGTGCTAGGACGGACAAGGGGCTGATAGCAGCAGTGAATTAGGAGAGCAGGACAACTTTGTTTTGGCAATGCTAGCTTATGCCAACTTAAACCATCTACCACAGTTTCAGTCAGATTATTTCTGGAGTCACAAACCACTCTTCAGTCAAACTTCGTACATCTATTAAGACATCCAACCAAGACTTCATTGCTGCAGGCTTATTGGAGCTTTGTCCTATTGCTCAGTAACAATGATTTTGCAATTCTTGGAAAACTGTGGAGAAAAGTAGGTAGTTTTATGCATTTGTTCCTTTTATTAAAAGGAGGACACAAGAAACCTCTTGCCTGACACCATTGATTTGTGTTGTGATCTCTCTCTCTTAATGAAAAATGTCTGTCCTTGTATCCAATCATCTTTCATGTTTTATTTTAATTGATGAACTCCTCATTTTTTATAACTCACAGAATTTTATTTGTGAAACAGAATTTTTACTATCCTTGCAAGTACTTGCTATTTCCAAATTCATGTCCACCTTTCCTGTATATTATACTTTTACATTAATACCTAAGTCTTGCAGGAAACTTCACTCAAAACAATTTGTAAGATTTCCTCCTCTTCAGCATTTCACAAAGGCAATTTTCAATTATTCTGTCCATACACATTTCCATTTTGAGAAACCATTTTCTTTAAAAAATCTTAAGGGTTTTAAAATATCAAGTAATTTAATTATTGTAAGAGATCATGGCAAGAGAGGTCAACAGCTACCTTCTTTCTGAGGCTATTGCTACTCATGTTTGCTTATACCACTTGGCTGGTAATCATGAGTAGCTAGCACTCCTGAGTACATGGAAGCTTGTCTCTGCTGTAGCGCATCACATATAAGGGTACTTTAGACATGTCCAGGTTTGATAATCCATATTGTTGATTCCAACAGCGATTATATTCTTCTCTACACTGGTGCTTCAGCTACATGCATTTAGCTCTAAGATTTCCAGGAACAGACATGAGGCTCCCTGTGCTTCACCAGCTACAGCTGGTTCTCAATATACTGTCAGAAAACTTGCCTCTTCTTCCTGTATCTCTTAATGGAAGTGGTTTCAGCTAATCTGTATATTTAGCTGAAAACAAAGAGCTCCTAACTTCCTGTGTGAGACCATCTCTGTGAGATACCACACTGGCTGGTCCTTGCTGCATCTTTACAGCTTAGCTATGAACGTTGAACAGATTGAGAACTTTCTCTGCTACTTCGGATTCTCTTCTGGAAAACAGGTTTGATAGTTGAGACCAGTGGACTGTGGCAGGTGATCTGACATAAATTCCCTAGTCAGACTGGACTTAGAGTGGCATGCTCTAATCTTCTTGGACTGTCCTGACTGTCCTGCAGTTACCTGATGCATAAGACAGTTGCCAGGATCCTCTCTCTTGAACAGGATTGCGTTTGGGATGCCATAACTGATGTTTAAGAAAATGCATTAAATCTAGGCTCCTGGCAAACCAGAGACTTATGCTAGACTCTCCAATCCCTTGGTGAAAAAGATGAACATGTGGACTCTGGCAGTTTGGCAATGAGGATCCTTCCCTTATGTCCTTGGTTTCCTTGCTGTCAGCTACCCATGACACCCTGTCACAAAAGCACAGGGCTTTGGACTGTCAGAAGTTCAAGTTCAGCTCCCTGCTGAATATCTCATACAACTTATCATAGAATTGGCTGGTAAGTCAAGTTCTTGTCATCTTTGTAGACAGAATAAAGCCTTGAGTTTCCTGAACTTGATATTTGTCAGTTTATGTGAAGATGCCCAGCTTCAACACGATATCTTCATATTACTGCCTGGGAGCTTTCCCAGCAGTGGAGACCTATATCTAGGCACAGCCCAGACAAACGTTAATCACACTTCAGGTCTCATAGGCTGTCAACTTTGTGCCAGCCCTATAGCTCCTTAGAGATGCAGGTTAAAAATAACTGCTTTGTGGACTGCCAGGCCCAGACACCCCTGAAAGATGTGGCTTGCAGATGTGGAGAAGTGGTAAGAACATGAGGACTTAGACCTCTAGCAGCCCACAAGGCCTGAAGAGCTACTCTTGGAGGACTATATTAGGCAACGAGTCAAATTAGCTGAGGACCATGTGAATCATGAGCAGAGCAACAGAAAACAAGCATGTGCTAGCTTCTTGTCCCTGTCTAGGTTTCTCCAGCCAAGGACATTTTTAATTCCCCTCAGAATAGTGTACTTAGGACCTTAATAAGAAACTCTCACAATTATTGCAGATGTCACCCTGTGACATGCTCAAGGCCTCATAGGAAATTGTTAGCAGATACAGGAACAGTCCTCCAAACCAGGATCAGTTCTTTCCTTAGATACACATTCATCTTTTCTTTGTGTCCTACTTAACGGGCAGAATGCGTTCCAGTCACTTGGTGAGTGAGGTAACTCTGACATACCTCCTTCCACTGCACTGCCAGCTCCTGCTCGGATAGTACAAGTGTCAACAAGTGTCACGTCAACTAAAACTTTGTAGATTGTCTGCACTACAGTGTAACTGAATCAGTGGTTATCAATGTCCAGAAATCTTACCCTAAAAGCCAAATACAGAGATCTTTAATAGGATTTCTGTAGGAGCACAATAAAATTAATAAAGTAATTAATAAAAGTAATATCTTGTCTGAAACTATGCATTAGTGCCTTACTGCAAAAGGGGAAGCGGGAGGTAGAAATTAAATGTCTTGTGTATAGCACGTACAGAATGATGAAAAATGTATAAATGTAACAATAAACGACAAAGACTACGATTACCTAACAGATACCTTCATTCATCTGTAATATTGGTGAACTCGTTTCAAATGCAGAAAAATTAGTCATTCATGGGAAAATACCTATCCATGTAAGCTGGATGAGAATGCTAAGAAATTTCCTGTGTTCCCTTAGTAAGTTGTATTTTCTAAGAGAATGATAACAAAGTCTGTATCTTGTAAGCGTTTTTATAAGCTCTGAAATAACTTACAGTGCTCTATTTAAATGTAGATTGCCTTTTTACAGTGTGACTTCTGAACAAAGAAAAATTATTGGCCTTTTGATACCATAGGAATTCACTAAAGGGACAATCTTATCAAAGCAGGTTGTCATTATTTTATGAGCTTCTTCTCCCCCCAACATAAATGCCATTCTTTAAAAGAAACAGTGACATAATATAAAGTATATTTTAATCACACCATCTAATTACAAGGAAGAGTAAATCACTTAAAAACCACATGCAAAGTGTCTTTGCTACTGTGTAACAAAAAAGAGTAATTAGCAATAAAATAGGATAGTGCCATTTTGACAGACTAATGGAGTACATGGGACTTGTGGAATGCTTCTCCCATTGGAATGCATGACAAAGGCAGAATCTTTCAAAGTTGTTACAGGGAAATTCAAAGGTAATTTGGTTAGTTATTTAAATTTGTCATATAACAACTTTGAAACTGCCTTTGTCCCCAGTTCAGATGTATTCTTTGAAAGAGATTTCTTTTGTACTTTTACAAGTCTCAGAGATGCATAAGTGCCTGGATTCCTGTTCTACCAATGTACATCAATAACTGCTTGAGAAGAATAAAGCTTCAGCACTGAAGATGGCTGGGTACATCTCTGTGACATCTACAGAAAAATTACAGTTTTATAGAGACCAGAACCACAGTCCAGGCATTAAAGAAGTGGTGATTTCAAACTCAGTATTAGTTTATATTCTCTTATACATTTACTGAGCTCCACTTTTGAAAGAGACAGGTTGCTCACTACCTTTTCTACTATTAGGAAGCTGCCATGAAACTTCATTTCCTTAATGGTTAGAAACCTCTGAATTTTCTCCTATTTAGTTCATTTTCCTTAAATAAGGGAGGCCAGTTTTTCTTAGAGTGGTCTAGATTATGGTTAATAAGTGTCTTTTATTTGTACAGTAATTATTCCGTATTGCTGTAGGGAATGCTTTATCTGGTCCATGGCAGGCTAACTATTGTCTTTTTCATGAGTGTAATACATAGTCATCTTATATCCAACTTCTACATCCCTCCTTTTTATCACCTAAAACCAGTGAATCTTGAAAGTTTGCCAATCATTTTTGCTGTCAACTTTGTAAGGAAGTTCTTCTATCAGCACTCTCTGACTTTTTGTAACAGTATCACACATGGAAATATTAAACAAGAACAATCCAAGAAAACAAAAAAAGCAAGAACACTTGTCATTTAAGAACTTTACCTTTTAATTGCCTGTTTGCCCCAAACAATATTCTTTAGTCCCCAAATACCATGGTGGTAATGTAGCTATTTTAGTGTTAACTTTATACTGTATTTCAAAGTCACTGCTGACATACTCTCATTCCTGAGCAATGTCATATGCTGAAGATGAGCTTTTTGGAAAGTTTCAGATTAATTGATTAGGGATTTGACAAAAAAAAATGTATGCAAAAAGTGAAAAGTTTTTCACTTCTCCTAAAGCCTTACTTCAGCAAGTCATCTACACTTACTAAAGCTATGCCATTTTATTTGTCTATCTTCTTTGGGGAAAAAAAGTACCTTTGTCCAGGCAATTAAGACTGGAAATATTTGCTATAATTTTTTAGATGTCTTAAAAACTTGTAATCTATCTATCAAGTTTAGAGTATTTGCTGCCTCTGATGACAAGATGTGTCTTGTCCAATGACAAGAAATCTACAAGGATCATCAATAGAATTTGTAAAAACAGAAGTGATGTTGAACAACTTTCTTAAGGCTGAAATATTAGAGTACCACAGAGCAATAAACAACAAAGTGCAGTTACACTACAGAGCCAGATCAGACTGACTGACTGCATTTAAAAAGACCATGCACAGAAACATAAGAAGGAAATATTAGTTTTTTATTAGAATGGTGAAAGAGAAAGTACTTCTAACAAATGCAAAGCTCTTTTCAGGATACAGGCAGGTAGACCTTCCTCACTGCTTCATCATCCACACTTCAGTTTTCTGACAGTTAAAGCTTGTTACAGGTTTCTTGCTTAATTTTACATACCAGGTATTTTTTCCTGGAAATGTCTTTACAAGAATTAAATAAGTGCTGTGAGAAATCTGAAATGGAACCAATTTAGAAATTAGTAGCTGAAGAATCTACAAACACCTTCAATTTAGAACCTCTAGTCAGAGGCTCCCACGGATTTTATTGCATAGGCCCTCTACTTTTCAAATGGGTAGTCCAGGATGTACCACATCATCCCAAATATCACTAAGTCCATTTAGACACAGTTTCCCTTGATCTTGCAAATTGAGCATGTCCTACAAATACAGTGAAATATTATTTTTGGAGGTTAACGTTTACACCCACAGCTTGAAAATGTCAATAAAGATTTTTTTTTTTTTTTTCACTTAGAGAGACTGTAAGAGGTTCCTACAAAAGATTCATTCCTCCTTGTGTAAATCAGTCTCCTTTTTTTTTACAAACCGGCTTAAAGCTATCACCCAAGACATTTTGAAGATGTAAAAAGAGATCTGGCAAAACCCCAGCATTAGTTCTCATGAGGCTGAATGCATGTGTACACATATATTGGATGCTCCATGTATGCATGTACACATAGACTGAATTGCAATGAATAATAATTTATGAGATACATGTATCTTGAATCTTCAAAGTAAATGGTGAATGTCCAGGCTCTAGAAGCTTGACAAGCACTGTTCTCATATGTAACCCTATTTCATCATACCAGAATACATCTATCACACTTCCAGTGCAAACCACAAGCTCTGATTAACCCCTCTGAAAACACAATTACACACACTGGCTTTACAAAGCCATGTCCTGATTCCTGACTGGGACAGCCAGGTATCAGTTCTCAACCCTGCTCAGCTGGGACAGAATAACAAATCACACACCAATGAACGACACATGCAAACCTTTTCTGCAGTAGTAGCTGCAGGAGAGGGAAAAACAGGGCAGAGAAAGGAAAAGGGTAATATAACACCATGTAAGAACTGGGGATGAGAAGAATTATGGGCAGAAAACCAAAATGACACATGCAGAAAAGGCTCTCCAGTAGTAGTCTGTGGTGCCCTCAAACATTTTGCTTTGCTATTTTGGAGGAAACAGTTAGCTTGGAACTTCTTAGTAGCTATGAAATAAAAGGTTTGCATTGATTTCTGTGCAACAACTGCTGCTCCAAAAGGCTGTGTTTGGAAAACAGCAAATACAAATGGTAAATAAGACTTTTCATTTTAATTTTCTTTCTCCCAAATGAAAGGATGATTCAGTACAATAGCTATAAGCCATCTCAGCATGTGCAATAGTCAGATATAAGTGTAATTGTCAGGTGGATGAAGGCAAAAAGTGATCTTATTCTCACAGTTTATTGCTACAATCCTAGTAATTAACTCCTCCTTATCATGTATAGACCTCAAACACAGATACAAACTGAGATTCCCTTATGTGATGTAAATAACTAGCATCTTTCCATGTTTATACATCACAATTTAGGGTACACAGCACAGTTAGCCTAACGTGGTTAAAATAAGTAAATTGAACCTCTCAAAGGCTCTTGCACTTTAATAGTCTGCCTCTCTTCAATATGTCAAATGGTCCCACTCCTAAGTAAAACCTATCATATACTCTAGCAGATCCTACAGAAACAAATAAGCAAACAAATGTAAGCAAGCGAACAAATCTCAGCAAGCAAAGCACCAACGTTTGTTATTACGGAAGTTGGTTATCATTCCAACTGTAGACCATCAAAATTATGCAGTGAAGCTCAAGGTGGACTTTTTTTTTTTTTTTCAGAATTGGGGAGAAGGAGATCAGCTTAATTTTCATCACATGTAATTTTTGCAACCTATTTCTCACTGCTGGTGTAGGTTTTCTGCTGTTATGAAATGTCCAATTTTGCCTCTTTATGAATGAATAGGAAAGAGATATTTCTGAGATTATGTCTGAGGAGAAGTGGAATGGGAATAGGTGTTCTGCACCCATAGAAGAGGGCTTAGAAAAACAGTTCGCCATTGTTCAAATTAGTAGGATTTAGCTTGGGACTATAATTGGTAATGATGCAATTATAATGAAGGGAAGAATACTGAAAGGGTGTTGTTCTGTGGCCAGAATAAATCAAAAGAAAGGAAATAATACATTATACTAATTTTGTAAATATGCTTGCATAAATGAGGCATGTCGGGTAGCAGTAACAGAAAAGTGTATCTGATTATTCTTGGCTCTCCTTTTGCTTCACTGCACAGCTTATCTGTAAGATTTGTGTTGTAAACACAGTCAGAAGCCCCCTATTTTTCCACTGCTTCAGTTTAAAATATGGCATTTACCAGATTTTATGTTGTATCTGCTGCTGCATGGTGAATCAACTTACTTATTAAATACAAAAGTTATTAAGGTAAATGTATAATTCTTCAGCAACCAATCACAAAGTGTATGTTTTAGTTTTGTCATACAGCTTGCCTACTAATCTGTAAAACTGCTGAAATTTTATCTGCTGGTGTCTCTCCTCTACAGCAAAAAAGTATATACACAAAGCATTTCAGCCGATCCCCCCAAAAACACTGTGCTCCTTCCCAAAATCACAATACTTCATCATCCCAATTCTTTTCCAGAAGTATAACTGATATTAAGAAGTTACAGTATTCTTTTCATAGCTAAGATTTACACCAGGTTACTCTTCTGCCACTTTGGTTTAGTACTATTGTAGCTTGTAGTGGTATTTTTCCTTGAAAATATGTCTGTCTTTTTCCTTAAAAATACATAACAATGGTAGAATCACATTATTGATAAAGAAAAACGCAGGGGACAAAGGAAATATCAGGGCTTCATTAGCCAAGGTGTTTGCATCAGTCATTATCAGTGCTGGCAGTGGATGTCCAATAAAAAAATCTGATTTTTTAAGAAAAAGTAATCTTCCTATGTGTCCAAGTTATGTGACCATAAAATATAGTTTTCATCCACTCCCTGCTGATTTGTAATATTTGTAGTATGTATACTGTTATGAAACAATAAGGAAAGGGCAAAGACAAACAGAAGGCTTTAAAGTGAGATCCAAAGATTTAGTTTCCTGGGGGACAAAGCACTGTCACTAGTGACATCTCCTTTCTCACAGGTGCAAGAATCACTCAGAAAAGGACAAGATCAGAACAACTGAGGGAATAAAAATAAGAGATGGATACAAAAATTGGATTGTGGGAGGGGATTGTTATATAGATTAAAAAAAACTAGTACTCTACAAAAATACAAGAGGATTAAATGAACTAATACAGTTAGTCTCCCCAAGCAGCTAAGCAGTTTGTTTCCTAAATCTAGGAAGGGCTTTTTTAAAGGAAGAACTGCAAGGTTGACATTAGGAAATAGTCATGGAATGAATAAGGACTGCAACAGAAGTGGAGGCAATACGAAACCACGGATTTAAGTTGTAGTCCAGAGGATACATAAACAAATGGACACCATAGAGATGCTGAATGACAGAACTTTTGGGGGACTTGATGTTTCAAAAGTATCATTAATATATGGTCGCAGATGAGTAACAGTAGGGATACGAGAAATCAGAACCTTGATTTCTGAAGTACTTATTAGCAAAAACCTTCATAATATAGCAACTAGAAAAAAACAATAGGGATTAAACAAAGATAAACTGTACTTAACTAGAATTTTTCTGTACAAAGAGCACATATTTAGACCTCTCTTATGAAATATAGAGGTACCAAGTGAATTGCCCATCACCGCAAGAAAAATTTACATATTTTTTATAAATTAGTGGGAATGAAAAAGATACATTTTCTCTCTCATTTTTTTACCTTTATCACAAGATTACATGAGAAGCTACATTAGGTCAATCTGGCCAGCCTTTGAATTGAGGACTGTCAGGAATATATCTGCTGCAGATAATGTTTATATTTTCTTTGACATCCCTATTTCATTTGCACTTAAAGCAAACCCTATCGTTAAGAACAGAGTGACACCTTCTTTCTGTGATTTCATCAAATTGTATACTGTGTAGTAAAATCACTTCTTCCTGCAGTTTTTGATACATGCTACAATCATCTTTATTCTCATATTGAAGATACCTACAGAGCATTAGTTCCTTTGGTTACATTGCCACATTTCACCCCAGAGGTGACCACATTCATGGCCACTGAACTTACTCTTGTCTATTCATAACAAGAAAAGTTCTTTCTGGTTTAGAAGTGTTAAATAAAACTTATATATATTATTATAAATGCACCTCTCATCTGCCATAGACTGACAGATTTAATGACTGGGAAGACAATCACAGAACAAATTGCTACTATAATAATGCATGGAATGCTTCTGCAATTAAGGATGGGTTGACTTTCTATTTTAAAGCCCAGTATGCAGTCTGTAATATTCCAACACTCCAAAATAGCCTGGGGCTTTGTGAATAATATGCTATTAGTAAAGATGGAATATTTCTTTTTTTTGTTTCTAAAAACAGTGTATAGATTTCTGCTTATTCCTACTGAGTTGAAAATAATCTTCTCCTGTTTTGAACTTACATCTAAGAAGTAACATTTTCAAGCAGCTAATAGATGGAGCATTTCACTATGTTAAAAAAATCATAGTATTTGTACATTTGGAAAACCATTATTGAGCATGCAGAGTAATTACTTCTCATAACCTCATTTGTCATGACATTGAGTCCATCATTTATCTTCAAGGGATTTTGTTTCACATCCCACAATCCCAATGATGTCAGTGCAGGTGTACTGGGATGACACTACAGTAACAGAAATAAAACATGCCATCTTCATTTCCATATTACCTTTCATGCCAAAATCACTTCAAAGCACTGCAAAAAATACCGTCATCAAAATCAGAAACTTGCTTCCTACATTAAAAGACAGTATTTAAAACAGTTGTCCTTTGGCTTAATAAGTACTGGTGGAATTAGTATTTTAAATGTGATGAAGTGATGAAAGCGCTGAAGTTTCAGGGTGAAAATTAATTGACCTTGCATAAGCTACAAACTTCTGAGTATACACATATGGAACACAAAGAATATGGGAGCTGAAATAGTTTCCTCCTCTCAGCTCACAGCCTCCCAGAAACCTCTTCTCCAGAGACTGCCTGTCACAACCTTTTCCTCAAAGTAGCCAGAATGATTGCAAAGATGAACAGGAAAATGTTGGAATAATACTTTCAAATAAAGTGTAACATCAGCTGAGCATCACTAAATTAATTTTAACAGCATTAGTGGAGGGGGGGGGGGAATTAATTACCACAACTTTGTATTCAGGCACTTTCCAAAGTACAGTTTTCCTTTTGTCTCATTGCAAGACACCATGATTTTTCATAAACCACTGTGACAGTTGCTTACATCCAACAGTAGTAATTCTTTCAAATACAAACACTTCGAAGAATGAAACAAGTGCTGTCTGTGTTAGGAAGTAGGACAGGGCAGCAGAGTCAATCTGTGCAGTGAAATCGCTGGTGCTGAGAACCAATGTCCTTTCTGACTGTTGCAGGCCTTGGTCCGGGGCTTGGACTTGTATTGACTTGTATCACCATATCATCTAGGAGTTGCTGTAGTCTGTGAAAAAAACCAACCAACCCACACTAAAAGGTAAAAAGGTAATAAAGTTTATTATTCAATAAAGTGCATAGTGTTAATGGCCAAAGAGCTTCTTGACTGCAGCTCCATAATTTAAATTTCATTTAATATAGTTTAATATTTTAAATGTAGCACCACAGTCAAGACCAGCCTCAAGACAGCCACTGCAGTGGCTAGGGATCACATTTACAAGCAATGCTCTGCAGCTATTGCCTAAAGCAGATTCATTAAAAATAAATTATTTCACAATAGGTATACTCTAAAGAGTTTTAAATCAGAAGACTAGATCAAATCAGTCCTCCCTGAGGGAGAATTTTGGCTTTACCTTCCTTGTATTACTGTGAATCTACAGGAAATATATTCATATAAGTACAAATCCCACTAGTTCCAGAATACAATGAATTATTAAAAAATATGTTAATCATCAATGTCTCATTAAAGAGATGAAATTTGTTTATATTCTTTGTTACAAACTTACATTCCACCTGGAACCTAAAAATGCAGGTTTTCTGCTTTTAAAATCACAATGTAAATCTCTACCTGCATTAATGGAGGACAATCATTCAGATAAAAACTATGTTTATTTACCTTGCCACTACTCTGTACCTCCTTCTCACAGCTGACTTCATTCTGTAAAGTAGATATAAAATCTAAGAATCATAAAGAATTGAAAGGAAACTCATTTAGTCCATTTTCTTGCCCAAAGACAAGATCTAAATGGTTCACAGCACCTGTCTTTAAAACTTCAGTGACAAAGGTTCTACGATCTGTCCATGCCATCTACTTCAGTATTTAACTACCTGAGTGTGAAAATACTGGCTTTTTTTTTTTTTTTTCCTTTTTCTCTAATGCTTAACATAAATCTTCCTTCCCGCAAACTGGGCTGTTGTTTCTTGTCCCATCCAGAGCAAACACTGGTGTTCCCCTTGCCATTTTCAGGTACACTTTGCATATTTGAACACAGTTCTGAGAGCTTCCTCAACCCTTTCTTCCTTTGGCTGAACAGTCTGAACTCATTCAAAGTTGTTAGGTTGGTCATGTTTTCCAGCAGGTTATTCTCATTGATCCTTTGTAGCTTTTCTCCAGTTGTCCAAAACTTTCTTGAAATACAGTGATCAAAATTGAACAAAATACTCCTGTTTAGGCTTTATCAGTTTCAAATACAGTGGACATATTACTTAATAGATCTTACTGATGATATTCTTGTTTAAGCATCTAAATATTTTTCTTGATTATTGGACAGTAGCATAACAGTGCTGATAGATATTCAGGATAACTACTAGTACTCTTTGATCTTTCTTTATAAATTTGTCATTCTTCACCCTGTATTTTGCATTTTATTATTCCAGCTTCCTTCACTTTGAAATATTTCTTATTTATGCCCTTAATATTTTTTTCCCTAAGTATCTGCTGGCATTTCTGAGCTCTTTTTTCCATTAGAATCCTTTCCTATTGGATTTTGTTTGTTAATAGTATTTTTATTTTCTTCCTAGGAATCATGAATTCTATAATCTTGTTACCACAATCATCAGTGCTGCTTTTCACCTTCAAATTCTCAAACAACTTTATACCCATCATTTCAATGTCAGATGCACTTCATCCTGCTTTCCTTACTGTCGCAATAAAAAGTTTGGCCAATGTGTTCCAAGAACTTGTTCATACTTTGCGTCCTGCTACATCCTGTACTTCTACCAAAGTTCAGCCTAATCTGAAATTATTTCATCTGCCTCATCACCTTGGGTTGATTTTTTCCATTTGACTAACCATGAAAGCACCTTTGTTATTTTTCCCTTTTATTGCCACTATGGACTTTAAACAGGTTTATCTCCTGACAGATTCTGCCTCTCAGAGTAAGCATGTATGCCTCAACATATGGAGTAATATCTTATTCCTATTCTTCTGTCTGTCCTTCCTAATAAGGTTTAGCATTCTATATTCATACTCCAATCATGAGACTTATCCAATGAAGCTACTGTTAGGCCAAACAGATCATAATCTTGATTAAGTAATAAGATTTCCAGCTCTTTATTTTTTTACTTTATTCTTTTCTTTGTACTTTGCATAAGTATACCATACTAGAAGAAATTACTTAATGTGGTGCTTTGTAAATAAAATATAAACTCATTCCTACTCATATTAAATTGAATTTAAATCTTGGACAGTTAGTTTTTATCCGTGTAATCTGTTTTTGTTGCACAAATGGTTGCTTTACTGATTAGGTTTCCAAACAGTGCAAAATGTTTTTTAAACGTGGCGAACTCATAACACTAAAATAAATCATCTATATAAAAATAAAATTATTAATATTAAGG
>JAOBAS010000072.1:70027645-70042324 GCA_025311575.1 Elanoides forficatus | reverse complement strand
CTTCCCCACGGGCTGCAGGGGAATCTCTGCTCCGGTGCCTGGAGCATCTCCTCCCCCTCCTTCTTCACTGACCTTGGGGTCTGCACAGTTGTTTCTCTTACGTGTTCTTCTCTCACTCCCCTCTCTGGCTGAAGTTTCTGTGCTGCAGGAACTATTTTTCCTCCTCTTAAATCTGTTCTCCCAGAGACGATACCACTGTTGCTGATGGCCTCAGCCCTGGCTGGTGGTGGGTCTGTCTTGGAGCTGACTGGCATTGGCTCCGTGGGACACAGGGGAGGCTTCCAGCAGCTTCTCACAGAAGCTACCCGTGTAACCCCTCAGCTACCAAAAACTTGCCACACAAGCCCAATACAAGCTGAATAAAGACTGTGCCTGGGGGCGGGAGGGGAATGTAACACTATTATATAATCCCAGGACTGTGTCAGAATTCTTGAGTGCTAGGGGCATTTATTAACTTTTGATTGACTTTGCAAATGTGATCTTTCACCGTGGGGTGTGGGATTTCCTGGTAGAAGTCTGGAAAGCTTTCAGTTGATACACAGAAAAAGTAATCTTTGAGTATTGGGTGATGTCAACTTTTCTGTGTTGAGTGTTCTGTTTTAGAGGTTTTTTTAAAGTCAGATCTTCAACATTTCTAATGATACAAACTTTAACATAAGGAAGTGCATTTAGTGTAATATCTTTTTAAGCATTGCCTTGTAAACCAGCTGTCGCAGTACAGTAGGTAAAATTTTTAATCTTGATTTCTACATCATAAAAAGGAATTAGAGTGAGATCAAAAAGGGACTTCATTGCTGTGATACTGCTGTTGAACAGGGCAGCCCCTGAGTGTCAACCAAAAGTTTGAGATGTGTGAGCATGCAAAACAGAACTCACAACTCCTGTGGTGTTAAGAGATCCATATTGGTTAGTCAATTGAAAACATTGGAGAGATTTTTACCTCCTGAAAGAAAGTTTAAATCAATTTATTTGATAATCATATTCTCTCTTTCAGGCTTTTTCCTTGTCCTAATTGATCTTCTTTGCACTGTGATGCAGTACACCTTCAAGAAGAGAAGGGAGTGCTCACTACCCCATAAAATCTTACAGCCAGTTGAAGACTCTAATGGATAGTGACAAATGTGTGTTTGAACCTCCTGCTACTGAGGAGGATTTTAGAATTTGTGTGTCTGATACCCTGAGCAAGTGCTCTTCCTTTGTCCTGCCGAGATTTTGAGTGAAGGGTTGGAGGCTGCAGCTAGTATATGGTGCCAAGTAATCAGTTTTGTGCATTAGGTGTATTCAAAGCATGTGTATGACTGGATTTTCCTACTCTGTAGATGTTGCCCAGGCTTAGGTGTAAAACAGTTGTTGAGCTGCTTAGTTCTACAAAAATAGTGGTAGATCTGACATACACCAAAGCGAAGCTGGAGGTGAACTTTCTTGGTGATAGTTTAGGTGACTAATGGCTTGGAGAGTTGTAGGAACACACTGTGCACTCTAGGGTCACTGTTATAAAAGATTATTTAGAGTTATGGCTCTGCATATATACTCACTGGAGTAATTCCCTCTGCTTCTATCTAGTGTGATGTAAAGTTTAGTTATGTTTCTTCCAGGAATAGATCACTTATTTTTACCGTGGAAAATATCATTAAAATATTTGAGGAATTGCAATAAAAATGGTATGGTTTAAAAACTGTTTTGTCTGTAATTCTCTAAATATCTTTACATGAACAAGCCATCATAATACTGGAAGGTAAACATTCTCAGTTTTCACATCACACTGTAATCTTACCCTGCAACCTGAAGAAAGAATAATGAATGCTACTTATTTAATTAAGCGCCATGTTAAATGATTATATTGAATTAATAGACTTCAGAATAGGAATTCTTTCTTTTTCTGTAAATGTTTGTGTTTACTCCTGACAAATCCTTTTTCTAGGCTCAAAGTAGACATACAATGTTATGGGATTGAGCAAATTCTTAATCACATCTTGATAAATAATTAGCCAATGAAGTCTTATAAAAAGCTCTGTAGATGGACTTCTGAGATTCAGCATAACTTTTTACGTCCTGATAATTTGAAGTTATTGCATGCTCAGCTACCGTGAATGTTCAGTTGTGTATATGTAGCCTGTGGCAATTGCACACAACTTGATTTAGTTTAACCCTGTTTCATTGCTGGGTAAAGAAGGTTAAATTAGTTTGCATTTTTCCTAGGCTAAGTGTATATGCACAATTATTGAAAGTCAGCTGATGCAAAGTAACTTGAGAGTCTGGGCTAATCAGCTTGCTCAAATGTGGCTGACACTCCACGTAACCCTATGTGAATTTTGGGAGAGAACAGTACTTGCTTGAAACAAAACTGTTGAAGGTCTTCTACCTGCACCTAATTACTGATACAGGTGTAAATTTGAACAAGTGTTTTGGGAAGGACAGTAAAAATGGGTGAAATATCTCATTGTAAAGTACACTAATTTTGAAATCCTGTTAGAAGATACTATAAAGCTTATGATAGATATAAGCAGATAACTGTTTTAAACAAGAACAGAAAAACCTCATCAGTTTTCTGATGAAGCTTACATGCTTATGCTATTTTGTAATGAAAAGCAAACAAAAATTAGAAGATAGACATTCTTTATTTTTAAAGGTGACTCTATAGAAATAGCATCAGTTACCAAAGACATTAAATTTGCTCTACAGAACTTAGAGGTTTTATTAGTAAAATGACATTTACCTTGGTAGAATTCAGTTTAGTTTCATGTGCATGATTATGATGAATAAACATTCTGTAAATCAAGTTACGTACAGCTTCATTAATGGGGTTATGTGTCAAGTAATGATTTAAAATTATACTTCTGTGAATGGAATGCTTTCAGTGGGTTTACATGGGTATAATTACTTGAAATTGATAGATATCAACATACTTGCTTCCTGAAATAAGTTAGAATTTCAGTTGAACTTTAAATAGCTTAGTCCCTAAACGTTAGGGTATTCAAATACAGTAAAATATTTATTCACTGAACTCAATGATTATAGTAGTTAATAGTCTTGATGCACACAAGACTACTTAAGTATTTTTGTTTTTCTTTAAATAATATATAATAATTTTGTAGATTAGATTTATCTTGTTAAGACCAACAGTAGCTTTAATGATTTTGTCATAGTTATTTAGTATTGTTCTGTGGTTAATTTGGGTTTTGTCATAATTATAGTTAATATTATTGTGAATCTTTGTAAGTTAAAGATGTTTATATTTTGGGGAGTTGGGCTGGGGATGGCTTGTGGCCTGGAGTGCTGATTGCTAAGATGTAGTGGTAGGCTCCCACTTGTTGCAATTTCTTTGCAATAACTGTTTGAACTCTGGACATAGTTTAATAAATTCAACACTCGTGTAGCTTACTAACATACTGATCAGTGGTTTGTTAATGTAGATGTTATTTAGCTTCAGATAACTTGGAAGATTTTTTTATAATCACCTGTGTAAAAGGCTTATATATATGATTGGGTAATAACTCAGATATCTGTCCACTGAAAAGCCCAGAGTCATGTTTGAAAATCTGCCTTAAAATCTTTCAGAAATAAGAAATACCTACTTGACAGCCAGTGTCTTAGAAGATCTCTAAGAGAATGTTTGCTCTGAGTAAACAGTAAGAATAATTAGCAGTGGGGGGAGCTCAAGTTCCTTGTAATATGAACCTGGAAAACACAAATGTAAATGAATATTGGGATTATGTGATATAGCAGTTTATTACTATACAGAATACTACTGTCAGTATAAATTTGTGTCTCAGACATAAATATTATCATGTATGCCAAAGCATGCAGACAATAATGTCAAACATGTGGCCTGCAAAGGCCACTTGTGGTTCTGCAAGCTCTATTTTATGGTCTCCCATGGCAACTGTTAAAGAGAAAAAAGGATTATGAATTGAGATGTGTCCCTGGATCATGTCCTGTGAGTTTAACGTGAAGTTATTTTTTTGTGGGGGTAAACAGCCTGTTGCCACAGGAACAGATCCTTTCCGTGTTGCTGCTACTTAGCTGCTCTCCTCTCAGTTGTATGTTTTATCGTGGATGTATGGTGGTAAGTTAGCTATTACACTGCTGGAACACCAGAAAGAGACTCCGTAGTTTGGTGGTCTGGATGAATAGCTAGCAAAAGACAGTGTCTCTACCGGTATAGGTGCCTTGGCATCTGATGTAAAAAGGAAAGACTAAGAACTAGCTACTCCTCATTGCTACTTTAGTGTATATGTCGGGCTTGATGCAATTTTAAGGTAGTTGAGGCTTGATCCATTTCAGCTGCTTCTGGTTTCTGTTCAAATGTTGTGTGTGAATGAAGCTACAGGGGTATCATGCTTCATTTTTAATGCTTCTGTATTGCCAGAGTATTCCCATAAAGATGTGTAGCCTCTGGGTTTCCTTTGTGCTGAAGTAATTTCCAGTTTGGGAAAAAAGCAAATTGATTCTATTCCGTCTACAATAGCAAAACTGCAGAGAACTGAGAATCTTCTCCAAAATGAGCCTGTGACTTGTGAAATAATATTAATGTTCCACACTAGAAAGATTGAGCTACCTCTCTAAAAGGTAGGCGTTATCACCTGCATCTCAGGGAAAACTGGAAAGACCAGCTTTGGTTTTCCCTTAAAGGTACTGCCCCACAAATACATATTTATAGCAGTGCTGTGGTTTATGTCTTACTTTGTACATACTCATTTTCATTCATCAGTGAATTATGGTAGGCAAAGAGTTATAACTGTATTTTTCTCATAACAGGGTGAGCTAAAATACATAGGACACTTATTTTAGGATATTTTTATTAAAAAGTTTAGTTTTTAACTAAGTAAGATATAGTGATGATAATCTAATTTGATTGGGGTTTTTTATTTTTTTCAACATAGTTAAAACTCTTCATGACACTTCAGCTATAACTTACCCACATCCCCTTGCTAGAAAAAAGGAATACTTAATTACAAATTGTTGCAGTTCAACAAGTTACGAAAGTAAAGTGCTCAGCATGCAATTGTGTAAATTCTATTTAAAAGTTAAGCATGACTGAGTATTTAGTCTTCAGTTTATTTATTTGATTTATCTGCATGGTCAATTGTGATTGTTCATGTATCTGTAGGATATGAGCCACAGTTCACCTTTGCCTTAGCAGCAGCCAGGACAATAGTGCTGTCTGAATTCTGTAGTAGAAAGCTTTGTATTAAAGCCTCAGAGAAATTGAGGGCTATAATTAGCCCTCTCTTCCACAGTAGTGAGTTTTAGATCCTTAAGAAAAGAAGATGGTCGTCATTTGGAGTGGAGTGCCTGGAGAATAAAGTACATAGAAGATAAGCAGAACACCTGTGGGTTGGATACAGACAGGGATGGAAGAATTCAGTGTGGATTGTTGTGGCATGATCCTCTGAGGACTAATCTAACTTTCATGAAAGCAGTTCTTGGGCCTTCTCCATATGCCCGTAACATAGTCAACTTGGCAGTTCAGTCAGTAACTTGGAACTGTGTCCCTGGCCTAAGACATGCTTCTCTTTTATTTTAGCATATCCATTCAGAATTTAGAGATGTATTTATAGGATGCACGTGGATTTTTATTTAATCAATAAAATGGTATCTGCAACTCATAGAAATAAAGTTCACCAATGGGAAAATGCAATTTTTGCTGTTTCGGTCATTAACTGATGACCAGCTTTCTCATATTGGAAGGTGTGACTTATATAAATAATGAAAAAATATTTGTCATATATTAATGGAATACAGAAGAAGTAGCAATGCATTTATCCTCTCTGAGATTTTACCAGTTACTTCTTTGAAGAAATAATTTTATGAGCACTTTTTTTCTTTTTCTATGTAGCTTTTTTTGCCATGTTTTTTGTTTGTCAACCTCATTATCCCCTTGCTTTTCTGAGTGAGAGGTTGTGTATGTGACATAGTTAGAATATACTTTCTGGAAAGGCCACGTGAATAGTTCAGTAACTAAAGTTGGAAACAGGCCCTCTTAGACTTACATTTCTGCATTTCTTTGATGCTAGTTTAAATATCCTACTTTTCTAAAAAGTGTAATCCTTTTTCATGAGTAAAGGCTTGCTTATCTCTCCACCTTCCAAGCCTCCCCCCAATTTTGAAATTGGCTGTAATGCCAAACGCTCCTAAACGAGTGAAGAAGCCATATAATAAAAGACCACTCTGGGGATGGGGGGAAATAAAGGTCTTTCTTGTCCTGATTTGTTTTGGAGCATTAACAGAAGAAGTTGGTTGGGTGGAGTATGAATGAGGCTGTCTTTCTCTCCTTTGTGTGTTATAGCAGATCAGCAAATGAGAGCTTCACAAGTGTGTGATGTGAACAAGATGGAAAAGCTTTAGTCCCTTTCTCACCTTGCGAAATATGAACAGACTTTTTTTGGCATGGGTGAGTTGGGTAGGTTTGTGGGAGAAAACTTGATTTCTGAGTGTTTTCTGAGGGCCTATGTTTGTTAATTTGCAATAATTTCATCATTTGTTTTATTGTGTTGCAGTGTTGGATTAAAAGTATTTATATATGACTTAGGAATACTGACTTTCAAAATATGTTACTAAAATAGATCCTGAGAGATGTTTTGGCTGATTGGAAGATGTTAACAGCTTACAAATTTCAGTATAATAGAACAGATAACTGCACGGATCTTTTTTTATTTTTTTATTTATTTTTTTTTTCCCCCAACGTGCTTCTCTGTTCCTTGGCTGTTGGGGAAATATGGATTAGCATATATGAATATGTTGTCTTGTTTGCTTATTTGTATTTAGTTTCAGCAATAATGTGAACTAGTGTGAACTTTCTCTCTGTATGATATGTTGTACAATTTTTGATGGTACTCTACTCCAAAGCAAAATAAAAACAATGTATGGCATCTTTGATCAAATTTCTGTAACAGTTATGTCAGTAAAAATACTTAGATTGACATTTGAAAACAACATAGTGGTATTTGTGTACTTGACCTGCAATTAGAATGTAACTGCAGTGTTTTATTTTAGAAATACTGTAATGGTATAAAGCTGAAACACCTTAGTTCTGTTATTTTAAAATAAAGTCTGTTTAAATGGAAGCATTTTCTAAGCTATGTCCACTTTGAAAAATGATAGTTTTCAGTGAAACATTCTAATTTAAAAAATTCGCATTCAGTTTAATGGACAGCTGTCTGGGAGAGAGAATCTGCATAAATCCTTTCTCTCTAGCCATTAATGGTGAGGGAAGCGAGATTTTCACCAGTGTCTCTCCTCTGTACTTTATTTATAGGGGTCTTGTATGCTGTAATGTAATCTGAATAATGTTCTTAAATTTCTGGCTATCAAATGATTTCGCTTTTTGTACATATATAAGATGCTAGCTGTAAGATCTCTTCCAGATCTTGCATGTGCTTCTTGCTTTTTCTGTTATTTTCTAGATCCTATCACAGTCCACTTCAGAGAACCTTACACAGCTTTGATCTCACAGATTATTTTAGATTTAGCTAAACAGACAGGTTTACTCAGGGGTTACAGGAGATGGCTAGCATTTTTGGAAGAGGTTCAGTTGTCTTGGCACTAATGCGTATTTTTTTGATATTCCTTTAGCAAACAAAAATTCTCTGTTTACCAGATGTGAATTTAGAAACTTGAAGACACAGAGGGTTAAGGTGTCTATAGTTCAGTTTATCATCTCTAATCCATAACCTTACCTACTGTGCTTTTTTTGGCAGGTTCATATGACAGGACACTGGTCACGTGGTTGTATAGCTTCCTGTCTTCAAGACTGCTACATCTACATTTCCTTAAGCTTAAAAAAATACTATATGTGTAGTGATTATATCAAGGCCAGCTAGGGAAATTATGGTAGTCAATGAAGTATGACTTCATAGCTGAATTTTCTAATTTCTTATACTGTAAAATTGGCAGTTTAGTTATACAAGTTTGACAGTATAGTACTTGGGCAGCATAAGGATGGTTAATTTAAGATTTTGTGGATAATGTGAAATTAAGTTAGTATCTCTTTTCAGAGTATGGGAGCTTATTAAGAGTGACCATCATTAGTCAGTGCACACTATATCCTAAACTATTGAATAGTTACTTTGTTTAGTCAGTTTGTTTACCTGAACAGTAGTACTTTCTCCACAATAAGTAGAGCTGGAGTTTTGAAAGTGACCAAAATTAAACTAGTTTATTAAACTAGTTTATTTAGAACTGTTGAGTTATAGTGAGAAGTAGTTGATATACAGGGCCATGATCTTCTGACTCTCTAGAACTGGAGAAGTAAGGAAAAATACTTTTATTCAAAATTGATGAATAAAACCTCTCTATCAAGTTTTATTTACTTTTTGTGGTAAGAACCCTCCTTAATACTGCAGTTCAATTTACATCTGTGAAAAGGACAGTCTCTAAAAAGTAGATTAAAAATCTCTGATAGTGCTGTTGCATGCAGTCATTACATATTGACTGAAGAGTCCATTCTGGATTATATATTTCCTCCTTCCCTTGTATTGTGTTTGAGGTGGAAAATGTAGGGTTTTGTGTTTGTTTTAAATCGTGTTACCAAGTAGATTGTCATATGCAAGAGTTAAACAGAGAAAAACTAATGGAATCTGAAATCCTCTAATAATTTTTCCAGTTTTACAGTGTTTTTTTTCTCTTAAACCTCATTTTGATATTGGTTGTCCAGCCACACCTGTAACTACACCTTTAATTTGCCTAAACTAAAGTAGTTGTTTATTTAAGTACTGTTACAGGCCAGAAATTTTTATGATGGACTTGATAGCATTAATCCTGCTTGTATTATCTGTCTGAGTGTGTGTCTATATATAATACAAAGACAACTGACAAATGTGTAATTTGAAAAACAGTTTGAGTACCAGGCAGGAAAAAAACCCAACCGGCAGGCAGTTGAGCTGTGACTCTTAACAAAAAATGTCCTTTCTGATTCCTAAAAAATAGCCTTTCAGAATATTTGTTGATTTCAGTATGATGTCAGTTGCCTTTCCGTCTGCTTTCTGAAACTGTGGAGGACATGTCTCAGTATGTTGGAAATTAGTTTTTTTTTTTTCCTCATAAGTATTTGTCTATCCAACGTATTAATTAAACCACTGAGATAGATAGTATGAGACCAGACCTTAATGTTAACAGTAATCATGTTACTCTTCTCTGTACTTCAGGTTACCTCTGTAGTATAATTTTTTAGCTTTTCAAGTTCCTAGCTTGAAGAGCAAGTGGGTAAAACACAGTAAGATGATGTAGAAGGTGGTATTATAAAAGGAAAAAACCCAAAGCTTTGCAGCTTTTTAAGTTTCCAGCACTTTATCAACAGAGGGCATTTCTGCACCCTTTGTCTAGTCAAATATCACACACAGCTTACACAGCTTGTGCCTTATGAGTCTTGAAATTGCATGACTGATATTGAATTGTTAAGAAATGCCTTTTTCCACCTACTGCTTGAGAGATCTTGGTCATATTGTGGCAGAAATCCTGACAATTAGATAGCAATTTTTTTTAAGTTAACCACTAGAACTGCAATATACTGGTTTTAGGAAATGACATACAAACTGATTTTTTTAAAGAATGTGTTCCTACAGTCTGTTGGTTAAGCTCCGCCTCAACTATATATTTTGCATTTAACTTTGGATTTGCCATTTGCTTCATAGGTCTCACTGAATTCCTGTGTAAGGTTATACCTTAGACAAATTATACCTTGATCTCCAAAACGGTTGGTGGTACTTGGTCGAGGCAGTCTCAAGGAATCTGTCAGTTTCTACAGCCAAAGACTGACTTATAATGCTTGCTCACAATTTCTCAAAAGCACCAGGTGCTGAAACATGCAGGCTGAAACTCATAAAAGTGAGGGAAATCTTTCTTAGCTGACCTAGGCAATGAAATTGCTTTTCAGAGGTATTAAAACCACAAACAAGTGTAATAAGTTTAAGAATTAATTGGGAAAAAAAATAATGAAAAGCTTTTGGATAAGAAGGGTGTTTTCCTTCGTGTTGGGCATTACCTAATGTGGGATTTATTCTTAATAGAACTCTTTTGCTAGTGGAGCTGTATCTGATTGTGAATGGTACGAAAATTGACATGGCCTATGATTCTTACTGTTCAGGAAGGAAAAACAGTAGAGAAAAATACTGCACCTGAAAATGACATAGTGTTAAAAATTTGAAGTACATTCAGTAACAGAAAAATACTGGAAGCAATTCCTAAAGCAATGTTCTCCCAAGTCAGTTTTTTGCTTCTCCAATTTCTCCTATCCTTGTTTTTTAAATACTTTTCAAGTTCACTCCTGCGAAGATCTCCGTGTGACCAAGGAATTGCAGAAACCATTTTCTTGCACAGGTATTGCAAAACTTCCAGTGACCTAAGCGAGTTTCTACAGGTCAGTTAATACCTCAGCAGCTTCAAACCCGTACAGAAGGCTGAACTATGCATCCCCCCATCATATGAGAGTGATGAAATACCAGTGGTACACTGGTGGTCACCTTTTTTTAAATGACCTCTGTTTTCCCTGTGGTGTGTCATCTTAACATTACAACAGAAATACCATGAATGCCTACATTAGCACGAAGTATAGTAACTGCATCAAACTGAGGCCAGCTGTTTTCTTTAGCTTCCTCTCCACTCTATTCAGTGGACAGCCTGACCTCTAACTCCAAAATTTTTTCATATTTTTGATATTGCAATTCCAGATTGCACATGTTGAGTTCAAAATCATCCCTTTGTAATCAGAAGTTATGGACTTTTAAAGTGTTTGTTCTCAGTAAATTTGATCATACATTTAATTTTGTGATGTTAATTTCCAAAAAGATGGAAAGGAGTGAGAGGTATAAGGATGATGTTGTACAAGCCTTATTCCTTGTTTGCAGAATTCAAGCATAAGACTTTTTTGCTAAAGACTGGAGATAACTGCCTGCAGTTTACTGGACAAGTGCCTCTCCCTATCCACCACATCTTATATTGACCATGCATCTTTGCCTACCACCTTCTAAAATTCAGACAACTTTCTGCTCCTTGACAGGCCAGTGAACAAGTCTGCAGGACCCATAAAGATTTTTGAGAAATACTGCTACTCAAGCCCAGGCTTTACTTGCCTCTTCATGAAAGTGCTACTTATTTTCCAGTATTTACTAGTGTTTTTATTTGTGAATCATAAATCATCTTGGGTCATTAAACTTTTTGAAGAGGATTACCTGATAGTGTTGGAGGCATTGCCAAAATGTTCCTGAAGTTTCACCCAGAAGCTGTTACTGCTTTGAAGGTGTGTATGGATAACTTGGAGTTGGAGGTCAGGCTGTCTACTGAATAGAATTCAAGTTAGAGAAGAGCTTGCCCTTAATATCTGAAATATGCTCCTGTACAAAATGAGCCATTTTTAGTGGACAGTGAGGATTAAATTTGAAGTATGCTATATATTCATGAGTGCTGTCTAAACAATGTTACATAATGGGTTAACTATCTACGTATATTCAGATGTTTCAGACCTTAGCTGTGAGTTGTTTTCAGTCAAGTCTACTCAGTACAGCAGAACTGCTTTCCAATGAACTGCAACGTTTGTTGGCAAGTGAAACATCAGGTGGAATTAGAGTCAGTTTGGTTCTCTGGAGACCACCACAGGTAATTCTTGTACAGTATGAAGATAGAACTTGCGATAATGTTGCTGACTTCCCAGTGTGCAGTAGTAGTAACTTGGTTAAGTCTTAGGCGTTTTTCTCTACAGTAGTACCAGTGAAAATGGGTGGAGCTTGCCTGTGTAACAACACAGGCTGCTGGGCTGCAGAACAATGTAAGGTAAAGTTTCATGTATTCTGCAGAACAGTATGATAGAAATTCTTCAGTGACCTTAGTCTGTTTGAATAGTGGATATTACGGTGATTGTGTGTCGTTATTTTGATGTGTATGTAGTATATGGTGTTATTTTAAATCTAGCTTATTTTACATTGTTCTTGCATATGATTTTTGACATACTGATGCTTACCATTATATAATTACCCTGTCAGAGGTACAGGTAATGCTAGGATTGTATTAGAATAGCTGAAGGCTTTTGTCGTGTGTGGGACCAAGCAGGGTGTTGGACAATGGACTGAACACTGGGATGTGTGTGTTTGAAGTGACCAATTTCCCCATATAGACCAACTCTTAATAAGATGGTAGCAACAGGTGAAACAAAAAATGACCTGCTTTAGATCACCAGATAGTCTCTGTAGTACTTGGACATGAGAGGCCTTTCATTAGAGAGTAATTTTCATCATTGATGATCAAGTTCCCATGACCTTTCTCTGTTCTGGTTTTTGTTTGTTTTGCAGGTTTTTTTTTTCTCTTCTTTGTAGCTTCTTGCCCATACATATGTGGGGTCAGGTACACATCTCAGGTTTAAATTATAACCATATAATATTTAAGAATTTGGAAATATTTTAGAGTGCACAGAAGAATTCAGCACATCTGTGCTCTCAAAGATTACGTCCCTTTCTCACCACTGTGTCTGCTAATACTTATATTGATACATTACTGTGTTCTTCTCCTCTCCTAAGAGAGCAAAAGGAGCAGGTTTAATCTTAGTTTTTCTTGGCATTTCTGTAGTAATAGTATCTCTTGATCTTCATGTGAAGCAGCGGGGACAGCGTGGAAGGAGACCAGGCTAATGAATAGAACTGAGAGAAAGGGAAAGCAGTAAGACACAGAATAATTGAATTTGAGGAAAGATTTTTGCAAAATAGTATTTTTGAAGAGATGCTGGTAGTAACAGTAGTAGGAAGGGAGGCATATTTGGTTTTGCTTTAGTGATTGAAAGTACACGGAGGTAAAGGGAGATAAAGAAACAATTAGTGCCTTTCCTCTGTTTCTCAATCCAGCTCTTAATTGCATTAGAAATTTCAAATATAGATTTCTTCTTGAGTACACCCTTTCAGGATAAGATTAGGTCATCTCATTCTTACTCTCCTATTTGTGTACTATATTGTCCTTTCTCGTTGAAATGAATAATGAATCAGGGACAGTGCTGTGAGAGCAGTAGCTTTC
The DNA here is from genome assembly GCA_025311575.1 of Elanoides forficatus. NCBI lineage: Eukaryota > Metazoa > Chordata > Aves > Accipitriformes > Accipitridae > Elanoides > Elanoides forficatus. The sequence continues at coordinate 70,029,331 of JAOBAS010000072.1, read as the reverse complement.
AGTGGCACTAAGCCACTGAAACAGTTTGGCTGTTACATGGAACTTTATCCTGTGCTTTATGTCAGCACCTTTAGTGCTACTACTTTCACTCAGCATCTCTGATTCTCAAGTTGTCCTGCATTTATTGTTTTGTATATTAATTTCTATTTACTATTCCTATGTCCTGATGTGTTAATTCAGAGAAAGTCATGGGACTAACTTTTGTCAACTGATCATGTTCTTGCTCCAGTTTTTCTGTTTATGTACACAATATAATAAGCAGTTTAAATTAATTTATATTGTGGATGGTCTAAACTAAAAATATATGAACAACTGTAGGGTGATTCAGACTCTTGCTTCTGTGTCTTTAATCCAGATTACAATATGAAACACATGTTTTGATAAAATTACCATGCTAGTGCAGAAGTAAATGAGATGTAAAGCTTCCTGGTGTATAAAGCATATGTTTTGTCGGGCTAAATTTGCATTGTCAAAGTATGATAGCATAATGTTTCTGTATAGTATGATAGCATAATGTTTTTGTATATTGACAGAGGCATATTTGCACTTTTACAATATATCAGTTGCAAAGCTGCAGGAAGTCACGTGCAGTTACCATAGCTCAGCTGATGCACAGTAGTCTGAAGAAGAGCCCTAAGCCAGAATATTGATAATATATGGATATAGGAAATATTGATGATCACAGTTCTTGTGCTGAACTAAATTAAAACTCACTCAGCGATTCATCAGAAAAATAATAAAATCCGTTCCTGAAATAAGCAGTTTTCAAAAGTGGTGAAAGAGTAGCTCATTACCTCAGCTGTGTGACTGCCTTCTAAACCAAAAGTTGCAGTACTCTTTCAGTCTCAGGAAAGATGGGATAATTTGTGGGTACATAAAGTAGGTAAACAGTTATGTTTACAAGTTTATATAAATAGGGTATACAAGTTGTACCTTGCGTATGACAATCAGCTTTTCAAAGAGAATATTGTTCAGAAGAGATTTCAGGGTGGAGAACGCAAAGGACTTCTGGTGAATCTGAGAAATGCGCTTTGTATACAGAAGACAGAAAAAAGCATTTAGTTTGAGAGGGGCAAATGTTGAGGGAGCTGGCCTTATTGACAGCATGAAGGAAGTAGAATGAAGTGTGATGTGAGGCAAGGTGTGTAAGTGATATGTAACATCAAGTAGGAAAAACTATGCAAAGTCTTGCAGCTGTAACATTGTGGGGTAGAGCTGGAAGCTGGTTGAAGATACAAGACAGAAAGGTGGACTCAAAATGCCCTGAAGACACTTGTAATAGCGAATTATGCTGTGAGCCATGAAGACAACGTCAGTCTGAAACCAGAATGTAAATGCCACTATCAGTTAAAAAAAAAAGATGCTGACAAACTGGAGCCTATGTGACAGAGTGCGACTGAGATGGTTAGGGGGCTGGAGCATGAAATCTAGAAGGAGAGTCTGAGGTACCTGGCTTTGTTTACCCTGGTGAAGAGAAAACTAAGACGGTTTGAAATGCTGTCTTTAAGCAGCTAATGAGAATTTATATCGAACACAAGACAAGCTCCTCAGAGGTGCACAATGAAAGAAGCAACAGCTGCTGTTGCAATAAGGGAAATACTGGTTGGATTTAAGGAGGAAGGTGCCAGCACTGAAAGCTGTTGCTGGTCTTCACCTGCCCTGGGCACTCTACTCACAGGCACAGCA
>JAOBAS010000072.1:69984545-69994565 GCA_025311575.1 Elanoides forficatus | reverse complement strand
CCCGCCCCCCCCTTCTCTGGTTGTAGTCTCCCTTCACTTGATGATCACTGTCTCTCTATCTAAATTGTTGACAACTTTTGATCCTCTCTTTTTCCCTTTATTTTAGCCATGCCTGCCCATTCTCTCTAAAGAGATACTTTTTTTTTTTCCTGTTAGTTTTCCACTCTGCCATTAATCCAGTACTATGGTGAGAAGTGCAGAATAGAGAAGTGAGTTGTAGAGTGGATCCATATGACACAACATGAACCTTGTGCCACTGAAGACAGTCAGAATTTTTCATGTCCATGTTATGGACTGTTTTACCAACCACATTCTTTCTGCTTTAAAAAAACAATTAAAAAACTCCAACCCAGAACACACACACAAAAAAACCCCCAAGCCACCAAAACCCAACAACCACAACATTTTAAATTTAACATTTTCTTAGGAATTTTCTTCGGAATATTAATTTACAGTAAAGGAGAATATACATAATTGACAAAAAAAAGGGAAGAAGATAGCATACGGAAGTAGCACTTTACATGTATGCTTATTATCCTTAGCATAAACTTTTTAAACATTATTTTCCTTGCTATCTTGGTTTGGCTTCACTTTATTATTGTGTATTACACTGATAGCTTTTTCATATATTATTCTCAATATATGCTGCCATTTCACTGTTTTCCTTTCACTAAGGGGTTCTTTGTGCACTGTAGTTTCTTCCTCACTGAAACATCTTTTACAATATCCATTGTTTCTCATAAAGAAGCAAGAGTCTAAATAAACATATACTGAATATGCAATACCTCATTTGCATACATGTAAAGTTGATTTCTATTTCTCTGTTTGAACTGCTACACTACATTCTTGATGCATTGTTTAAAAGCTCGCCAATGCAGCAGTTCTTTGATTTCCTTAATTCAGCTAATATAACAATTTAATTTTTTCAGTCTAGCGGTAGAAATGCTATGCTACTGGTATTCCTTAAATAAGTGAGTTTACTAATGTTCTCAGTGACATCAGATTTGAGTTCTAGTTTCACTGGATCTCAGTCTCTAGTTCTGGAATTAAATCCCAACTTGTTTGCCAGTTGTATAACAAACGCAATTTTGCTCTCAACACAACAGATGTAATATTTGGACCCAGATATTCCTATGTGGTTTCTTCATATTGTGTTTGTTGTATAAACTAATCCCATCACTTCATCCCATCAGTCTTTGTCTTTTGTTTACTCTCATGTGTTTACTCTCATCATCATACTTACAAAAATTTTGTACGGTAAGAGACAGACTTCTTGAATTGCTCTGCTTAATTCCCAGCTGGTGCAGGCAACCACATCCTGTCCCTTCTGTAACATCTGTATGATCCATCTTTAAAGTAACGGTGTTGCTTATCACTACTACTCCTAATGGAAGGCTGTTCTACACAGTGGCAGGTCTGATGGTGAGAAGCTCTGCCCGATTTTCTCCTTGCTTGCATTCATACCGCCATTTATTGTTGTGTTAGCATTGCCCTGTAGCATGCTTCCTTTGTAACCTTCTTTTACTGCCTTAGAGAGAGCAACCACATCCCCTCTTGACCTTTGTTTTGTTAGCTAAACAAACCAACCCCTTCTACTCTTCTCTTACAAAGAAAGTTTACTCTTCCCCTGACCATCCTAGCTCACTGCACTTGCTCCACTCTCAGGTCTGGATTTTGCCAGTTCAGGTTTTTTATCATGTATCTATGGAGAAGGTTTCTAATTTAAGTGTCTGGTTTTGAAAGAATTTTTCCCATTGAATTTGTGTTAATTTAATTATAGTGGGAGTAATACCAGGAAAGAACTTGAATTAGTAGTGGCAGCCTCTGATGTTTAAAGCTTTCCCAGGTGATCAGAAGGGAAGGTGAATAGATTCTTTTTTTTCTTGTTTTTTCGTTGTTTCTGTGTTACATGCAGGATTTCCAACAGTACTGACTAGTGATATGGTCTTGGTCAGCTTTGATGCAGTTTCAGTCAGGAAAGAAGAGATCATCAGGCATGACCTCTTTATTGTACATATAATTTATGTGTAAAAGGTGTTCTTTAATTACTAACCTTTCAATGAAAAGTTAAATTCTAAAAGTGTTAGTTCCTGTTGGTTTGCTATTGCAGACTCTTTGTGGGAAAAGTTAGGTACTCCTTTTTTTTTTTTTTTTTTTTTTTTTTTTTTGAAGACTTAGTTATTTATGGAACTAAGAAACCACTGAAATGCTGTGTATATTGGTATTTGTTTTGGATAAAAAACCCTCAAGTATCGAGTAGTATTTGAAACTGCTCTGGGTGTTTGAAGGCTGTTTTCTCCTGGATTAAAAAAACCCCAAAACAACAACCTACACAGAATATCTGTCTGTAGCAGTTTCCTTACCTAGATTTCTATATCTGTAATGTAGTATATTTTCAAAAGAAATGTAAGTTAGTGGTGAAAATGAGACTGTGGCAGGTGCAGGAAAAGAAGTCAACTCATTGTCAGTTCTGTTTAACCTCAGTGTTGATATGTTTTTCAAAGAACTCAGTTGTGTGTAGATAGGGAAACTTTGAAAATTTAACTTCAGTAGTTCATGTAAACTATGAGCAGGAAAAAGACTTACAACATTCAGTTTCCTTGTCTTGCATGGAATCCATATGTATTTATTAACAATGGTGTCTTATATATTGCCATTGGTGTGGTGTAAGAAAGAATGAGATAAAAATTACTAAGGAAATTACAGTCATTTTTTGGCTTTTATGTATTTTATATGTAATCCTCAAAAATGTTGGCTTGTAAAGTAAGTGTAAGCAAATCATGATTTCAGTATCTTCAGTAGGTAACATAAATGCTTACAGAAGTCTTTTTACTATTTCCCAAACTGTCAACACAGGTGCCTGTCTATAATAGGTAACTGCATGTGTATCAAATTCCTTTCCTTTAATTTTTTTTGTCTTCAGAAAATATCATGTTCAAATGTTGTCATTTCATTAGTATAATAGTGGACTTGTAATGTGTAATCTCTGAAAATTTTTGTTATTTTGGAACTGCAGTTGAAATTATTGCGATGACCTTTTTTTTGTTTTCTTTTTTTAGCAGTGTGGACTTTCTTACAGTTGGGATCTTTATAGTTAGGGAAAACTGAGTGAACAAATTCCTTTTTCAGTAGTTGAATATAAACTGTGCTGTTTTACAGGAAAAAACCAAGCTAGTTCAGTGGTGGCTAAGCCCTTTCTTTTTGTGGAGGGAGTGGTAGTAGTTTGACCAGAGAGTGTTTAATATTAAGGAGACATTTTCAGCTCAATTTTGAAATAGCTACTACTTTTAAAATATACTAAGATTTTGTATTTATCACTTTTACTCCTTGATTTTTGCATCTGTGAATTACTCATTTTGGCTTTGCTAGCCCGTTCTTCTATGAAAAATACCTCCTTCTGCAAAACTGGGAAGTGAATGTAGCAGTTAATTACTTAAACTGGTTATGCATTAAGTGCTATCCACCGCATTATGAACTAACAGAAGTTTTGTTACCAATTTTTGAGTTGGTACTGTATAATCTGAGCAAATTTTCTTTTGATTTCTTATCTTGCATCTTTGTTGGTGAAGGGCTCTGCTTCTGAGACCAGAAGCTTGCCTTTTGGTTGCTTAATATGGTTTGATATTTAAAATCTACATTGTTCTACCCACTCTTGACAAAATTTACTTAGTATGCAGCTGAGCGTATGGACTGTGTTTTATTTATGCTACTGAATTTAAAATTCTAAAACAGTAACTGAGAATTTTCATTTGTTTTTTTTTTCTCTCTCTCTCTCTCTTTTTTTTTTTTTTTTTTTTTTTTTTAGTGCTTGGGAGATGGGAAGTAATGATAGCTGGCACATGAACTAAAATATCTGTGTAGGCACTACTCTCCCAGAACTTCAGGATGAATGGGGATATGCCTCATGTTCCCATCACTACTCTTGCAGGGATTGCTAGTCTTACAGACCGTAAGTACTCTTCTTTTTCTTGTCTTTGCTATGCTATTTTCTACCTCTTTGGTAAATACCTGCATTTTCACAATACTAAAAATAGTTTTATTTTAAAAATTCTTAGAGGTAAATTTGTTCAAAATCATATTTGGCATTAAAAATCTTAATTTTGTCATCGCTTGAATTTTGAAGATTTATTCAAATAGAACATGCTAATTTAAACATGAAATGTAGGTTAAAAAAACCCTTAAGGAAACCTGAAACAAAATACAGGAATTCATTGTTTATTTGGAATATCATACAGTAGCATATGTGGGTACCCCACAAGCAAAGAAAAACATATAAATGATAAAACACTTCTCTAAAACATACATCTCACCATCAGAGAGAGAGAGAGAGAGAGGATTAGACTGATGCTTAACTAACTATAGAGAGTTGTGGAATATGCTGAATATACTTGAAACCTTGTTCCTAGTTTTGGACAAGGTACCAAAAAGTTGCTCTAATTAACAGGTGCAAAGAATGGCTGCTAGTATGGAAATAAGTGGCTGAACCTGAGTCTTCTTTCTTAGCTGTTCAGCCTACAAAAGGAGCAGATGAGGTGTGTGTACTGTCTTTAAATACATCAGGAAGACAAAATGCAAGGAAAGGAAAATAACTATTTACATTAAAAGCTGATATGGGCATAAAACCAAATGGTTATAATGTGACCAAAAATAAATTTCTAGTGAAAACTAAGAGATTTATTAATACTATAGTGAGGTCCTAGAACAACCATTGCAAAAATAGCAGTTGGAAAAAAGATGCATCTTGTTTATAAAGTGTAAGAAAGAGTTTATAGCTCAGTTTTCTGTCTGAGGATAATTGGACTCAGTGACCCAGGTGCTTCTTCTGAGCTCTTGATTTTATTATTATACTGTTGAAATTCGGAGAGTTTCCAACAGACATTGAAAGTATATACCTAGCAATTGAATTGAATTGCCTACAGTAAAAAAGCAGATGTATTGGAGGAAAAAAACCACTTCTTCATGTCCTTCTGATATTCCAAAATATCAAATTGGAAGATGCTGCTTATGTATTTAGATGTGTGTATATGTATCATTATGTGTGCCTAATAATGGACCATCAGGATGCAAATAATAAGTTTCTGGACTATGGGCAGTTTTCCGGCATTAGGTATTTGCAGGTAAAGTTCTAAAGAAAGTCAAAATACTTAACTGGTGGAAATCACTGGCCAGACGCCTGGTGCAAGAGTTTCTTGAAACACTGAATTACCTTCAGTGGGATTAGTCCTTGTATTAGGTGCATTTGCTTCTTTATCTGTTGTATTTATCTGATGTTTACAATCTCAGGAGCAGCTGAAAGAGAAAGTCTCCTAACTGCTTCGCCTGACTTTCTCTGTATGAAAAGAAGGAACTGGAATGGGCAAGACCTGTTGCCCTAAAAACATGGAGGACATTATGACTAGAGGCAGTAGAGTGGGCTAGTTAACTAGCTGAATTTATACTGTTTTATTTTTCTGACCTTGCTAATTTTTCTAAGTTTCTGGGACATTCAAGGTAATCTAATGCAAGTAATGAAAGCTAGCTATTTTAATATATTATACACTTCTATTTGAATTGCAGTTTATTTCTAAATAGAGTAATGATGTACATTATTGTGTATTGTATCATCAGAGTAGGAAACTTACAGTATATGCTCAATGCACTTACAGCACAGCACGCAACTACAAGGATTTTGCATTTCCTTCCTTTATCAGTGCTTTTGGCTCCAAGAGAAAGCTGTCATAACATATTAAATAACAATATTCTGGAATGTTTAAAAGCGTGCTTTTATTGATACTACTTGCCTTAGCACGGTTAAGTATTTACAATAATGTAGTAATATAACTTGAGGGCTTGACTGCATTACTTTGTTTAAAAGAGTCCAACCTTTGTGTGTGTGTGTTTGGGTGTTCATGATTTAAAAAATCCAGGTATCTCCCCTATATTTTAAATGTAGTTGTCAAGTTTTTTTTCTTAATTGCATGAGGGAGTAAGAAGGTGTCCATATATATATGCTTGTCTTTCGTGAAATGACTCTGAACTTCTTTCTGTTTTCTGATAACAGTTTTGAACCAGCTGCCTCTTCCATCACCTTTACCTGCTACAACAACAAAAAGCCTGCTTTTCAATGGACGGATAGCTGAAGAGGTGAACTGCCTTCTGGCTTGCAGGGATGAAAATCTGGTTTCACAGCTCGTCCACAGTCTCAATCAGGTGTCAACAGATCACATGTATGTATTTTGAACTTCAACTATATTAGATCACCATCCTTATTCCTTGAAATCAAAATTAACTGGATTGAGAATGATGTGAGAATCTGATGCAGGTTTTTATTAGGCTTGCTTAGCAGGTAGCTGCTACATGAGAGTCAAATGTTTCAGTCAGTCAGAACATTAATAACTGTCTGGCAGCCCTTCTGCATAACTATGGGGGTTATTTTGTAGATCTGCTGCTTATTCCATTCTCGCTAGTTAGGAGTGCAGGCTTTGTGGTGTTGATTGTGCAATAGTCATTTGTGTTCCACTTTTGGTTAATAATGCATATAGTTATTACACAGTATTACACAGTATTACACAAAAAGAAAACCTTTTGAGACACCAATGTAAGACGCATGTCAATTCTGATTAGCTATTGAACTTAAATATTTTAAGAATTGAATGAGCAAGTATGCTAATGTCTTCTCTTTTTGTTAATTCTTTTCTTTTTTTGTTATTTTTTATTTTTCCCTAGTGTCCTTTGAGTTGTCTGATGTTGACAACCCTGTCTTTTTCCTACATGTTCCAATCAATTGTTTTGCTCAAATGGAAGTAGCTTTTAAAAGTCCTCAAAGCAAACAATAAGTGAAAGCACAGATACATTTATAGAAAATCTATATTTTTTTTATGGTTCAGAGGGAATCCTGTGATGTCAAAGATATGCCAATTTCCCTTTTTAAAATAAAAGATTCTCAAAGCATTGGACTGCAACCTGAATGTTATAAATTCACTCCTACAGTAATGCTTGCTTGATGTTATGCCAAAGCATTCTTTTATGGAGAAGATCATGATATAAAAGTGGGCATAAGAAACTTTATAATAGTCTGAAACTGACAACCATGTATATATAAGTGCTTAGTAACAGAAAATAATGTTGAAGATTAGTAGGAATACCTCTTCTGCCATTTGTTAAAGAAGAGAGGAAGAAAATAATAGAGGCAGGGAACAGTGCTTTGCAGACTTGTTTTTCTCTATATTTTAACAGTAAATTGTCTTCTTTCATTTTGGTTTTTTTTTTGTTTGTTTTTTTTTGTTTTGTTTTTTTTTACTTGACTCATAGTTTCTTATAATTTGAAAATACATTTGCCTCTTTATTTGCTTACTTCCACAATTCCAGAGAGTTGAAAGATAACCTTGGCAGTGATGATCCAGAGGGAGATATACCAGTCTTGCTGCAGGCTATCCTGGCAAGGAATCCTAATGTTTTCAGGGAGAAAAGCATGCAAAACAGATACGGGGTACAAAGCGGTAAGGATTTTTGATTATTTATTGATTGCATTTTATGTTGTTCTGTAAGTTTAGGGGACTGATACTAACCACACATTTATATGGAGGACAACTGTTATATTTATACCTTACGTTGTATTGGATAGTGATATAAAGCTATGTACCTTGACATCATCTAAGAGCAATTGTATTAGAATAAGCATGGAAATAAACTCTACCAGGTGTTTTCATAAAAAATGTTTAATTTCACTACGAAGTTTAATCCCTAGCATGAGTGACTGGATTTTATTTTAAAATAATTTTATTTTAATTTCTTTATGGCTAGGTTTATATCTTTGTTTTAGTAAATAGTTGAAGTTGGAAAAATATGCCTTGATCTTGCACTATAATCATACAGATTTTCAGTATAATTGCAGTGGTAGTTCTTAATAGTTCTGGGGTAACAAATAAGGTTGAATGGACCATATTTACCAGCTCTTCTCTGCCATTCCTTGTCTCAGCAATTTGTGATGCCCTACAGATTTTACTGTTTTGACAGCTAATTCTCTTCTGAGGTGTAGTGAGATATACTGCTGGACAGCAAAAGTGAAGGAGAGAGACCCAGCAAATATTTAATTGGTCAGATTCTGGTTGTAGATCTGGATACTTGCACCTGAAGTGTGTTATTTAAATACCAAACTGTGAAATAAGTAGGAGAATTTCCAGTGTTTCTGCAGTGTGAGGATGAAGCTTTGCTAGCACTGAAGAGATATAGATAGAAGTGTTACTGGAGTCCACAGGGGATAGGAAGTGTAGGGTGGTTTTGGAGGGGGGAAAAGAAAATAAAATTACATTATTAGGTTTGTTCAACTAGGCTAGTGAGTAAAAAGCCATAAAATATTTGAAAAGATCTCACTAAGGACAGAACAGGTTCCTTGAAAGAAGACAGAAATTTCCTGGAATTGAAATTGTGAAAGGCAGTGCTAAATACTTGTAAGTTCATTGATTCATATATTCTGAAATTTAAGCTCTGAAAAAAATCTCCAGATCCTGTGTTTAGTGGCAGCTGTGGCAGAGTATGATTTTTCCAGCTATCAGAAGAGTTGTGGCTGTCCTGCCAGTTTGCAGAGTGGTCCCACAAAGAACATAGACTTGGATAAGAGTTTTCTACCAATTTTGTAGAGTAAAATAATTTTTTGCCAGTGCAAAAGGGAGACATTGTTTTTGAAATTATCTGTCCCAGCAGAGGCTTTTGAAAGGAAGATAAAGCTAGTTAATTTCGTTCTAATTTTTGCTAATACTGTCCTTCACAGGGAGAAACACTTTTGCGGCTTTATTCAATAGGTTAAGAATAATCCTTAATGAAATAAAAGCACCTCTATCTTTACTAAGTGTGCTTTGGCCTATGCTTGGAAGAAGGTATTAGTATGGAGTAAAAAATAATTCAGCATTATTTGAAACTTAAAAGAATAGTTGATCTTATTTTAGTAAAGTTAACAAAGTGGTTTCAGAGAACCAGAAGAGATCAGACTTTAAAACTTCCTTGAATATTTAATTTTATTTTACATAATTCTGAATACTTGTACGAGTCCAAGCATTGCTGTGTAAGTATGAAATCTGAAAACTGGAAAGAAAGAGGGAAGAGGGAAAAAGCATAGATGTAGACTAAGTATTTTGAGAGGAAGAAGGCCCTGGAATGAATGTTTGGAAAAGCTAGGTGAAGTGTGACTTTATTTTCAGTCGAAAAAGGCCCCACTCTTACCTGGAAATAGGTGGATCTTTAAGCTAGATGCTGGAAAATTCTAGTAGCCTTATTAGCTGTTACTATGTCCCGTTCAGATATCCAAGGCCAAAGGAGGCTACACTGATGTCTTGGGGCAGCAAAGGTTGGGTTTTCTTCTGGTTTCTGAACAGATATTGTGATCTCTGTAGAGTCATGATTTGTAGAACAATTGGGAGTTTGATAGAGATCTTATGTAATGCGTTTTGCCAGCTAGAAGAATGAAATTTAAGCTCTTCTCTAGTATTTCAAATTAATCTCTTCTGCTTTCGTTACTGTCTTCCTTCTGAATATTGTCCTTCTGACTTCTGTGGAGTCCAGCGTGCAATGAAGTCAGATCTGGGTACTGTGACCCAGTATTTGTGGTACCCACAATTGAGAAGGAATGAAGGCAGTGGGACCCCCTGTCTATTTACTGAACCTGGGATGGGTCTGTGCACCATGATACCTTGAGTGTCAGTTCCAGCATTAGCATGGACAAAGCGAACTCAAATTCATTTCATCTAGCCTTCTGTCATAGTTTAACCCCAGCTAGCAGCTAAGCACCGCGCAGCTGCTCACTCACTCCCCTCTGCCCCACAGTGGGATGGGGGAGAGAATTGGAAAAAAAAAAAAAAAAAAGAAAAAACAAGAAAAAACTGTGGGACTGTGGGTTGAAATAAGAACAGTTTAATAGAACAGAAAAGAAGAAACTAATAATGATAATGATAACACTAATAAAATGGCAATAATAATAATAATAAAAAGGACTGGAATATAGAAGTGATGCACAACGCAGTTGCTCACAACCCGCTGATCAACACC
>JAOBAS010000072.1:69942906-69976381 GCA_025311575.1 Elanoides forficatus | reverse complement strand
TTAAAAGAAGTAGTAGCTTAAACAAGAGAGTGTTGTAATGAAGGAGTCTGTTATAATACACAATTGTAAGATGTTTTTCTCAGCCTCTGCTTCAACAATGTGAATTCTTCAAAATAGGAAGCTGTCCTTGGTATTAAATATACATATATCCCCCCACTATGTTAAAGGTACACTATCAAGAGAAGCTTGGTTTTGTTAAGACAGGAGTTTTTAAAAACTTCAATATTAGGATGATTTATTTGATAATTTTTAAAGAGAAAGTATTTAAAAATATCATCCCTAATTTTGTGATCCAAACAATGCAACCACATCCTAGTTCATGAAAACTTAGAAATGAAACTCTTTCAAAATGGTCAGACCTTGAAAACATAAAGCACACCCTCATTGGTTGGTTTATTTGGAGAAATACTAAACGTAAAAATAGTAAATATTGTAAACTTGCACTTTCATCCTTTTGTGCATTTTCTTAATGGAACGTATATGTTTTATTTATTTTATTTGTAATTATATGCTTAAAAGCTGGTTTTAGTAGCTGTCATGCAGAAAACAGTTTAAAGAATCTGGATTAATTAAAGTTTTGCATCTATGTATGAGTAATAAGCTTAATCATAATGTTGCAGCCTTTTCAGAAGCAGTGTGACCTTTGGCGAAGATAGTTGTGAATGAGGATTATTAAATCATAAAACTTGAACTTTAATTTTTTTTCCTTAGTTTTAGGATTTTATTGCTTTTAAAAATGTGAATAGTTACAGGATATTGTGTATTTGCAGTATATGAGTCTACAAAATCAACAAGTACACCCTTGAAGGCTCGCTACACATACTCTCAGTTTGAGGATGATTGTTTGGTAAACTTGAGAGCATTCCTAGAATATAAGTTTGTGTTTACATACCACCATTTGATGAAGCTCTGAACTAGGAAACTGTAAATGAGCACTTCAGAAAATTTGTTAGCTACGGTAGGAATGGCATGTGTACCTTAGAGGCCATCTACCTAGTTAGTGTGCGGGTGCTGGTCTCTTCTGTCAGGTGGCTGCAGATAGGACGAGAGGAAATGGCCTCAAGTTGAGGCAAGGGAGATTTAGGTTAGATATTAGGAAAAATTTCTTTACTGAGAGGGTTGTCAGGCATTGGACCAGGCTGCCCAGGGAAGTGCTGGAGTCACCATCCCTGGAGGTATTAAAAAAGCGCATAGACAGGGTACTCCACAACATGGTTTAGTGGGCATGGATGATGGTTGGACTCGATGGTCTTGAAGGTCTTTTCTAACCTAAATGATTCTGTGATTCTATGATTCTAGTCTGTTTAGTTAATTTAATAAAAGTAGCCTTTGCCTATGTCCTTGGCAATCATGAGTAGGGGACCTCTACTGTCCTAATAAAACTTATATGCTAAAAAGTTACTAAGCTTTTTTTTCAATATTTTAGGGTGGGTTGTTTTTGAGATTTATTACAAGTCAAAGGTAAGTCAGGTTTGAAAAAAATCAGGTCCATTATTTCAGTGGAGTAGATAAATGAGTAACTCATCAGGAAATTAATTCACTTTGACTTACAATGATAACATATAAATTTAAGACACAGTTCTTTTTATTGTGTTGAATCTGAATATTAGATTTCTTTGCACATGAGGCTTTCCTCACAGGAGGCAGCAACTCTTTTTGCAAACTGTGTTGCAAAAATAACTGTAATTAATAGCACAGCATGAGTTTTAGATTCATTGTGCTGTAGGAGGGGGAAAAAAAAAATCTAATAGAATTGTTTTCTAAGTGCCCATGGATGATGAAACTGATAAAATCTGGTTTCTTACGGATTTATATTCTTTGACTTGTAAGCACCTGCAGTCCATCAATTTTAAACACTTTTCCCTAAGCAGTGCCAACTACACCTTCATAAGGCGTAACATGTACAGTCTTTAGTCTACAGCTGTGCATGTGCAAATTGGCAGTTTGGCCACTGTCAGAGGGAGTGCATACTTGCCCATCTATGCAGGCTTCTGTCTCATTGCAATGCCAATTTATCTTTCTAAATTACTGTTGACTGCTGATTTTTTTCATACAGGCATGTAAAAATGTAATTACAGCTGAGCCTTCTGACGTTCTATTAATGGGGTTGAAATTGGTCAAAACGGTAAAAGGTATTTATCAGACAGATAATTCAGGCTCGAAAAATAAAAAAGTTATATGAAAGATCTGTGTGTGTTCAGATACCTCGACAGGAGCCATGTTGGAATATTAGCTACTGAAATAACCAATTTAATTAGGAAACAGATTAAGTAACCTTAGAACTTCTTTGGAGACTTCCTTTGTATGACTTTACTCTTTAAAATGGACTTTTTGCAATTTGTTTATAATTGTAGAAATTGTCTCTTCATAGATACAGGGGTTGTTAGTTTGTTCTTTCCCAAAAAATTCCTGTAGATGTTGTATAAAAAACAGTGCTAAAAATGGGAAATGCTGTTCTATGGAAGTTTATACCTAGTTAGGGCATCGAGTGAATGAGCATACTCGTGACCAGCNNNNGGCTCCATGAAAACGATGAAAACCCCATGTAGAACATTAAATGGGAATTTAAATAGTGGGTTTCATTTTTAATTTTAATTAGTGTGGGGGTAAAAAAGACACATTTACATTCTTAAAGATAGAGCATGAACATCACTATATTGTAATTAGTATTATATTATGCACAAGTTTGTCAGAAATTATGAATTCCATTGAAGCAGGTTGTTCTGTGCAAAACTGAGAAGACAGTAGAATTTGTTTGACATGTTAGGGAAGTGCTTCATATTGCTATTAAGTTGTTTCCAATCTAACTTTCGAGACAGGCAAATAACAAGGTAAAGTCACTCCAGTTGTGTTTTACATGAGACTATCTCAGCACCTGCAATGGGAGTGCTAGAGATTTTGGTCAGTCCTGATGCATATATGCTGGAGGATATAAGTACAAAGTGTTAATTTGTTTAACTGTAGAAGTACCATGGCATTCTAGATAAACTTTAAGGGTAGGTTAAGTGAAAAAAAAGGTGAGATTGTTTTAAAAATCTACATTTCATGCTCAATTTCTTTCAGTTGGTATTGTATAGAGGTCACGTATCTGCTTTTCAGCTCTTTACTATGAGTGCTTGTAACAACAAAGTTCTAAATGGAATCTTGGTGTAAACCAAAAGTGCTTATTTAGGTAGAAGACATGTACATAGATTTATTTTTGTGTGCATGTTCTGGTCATAGATTCATCTTAGGGCTGATTGTGCTTTGGAATATTGCCTGTATAGTAGTCTAATAGCAGTCTAAATTACAAAGACTTTTATGTAAATAAATATTTTTCTAGTATTTCTTGTATTTTTTTGGACCAATCCATTTTATCAGTACATGTACTAATTTCAGTCTTTATTTTGTCAAGTGTTCATGTTCATAATGTTAATTTTTTATCATTGTCACTTCAGGATGGCGATCCTTCAATAAGGAATGCTGCATCTTTTTCCTTGAGGTCACCACAATCAGTCTGCTCTCCAGCTGGAAGTGATGGAACCCTTAAAGGTAGTCTAGCAGTTATATATATCAATGTATTTTTTCCCCAGTTTTAAAGAACAGAGACTTTAAAGAGATATTTAGTTTTTCCTCCTTTAGTTTTTCTATATTCAAACAGTACTAGAGAGTATGTCATTATGTTTTGGATACAAAATTATTTTGAGCCCTGATCCAGAAGAAATTTCTGGAGCTCTGAAAATTGATTAATTATGCTTCAAAACAAAGCTCAAATTCATGGAGGACAGAAGGATTTAAAATCCTTTCCAATATGAGGATTAAATTTTTTATAAGAATGGTTTCAGTTGCTCTACATAAGAAATGGTTTAAAGGCAGCATTACGAGTACTGAACTCTCAACCACCTCGAAAGTGTTTTAATGTGCAATGTTTGTCTTAATTGCAATCATGAAATTTTAAGAACATGAAATTAAAAGTAGTTCAATGAACTCAATACGTATACCATAAATGAAGCCTGAAACCTTAGCTGTGGAGAAGGAGTAGGGTGAACAGTCAGTCAGTTGAGAGGGAACAGAAAAAAATCTGCTCAAAATAATTCTTTATTCTAAAATCTGGAATGCATACTGCTGTTCTTAGTATTATCCCTGAGAAGCAATGACTGAGATACATGAGACTTAGCAAGGTAGGGGTTTGGGCATATTCTTGCTAATTTACTTTTTCAGTGCTTGTATATTTACATGGCAATAGTAGAAAGATGCAACAGTGCTTTCTTCTCTTTAGCCCTGAAAAAAATTAAGTCTTTCTGGATGGTCAGATTAGGTGGAGAGGGAGAACAGGAGATGGGGGAGATTCCAGAGAAGGTGAAGGTACTGGCCTTTTGTATCATGGATAAGAAGACGTTTTTGGCAGGGGTGTACTTTAGAGCAAGCCTTCCTGTGCCAATGAGGAGATTATCAGGAAGACTTGAGTCAGGCTTTTCAGTGTTGTGGAGGAAGGATGAGATACAATGGACTTAAATTGGAATGGGAGGTTCTAACTAAGTGTAAGGAAAAACTTTTTCACTATCAGGACAGTTGAGCATTGGAAAAGGTTGCCCAGAGGATCTGTGCATTTTCTGTGCTTGGAGCTTTTCAAGGTCAGGCTGGGTAAAGCCCTGCATAATGTGGCCTTACTCACTCTGCTTTGAGCATGAGGATGGACTGAAGACCTCCTGAGGTCCCTTCTTAACTGAATTACCCTGTGATCCTGTGACTATTAAATGATTTCTGTGGTTCATCTTCTCTAGGCATATACTGTGTTAAACAGTGGTAGGAGAAATGTGGCTCGAGTGGCAAGTGAGAAGTACATGTATAGCATGCCAGCAGCATCAGTATTTCAGAAGGTCTAGTGCTAAAGGACTTGTTTTAAGACTTGTATAAATGGCGAAGACTAAATGTGGTTGGTTTTTTCTCTTTGTTGAGCTTATCATTGTAACAACATTGTGAATCTAAGCTACTTGCATTCAGATATATGATTATCACTTAGCCAGAAGGGTATTTGAATTATTTTTTGGGTAAAATTGCTGCTGTTTCAATTGGCTGTCTCAGAACCCCATTTTGAAGGAATACCTTATCAGATTATTTCTGAAAACAATCTGATTGTACAGTTGAAATCGTAATGTTTCAGCATTAGAGGAGCTGAAAAAGTGCAAGAGGAGCTTTTTGATTTATTTACCTGTATATTAGCTTTACGTTTCCCATTGACAAAGCACACAGCTGAGATACCGTTAGTAATGGTACTACCATTTTGCCTTCTTAAAGAGATTAATGAACCCTGATTGAGCAAACCAGTTCTTGATGCTGCAAGAGTCTTGCCAGATAGTTACTTCTCTAATCTTGTACTTTAGAGATGTATGGAAGAGATGTGGATAATTACAGTGTTATTTAGAACACGGGATCCCTGACAGTGATTTTGGCCTATGATTTGGAGTGAAAGTTGTGCTGATAAATTTTCCAGTGATGAACAAACAGCAAGTATCTATGCTGAGCTTTTTGTTGCTACTCTCATTAGCCCTTGAAAGTTTGGTTGACAGGTGGCAAACTTTGGTAAAGGAAATTAGCAAATGACTTAATTGTTTGTTTGGGAGCATAAAAAGAATGGGAGTAGACATCATCAGTCCAGAGAGAGATCTCAGGAAGGATATTATAATTTCTAAGTGTTCTTATATAACATAGAACCTTGAGGCAATTACCAAAGGTGTGGGTACAGAATGCCATTTTTGTACTTTTGAAATGGAAGTAGCCAGGACTTCTGGAGACTTGGAGAATGTGATTGCACAGTCTTGAATTACTTTAAGACTGAATGTAGCTGTCTGACAGAATCTGAATGAGGAAGAAGTTTTGTTTGCAACTTGGGCAAATATTTGAGAGATGGCAGAAGTTATATTTGTTATTATGGTTGGTTATTCACTTAGTGGAGTAAAACTTCTGTTACAGAAATCTTTGCTACGCTTCTGCTCCAATAAAGGTACCAGAGCAGCTGAAATTTTATCCAGAAGTTCTAGGCTGGTCTTTGTCCTTTCTTTTTTATGTAAATTTTATATTTTTAGCTATGCAAACAGAATAATGGCTCTGTTTTTGTGCTATCATTGGTTACCACATCTACTTTCTTAAAAAATTCATTTCTGTGAATTCATTGATGAAGAACTAACATGGACTATTTTCCTTTTGTTGATCTCATAAAATATTCTGTGGGTTCTATTACCCAAGATCTATTGCTCATCAAAATCCGTTATCCATTTGTTCTACTTTTCCACTGCTCTGGAACCTCAGATTTTGTTTGGGGTTTTTTTGTTGTTTTTTTTTTTTTTAAGACAACTTCTAAAGATCTGTATAAAGGAAAGCCTTCCACAATGTTTTTGGTCCATTGCTTTCCAAAGAGAGGAGTTCATATAATGTACAGTCCTGTTTCCACACAGTTTCCTGAACTTCTGGGAAAACATCTGTAAGGCCTAGCAACGACCCTTATGAAATTATGTAACTTAGCACTCTTTTCCAGAAATAAGTTGTATTCCCTCCATAAATTTTTAATGGGTATTTGATTATTTTCTGAATAAGTTGGAAAGTTTACTTTTATTTTCTTAGGGATTTATAGAACTTCTCCAGAGATATTCCTCTATACTTTGTCTCTGAATGTATAGTGGGTGGCAAGAAGAATTAAGGATCTTCTCAAATTTGTAGTATAGACTTCAGTACTCTCAAAGGTACTTACTAAGAAAAATTATCATCTCACCCTCTTCCCTTCAAAACAAAGCTGGAAGAAATTTATTCAAAGGTTTTTTCTGTCAGGGCCAAAATAAACATTCAATCTTGTTTCTTTCTTCAAGTCTTGATTTTATTAATGCAAGGATGCTTCTGAATACAGCAGTTCTAAGCTAGAACAGCCAAAGCTGAGTTTTTTGTGAGGCATTTGAAGCTCTGGAGAAAGTGGTGGGACTCTTCCCTGAAAACTATTGAATGTATGCAGAAAGTGAATACAATCTGTCCTTAAAAACCTCCCAAATGTATGTTCTTTGTCTGTCTTGTATGCTATCCCTTTAAGTTTGAATTTTAAATTAAGGTATGCTCTTTGAAAACAAACATCAAACATCATTGTCTTTTAGTCAAAATAATTAATAATTTCATTATATCTAGTACAAAACTCAGGAAGATTTCCAGAGTAAGATTCTGTGATTTTAGAAACCAAAGCTGGAAAGGACTTGAGGGCTTCCTATCTTCTTACCCTCGTATTGGATGAGCTGTACCAGTATCACTCCCAATAACTTCCATCTTTATGTTTAACTTTTTGTTAAAATGTCAGTAATGGAGGTTCCTTATTCTTGCCATGCAACCTGTTCAAATTCTTAGTTCTAGAAAGCTTTTCTCCTAATGCTTAGCCTGAATCATTTTTGTTGCAGTTAGGCATGACGCTTCTTGACTTCTTTCCATTGGGCAAGGAAAAACAGTTCACGTCCTTTTTTTATAGTTGTCATTTACACATCAAAGAACGTTATCATGTCTTTCACTGATCTAATCTTCTATAGACTGAACAGCATGGTTCCTTTCTATCATCTTTACATAAGTCATCATTTCTGGGCTTGTAATTGTCTTTGATGTTTTTATCTGAATTCTAATTGGTTTGCATTTGTCTTGAAGCTGTGGTGTCCTAAGTCATAGGTACAACTCTATCTAAAGACTTAGAAGGATGAGTAGTCAGAAGAGTGCCGTAGACAACTTTGTTTGATAGTATTGTTGTATATGACGAGTATAGCTGCTCTTTGCTGATAACTTGGATTCATATTGCAAGTTGTTTTAAACATACTGCTGTCTTTCTGTAAAGCTTATCTATCTTCTTTTCACGTTGTTGCAATTGCTCTTTCTCAGATGAATAAAAAGTTTGTGCTTCGCACTTTCTTTTGTTTAAAAAGCTTATTCAAATTAGTCAAAAAACTGTATTTTTTTAATTCTGCTTTTAAAAGCAGTTGTGAGCTTCCCTCTCAAAGACCTAACATCAAAAGCTGTTATGATCTTTAGATTAATAACATAATCTAATTCTGTTACATCAGAAGTTATCAATGACAAATATTTTAAACTACTATTCTTAAGACAGTCCTCTGGAACGCTGCACTTGTTCACCTATACTCCCATCATCCATTTTTACCAAGAACAACTGATAGTCTATAAAGACAGTTTTGCAATAAGGTATACTGCCATCTTACAGTATTTTTGTCGAGATCATACTTCCTCAGCTTGTTAGTGAAATTGTTATGAGAAGCTATACTGAAAGCCGTGCTAAGGTCAAGATATAGCACTCTTTAATCCACAAGACGTACTGCTTTACAGAATAAAATTATTTTTGTTTGATGGTACTTAATAAATTCACTGAGGAATACTACATCTTTATTATCATCTCAATCCTTACAGAGAACTTGTTCTTCTAGTACTTACTTAAATCATACAGACTATGTATAATACTCCCGGCAGTGCTTTAACATCCTTTTGAAGGCACTGGTTTTTCCTTTTTGAGTGTGCTGGAGGCACAGATTCTCAAGATGATTATTACCAATTCTGAGATTGGTTTAGCCAGAGTTCCAGGTGAATTTGTCTGATCTCATTTTCATGAAAACATTCCATTTATGTGAAAGTGGTAAATAGGATCATATTAAATTTGAAAAAAAATTAGACTCTTCCATTTACACAGTGTAACTGCAGTCTCTTAAAATCGTTTGACAGTGATGTGTTCCTCAGGTTCTGTCATCTACCAAGTTCTTAGCTTTTCCAACAGACAAACATCAGTATGAATGCAATATGGATGCTTTGGTTCTTTCCTCCTTCTCCAGCTTCTGCCTTTTGGAACTTATTTACAGTATAATTGCTCAGATGTGAAGTCTAATTATCCAGATATAGCACATATGCATTCCTTAAGGCCTCTTTTTCCAAAGACTTTTCCAGTAAAAATGGAATGCTGTTTCCAGGTTTGTATGACAATTTGGAACCTACTTAATGTTCCTGGCATCTTGAGGATCACTTTGCTTTGGAATTAAAAAGGCATAGCACTTGAATGTTCCTGAAGTTTCTCTCCAATGTGCTATGAACCAAGTATTAAGACATTAGTCTTCATTTGTTCACTAGCAGTTTTTTCCAGCTTTCATGCATAGGGAACAAAAAAGCAAAAGAGGGTATAGGACGGGTGAAAGACTTTTCTGTCAACATCTGGGAACCTTTACCTGCAATGATGTTAAAGGAATACAAAGATACTGTTTTGAGTGACCTTTTGGAAGTTGTTGTTGTGCTAGTGGAAAGCTAAAAATTCTTTAAAATGCTGTAAAATATGTGAATCCTAAGTTCCTGGTAACCTTAATAGTTGTTTTTTAACTCCATGGATCATAACAAAGAATGTGATCAGTGGTGTGACTTTGGTGCATCAGCTCTGAAAGGCAAGTGGCCTTTTCTCTGAAGAGGCTTAGGGGTGATTAGATAAAGTATCATGAATGCTTAAGTAAGATGCGAGTACTGTGGTGTGATTAGAAAGTGTGCAGACAAAAACTGTAAAATGGAGATATCAGTAATGTGTGCTGTCTCCTGGACAGAAGCTGTTTCTTTGCTACCCAAGTTACTGATGCACAACCAGCAAGCGAAGGCATTCCAGGGGTAAACAAACAAGAAATCGTTTTGAAACTTTACATTTTTAGGAAGGCTAAGTCACTGTCAATGCAATGCATTTTATAGTTGCTTGCATTATAAAGGATTTGACAGAAAATCAGTCAAGAGTCACAGAAAAAAGGTATTTACAAATTGCTACAGCAGTTGATAAAACTTCCTCCTTACTCAGTGCTATCTACCACTAAGAATCAGTAGGAAGACTAAATCAGTAGGAAGACTAATTAATATAGAGACCCAGTCCCAAGATTATCATGAGTGGCCAGGATGACTGTTACTGCAAGACTGTAGAGGTATTGTTGATGGGTGTATTTGTTCTCTGTAGAGGCCTTATTTCCTATTGATGTTGCCTGCTTCTTAGCTACATTTGGTGTTACCTGATTGGCCATCAGTATTTGTTGTTCAGTAATGATACAGTGACCTTCCCAAATCAGTGGAGAATCTCTTTTTATCTCACAAGTTTTACATATTCCTGCCATATAAAAAGAGATCGCACAAAGTTCTTTTACTGATAGTATGGAAGATCAACTACAGAAGGTCAGATTTTTTTCTCCTGAATTGCCGCCCAGCCCTTGATTTAGGCTCAAAAGCTACCTACATATTTCTCTGATCTAAAATAATATTCTGAAATTTGATTCATTCCTAAAGACCATTTCCAAAGATCATCATATGATTTACTACATTGACTAGTAAATTTTCTACTAGCATTTTGTAGAACAAACCTTCTTAACCTTGGAATCTTGACTGGTTCAGGGAACTGACCATAACTGTCTCTGTGTATTCTTTCCACAAAAACATTTCTTCTGTTATCAACAAGTCTTGTAAGAGCTTTGTTCTTAGACTTAGAATGGCTCAAACCTGCTTCCACTGGAAGTATTCCAGACTGACTTTAACAGTAACAGGCACAACTCTCTCTGTATAATGGGCGATGTTTTGTCTGAATTCTAAGCATCCAACAGAGTGTGGTACATGTTCACTGTGTGATACCTGTTCAAAACTGCTAATGTCTGAGGTAGAGTGAAACTGTTTCAGAATGCTTAATCTTTTTCAATTGCTTTTCACCTCAATACATAGGCATTGTAGTTATTCTAAGCGTCCTTGTTGCTAGAGGCTTAACCATCATTAGACATCTTAGAAATATGTGAAGTTATTGCCAGAACATGTACTCTTAAAATGCAGCTTCTAGGCCTTACTGTCAACACCTTTGAGGAGTTTCCTTCAGGAGGAAGATACTTTCAAATGCCTATTCGTAGTGCTGCCTAGGAAAGGGAAAACTTCACTTTTTGTTCATTTACTGGATTCTGAGTATGTTCAATGGAATGCACTGAAATCCTTCTGACCTCCTCAAGTCTACCCAAAGATAAAGATCTGCCTTATCTGTTGCTGCAGTGTTATTTTTCAGCATGACAAATACCAAATTAATACCAAATCAGAACAATCTTGTCATATTTACTCAAAAGCTTTGAACAAGGGAGAGTCAAATGTGTGTCCTGTTTGAAGTGTAACTGCGAAAGACAGTAAATGTTCCATTGTTGCAACTTCAGAAGTATTCATTTAAGAGATAATTCAAGAGTAAGATGTCAGTAAGATCTCTTTGAAAAGTTTTGAGCTGCCTCTAATATTTGTAGAAATAAAAATGCAGCTTATTTCCTGAGTGGTAGTCATCACCATAAAAGAAATTGGTAGCCAATGATTCCTGCTATACAGTTCACTAAGACAATCTTGTAAATTACCAAAAGAGGCAGTAGTTGGTGGGGGGACCATTGTAAGAATAGGAATCTGCGGTGAAAAGCAAGTGAGAGACCTTCATAGGGTGTAGCCAAGACTTCAGTACTGGTGGTTGAGTGTGGTATCTAATTTGAGTAGGGGAAGTGGTAGTTGTAGAAAGATCCTGAGAATCAGGATGAGTCAAAACAGGGCTTCCCAACATTGTGGATGCTATTGGCAGAATATGGAGTTGTTGCTGATGGTCAAGAAGGAATAAGATAAACCCATTTCATACCCTGCTCTCTACATACAGAAGTTATAGGACTTCTCACAGAATGTACTGGGGAGAGAAAGTAAGTATAGCAATCTGTGCAAAGAACTCATCAGTAAAGGCACATGTTTCATGTGAATTGAAACTTTGCTAGAGATATCCATTCTTTCTTTCATCTACAGGTCAGTACATTGCTTAATGATTCCTAATATTTCTTAAAATATCTCACAGTGATTTAAACTCCAAAATAAAGCTGCTTTCTTGTTTAGTAGTATTTCTTGAATGAAGCACATGGGGACTTGTATTCCAATTAGGTTTTGATTGTTGTTAGAAGTACTGACCTATGATGACCTGAACCAGAATGACTACTAATAAAAATAATCATCTCAGTCACTGCCTTCTGAAGATCAGTATTTCCCAGTGGATGAATGGAATCTGTTAAATGTTTGCTTTAACAAGAGGAGGCTGGACCTAATTGTTCAGGCAATAGGCTTTTCTTTTCTTTTTTTTTCCTCCGCTGCCCTCCCCCCTTCCCCCAGTATTCCTTTTTTAAGCCAAAAATTATAATTGGAACAGGTTGAAAAGCTTCTCTGTTTTTCAGAGCTTTTTTTTTGGCCTAATGGTTATGGGGAGCTGGTTTAATTTGAGGAACAAAACTTTTAAATGTGATTAATTGGAGAATGTTTTTAATTAAAAATGTCCTCTTTTAAAAATTTGTCTAGATACACTTAAAGCCTGGAAGGACTGCATGTAGAAGTGAAAATTCATACTTAAAAAAAAAAAAAAGAGGAGGAGATGAGGCAGGGAATGGTAGAAAAATGCCTTAAGATAATTATTGTTTTCTAGATAGTAATGTGTGGGGGAGGTTGGAGTCAGTTTACATAAAATAAAACTAAAAAAAAAAAAAAAAAAAGAAAAAAGTTTAAAATGAACCGTCAGAATCAAAGTTAAGGAGGTTGTGTGTGTTTTGTTTTTGGTTTTGGGGTTTTTTTTTAAATTAAAAATGTGTGGCTGAAATGGCTAATGCCTATACACTGATCATCAAGTCCTCATCACCGGACCTTATTAAGAATCTTTTTGATCTTTCCTTTTTCTGTAGTCAACTTGCTTTCATTGACCATTTTCTAATAGCTGATATTCTGAACCTGCAGGTACTATTTTTATTAATTCTTTTTTGGTGGTGGGTTTTTTTTGTTCCATCTTCTCTGAAATGATCCCTTCTCTACCTGCAGTTGACTGCTAAAATTCCTAGGAAATACACTGCAACTATCTGGATTACATCTTGACCTAGGAATGATGTGCTTCCTACCAATCTTATTTAGACCTTTTGTGAACACAGATATATGTAGAAATACACATTAAAATTATGTAGGTTATATTTAGTGTGTTTTTATATAAACATGAAACAACATAACTGTTCAGTTTTTCTGAATTATTATTCTAGGATCAAGACAACCTTTAATCCAACAATCTCAGCCTCCACCTTATTCATCACCTAGAGATGTTCCCCCAGACATATTGTTAGATTCTCCAGAAAGAAAGCAAAAGAAACAAAAGAAAATGAAGTTAGGCAAGGATGAAAAAGACCAGACTGAAAAAGCTGCAATGTATGATATCATTAGTTCTCCTTCCAAGGACTCCACTAAGCTTACATTAAGACTCTCTCGTGTAAGATCTTCGGATATGGACCAGCAGGATGATATGCTTTCTGGTTTGGAAAACAGCAGTGTGTCAGAGGGTGATATTCCTTTTAATGTGCAGTACCCAGGACAGACTTCTAAAACACCCGTTACTCCACAGGATGTTAACCGCCCACTAAACGCTGCTCAGTGTTTGCCGCAGCATGAACAGACAGCTTTCCTTCAGGCACAACAAGTGCCTGTTTTACAACAGAACACTTCAGTTGCTGCAAAACAACCTCAAACTCCTGTGGTACAGACACAGCAACAGGTTTCGCAACAAGGAACTATAACGTCATATGATGAAGTAGAATTGGATGCATTGGCTGAAATTGAGCGGATAGAACGTGAATCAGCTATTGAAAGGGAGCGATTTTCAAAAGAAGTGCAAGATAAAGGTAAAAGGATTGTGTGTGTGTATACACTATATATATTATATAAATATATATATATATATGCATATAAACCCCATATATATATATATATAGAAACTTCCTGTCATTGTCACATAGTTCAATTCTGTTTACTCAGTGTAGGCTCTTCTGCGACATTCATCTCCATTCCCCTCCAACAATGAACTGTAATCTCTCATATACACATATTTTTAATATCTGGTATTCTTTATTTGGGGTCTTAATGGATGGAAAGTGAAGTTCTTATATTTCAAAATTCTTTTTAAGCTACTCTATCTTCAACCATGAGACTGAATGAAATACAATTGATGTTGTTCATAGTTTCTAAAATCCCAGCAGTACCAGAAGTAAAAATTTGTAATAAGTTTTGGTAGTTGAATTATTAATTAACTACCCATATTGCCTATTTTAAGAAAATACAGAAAAACTCTTCTTATCCCATTTCTATTAATATCCCCTTTTGAGCCGAATGTGAAGGAGGTGCTAGATTGAAATCATATCTATTCTTTCAAAGGCAGTGTAACGATTGGGTAATATATACTATGGTGTTGTCTCCCATGTTTGTTCAGCTGGATATTCATTATTATGTAGGCATTACAAGCTGTAGAGAACTGCCATATATCTCTGTGGTCTCTAGCACAGAACCAGATGAGCCTCTGAAATGTTTTCACTTCAGTAGCTGTACTGGTTGTCTTAACTGATTTAATTGGGGATTTTTTTGTTTTGTTTTGTTTTTTCTGTTGTTAACTGGTTTGAAGGTATTAGGGTTCAGAAATCTCAAAAGTAGATGCAAAGCGCACATGTAAGTCTTGAAGATAAGATGTATTTTATAAATTAGATAGTGATAGGTTAACATAAGTATTTTTCAGAAGCTTTCTCTGTGCTGTGTTTAACTTCTGAGAAAATAATCTTTCATAGTGTAATGCTAATTTATTAGATAGTCCAAAGAAAAATGTTGCAGAGTGGAAAATGACACAAAGTCTGATTTTGGAAGTTCAGAAGTGAAAATGGTCAAGTTTGGACATACTTGAATGGACAGAACTGATTTTACATACAGTTTGGGTTTTTAACCAGCAGAGAGAGAACAATTTTTCTCCCTATTCAAAGATTTTTTTCCATTTTTAAAGGTGCTGGGGTGAGGGGGTGTGGGGGAGTGAGTGTTTATGTGTGCATTTGTTTGTAAATGTGGTTGTTGCAATTACTGAAAGATTTAAATTCTTAGATATTTCTTATTTGGTAACTAAATCAAGTCTTTCTAGGAAATATTGTTGTTTGTGAATATGTGGAGAAAACGTGTGCTTACCTCAGAAGAGATCTCTAATGTCTTTAATTTAATGAAATGGGGAATTTGTTACTTTGCTTAAATCTTTTCTACTAATTTTAAATGTATTGATGGAGAGCTTGTGGTTTGTCTTCTAATGCTCCAAAAGCTACTTTTGTATCCACACACTTGAAGTAGAATCTCCAGTACATTTTAGCTGAGAAGCATCTGGAAAAATGCACTGTATTTTTGATGGTGCACAGCAGCCTCCAAACACTTAGAGCAAGACTAAAAACCACTTTCTCTTCTGTTCTAGCTTTCAGGAAATGTTGAGCATTACTTGTACAGTTTGCTTACCATAGTTACATAGCCACAGGCAGACTCTGATTTGTTTCTTTTGCAGAAAGGAGTGATTTTTATAGAATGTGATCTTTCCCCTTTACCACTTCTTAATAACCATCTTCCCAAATAAGGATTCCAATCTTATACTTCCCTTCTACTTGCATCCTTTGGCAGGTCTCAGTTCTTCCTGAGTTCCTGCCATTGCTATGAATCAGGTGCAAGAATTGCTGCCTTATACTGGGACAAATGATCACCATTTATTCACTGGTGGTAGGTTGTCCCTGTGCTAGACAGCAGCTCTTTTCACTTTGGCTGCTGACGTGTCAGCCATGAATGAATGGTATTGCGTAGGAGGATTTTTAGCAGTCTTGGGACAGATTTCCTGAAAAGCTGTTACCTTGGAGAAATATGGTTCTTATTTCTTGGTAATGCTTTTGCGGTTTCTTGTAAGTTTGTGCTGTGTTTTCAAGTTGATACGCTCTGGGATTGTTCTAGTTATAGCTGTTTGGTTTGGTGTGACCACAGGAGGGAGCTTCCTCTATTGTTCCAATGGGAATATGTCTCTTAGAAATATATCCAATAAGCCCTGAGTATGTCATTCATTTTTGTGAAGTTGCTTACTGTATTTATGCAAAAGCCTGGCATTTGCACGTTTTAGTACATATACTATAACTTCAGATCACATTATGTCAAGAAAATAGTGTGATCGTGGCAAGTACTCAGTCTAATTAGAACAAGAATGCTTAGTGCCAGCTGATGCTTTACAACAGGAAGTGTCCCTGTAGAAAACTTAATCAAGATGCTAGCACATGCTAGAATCTGCAAGAAAGTGTATTTGCTGCTTTTGTAATCAAGACTTGGGAATACATATTACTGTCACACCACACCTTCTGTGTAGGCACACGTTGTTGTCTTCCATAAATTACCTTGAGTAGAATTGTACTCACAAGTTTTGATAGAAGATTAGTGGTCTCTTCTGTCCTTTTTTCTTAGACATGAAATCTCTATAGTACTATGTTTTACCAAAGGTTTTCAGATGCTTTCTTTTTAACAGTAAGGCTTTGGTTGGGTATGATGTGTTCTTTCTGAGGCTTGGAACCAGTAGTGTGATGGAACTGTTTATTCCAGAGAAGAGGCAGAGATTTTGGGGGATTGGTTCTTGCTAAAAATTATACAACTGGTACACTTGCCTAAGGCAATGCTGAGGTCCTTGTTTATGTTTGGTACAGGTGGGAAATGGGGATTTGAGCCCTTTGGTAATTACAGTACTTTCTGTAATAAATCATTAATTCTAACAAAACTGTTACAATATTTCGCTTCTACCAAAGTGTCTCAAAGTGGGAGGCAGCCTCTGTTTCAGAGGTGGAACTAACACAGGGTTTTGCCGAAGTGCCTTCTTTGAAAAGCCGCATATCTTTCTGGAGGCTGATTGTCATGCTTTTGCTTTATGAAAAAGGAATTCCTAGTGCAAAAATCACTAATGCAAAATTTGGCAGATTTGACCTGATATATGTCAGATATGCATAAGAAGTGGTTTTATAATATAGACCTTTTACCTCATATCAGAGCGCTTTTCAGAGCTGTGTTTTTATAATTCTATCCTTTTGGTCTATTTGGATCTTGAATTAAGTGGGTGATATGGTCTTTTCATCATGATAGAGAGGTGTGAAGTGAAAAAGTTGGTTTCATCCTTGTTCTCTGTGTGGAAGGTCAGAGTCCTTCTCCTCTTACTACTTTTTTCATCAAGGAAGTCTCTCTGTATTGATTAATTTTGCAAGTAGTTTGTCTGTATCTGTTAATGAAAGGAGTAGTTGGAGATTTTGGAGATCAAGGCACTTGGTACCAAAAGTTACATCTATTATGTTTAATAGTCTCAGAACAAATAAATCAGTCCATGGAACATGACATGCCTCAGGTCTTCAGTTCCCATTACCCCACTCAAAATGGCCTCTCTACCCTCATCCAGGTACAAGTTGTCAATCAATACTAGATCATATCTTCTCTTTTGAAAGGTTGTGCAGTATTACAGATAGATCCAGCTATTATTTATCAAGACTTGGATTACCTGAGTTGGGAAAAAAAAGTAATTCGGAAGGACTAATACAGAAAGGGATTATCTTTTTCCACAGCAATTTGACAAGTGAACCATCCTCTGCTTAGGTGCATTGTGATATTTTGATTATATCATTTCTTTAGAAAGGTAGTGAAGCTTCATGCACACTTTCTTCTATTCTTATCACCATCAGTATTTACATTTCCTATACTTGTTGGTGCTGTTGAATACTTTTGAAACAAATAGAGGTCCATATTTTGAACCTATTTTGTT
Source organism: Elanoides forficatus (assembly GCA_025311575.1). Classification (NCBI taxonomy): domain Eukaryota; kingdom Metazoa; phylum Chordata; class Aves; order Accipitriformes; family Accipitridae; genus Elanoides; species Elanoides forficatus. The sequence goes on along the minus strand of JAOBAS010000072.1, from coordinate 69,958,728 downwards.
CACTTAACTAGAGTTGTGCTTTGTTCACGTTCTGAAGTTGACTACTCCAAGAAAGTACAGGAAATCCTGTTGAGTTTTAGAAAATTATGTCCCGGGAATTTCTGTTCTTCTCAGGAATCCTTTTTTCGTTGGGGGAGGGTGGGAATGTTGAGGGACAAGTTGCATTTTGGTAACCTCAGTGCTATGCATTAATTCGTGCTTTACCACAGTTCAGATACAAGTGGGTTATTTTTGTGTATGGTCAAGTAGTTCAAAGCTAGTCAGTCACTTTCAGTCTAAACCTTTCCTAGAACATTACATTAAGTTGTTCCTGTTCTTCAAGACTTAGACCTGCTACTGAATTAATTTTCAGGTTCAAGGTTTATACCTCAAGGTCCTTCATGCTTTTCTAAAAACCCCAAATACTGTGAATCAAAAATATTTAAGATATTAATGTTAAAAGGAGCTCTGAGTCTTCTAGGAAGGGGAGAAGGGATGATAACCTTGAAAATTACTCAGAAAACCAGAGTAACCCATCTTTCTTCAGAGACTCTTTTTCAAATTGCTTTAGTTGTTTATTTTCTTCAGATTTGCTAAATTTTAATTTAAGCTCTTCCATACATGGTATTGTGTGTTCACTGTTAGATTTTAGGCTGCTTCAAAGACACTTTTGTATAATGCACCTGTCTGAACAAACTAAGGAGTTATACTTTCACTTGTAAAAGGCACTGTTCTCTGGAGTTTGTGAGAAGAGTAATGAAGTCATTAATCACTAACCATTTCGTTGAGAGGCTAATATTTTTTTTAAACTTAAAAGCATTAGAGGCATTTTTTAAATGAGACAAACCTACTCGTATCTGTGGTTTTTTTCCCTATATATTTTACCTCTGAGGATCCATTTTACCCACTTCTTTGGAATCTTACTGTGGATTCTTTGAATTAGGAAGAAGTGAAGCTGTAATAACTTTATTTCCAATAATTGGATCAGTTAGGGGGCATTTGGATGCCTGCTGTGGGCCCTTCTATTTTTAGTTCGTTCCAAGCCCATAGCAGCAGAGACACACAACCCAAGAGTGTGAATCTGCCGGAGCAAAACTCTCAAAACTACAATTATAGGTAAGTAACCTTTTTCTCTTACCTTTTAAGTTCTTGTCCAGCTCCTCTCCCTTTCTCCCCATTACCTGTCTCCCCCACAAAAGTTCCCCAAAGAAGAAACTAATAGAAGAACACTATTAATGGATAGTTCGTTTAAGTCTAGTTTTATGTAGCCAATTCATGAAATGACAGAATGTGTAATTATAATCAGTATATTGGCATTCATTTCCAAAAATACATTATAGGGGTTTTATTTCCTTAAAAATGGAGCTACAAGTGTAGTCATTTTGCATAGTAATCTTGCAGAAGATTACAGTCACTCATGCCAGAAGAAGTAGTGAGACAGGGTAAAATATAAATGATTTTGTGTATACATAGTAGGACAATGTGAAGATTAGGTATCATGTATTTTGTGCATACAAGCTTTCATTAGGTCTGCAGTTCATAGTGTGACGGAACAGATGAAACTCATATAGCTTTCCCAAGAAAAAAGCAGCTTTGCAGCCTCTAGTTCCTATAAATCAGAGATTTTTTTTGTGAGTGCGTTCAGATGTGTTTTAAGAAAAGTAAGGGGAAGAAATTCCTCTTCTGTCTAGAGAAATTGCAATGAAGTGTTGCGATGTTTCCTTCTATCTAGGAAAAACTACTTTATTTTATGGGGTTTTTTATAAAGAATGAAATACTGATTAAATGAAAAACAGGCTTAAAAAAAAAGTAGAGGCATATTTTTTTTGATGGTGTTTACTTTATTTTGGTGCTCTTCTGTAACATGGAATCAAATCCCCCTGTTTATCCCAGGTTGTTTTTTACATAGGGTAGCGCAGAAACCTGCTCTTGTAAGCAGGTCTAGAAAATAACTAAAACCTAGCAGTTTGGCAAGAAGTCTATTTTCTTTTTTATCTGTAGCGTAAACTAAGATCAGAAAATTAAATACAGCTTGCATGTAGCATATGCCCTTGATTGTACCTGTTAAAATGGATGGGAAGATTTATAATATTATTTATCCAGTAATGACTTTGTTTTGTTGCAGGGCAGTCAATTCTGTATAATCTCTTGATAAAGAAATGGCATGTATAAATAATAAACATTTTTAAGAGTTTAAGCCCAGCATTTCTATAGTTCATAGTCACTAAGTTCACTCTGACATCAGCCTAAGAAGATGCAGACTTTTTTTCATTATCATGCAATATAAATGTTGTTGGATCTAGTTAATTGAAGATACTTTTGAGTGCAAGGTATGGTGTCAGAATAAAATCAACGTTTGGAAAGGAGATTTCTAAACCATTGCTTATTTCTAAAGTTTGCAGTTTATGCAAACAAACCTAAAAACTAATTGGGTAAGTTAATCTGTAAGTGATACATAAAATAAGTAGTTTTCATCAAGTCTGCTGTTAGTGTGTTGCATTTTTCTTGTGAAATCAGGTGCTGCATTGTGTATTTCAAAGTAATTGGACTTCAGGTTTTGCTCAGATATTTTAACAATGGAGTATAATTCTTCACAAGGCAATCACATGGATAAAACCCAGCGTTTGCTTCCAAAAATCTTTCATAAATAAATTAAAATCATATTGTTTGTAAAAGCAATATTAGATTCAGTGAGGTTAAGTTACAGCTTCCAATCTCTAAACAAGTGTGGATGCTTGATTATACTTTTCTGTAGTTTAATCCTTGTTATTTTCTAGTGTGATTTTTTTTTTTGTATTACTATAGTTGACAGGCAATAATTAGGTGCCAGACATACTTGAGCAGAAAAATTCATAAGATCATATTTCATTGTCCAGTTATGCTGATTACATTCTTGTTATATTTAAGAAAACAAGCAAAACTTTACCAAAATGAAGGTTCTGAAGTCTGCTACACCCTAAGGCATGTCAGAGACCCCTGTAGTCTTTTTGTGTTTTGTCCTGAATGAGTTAGGACATCCCTCCTGATGGGGTTTCCTTTTTGCACAGTGACCAGAAGTTTGATAGTCTTCTAATGGATTGCTAAAAGTTAGCAGCTGTTTCTGTTCAAATTCTCAGAAATCTCTTCCCCTGAACTGCAGCAGCTGGAAGCCCTCTGGTCTCTACTTCAGAGACTCTGGAATTACATTCTGTTCTATAAAGCTTCCTATACTAGATTCATGAGTGCGCTTTCTTAGTTTCTTCTGTAGGGGAGCAAGCAGTAAGAATAACGTTTTTGACCTGTGTTTGCTGAGTCTCTCCTTCAAGAGGAGGAACTGTACTGTGGGAATCTCTTCTACTGATTGGAAGAGTTCTTTTTGGTTCTTCAATTCTTTGTTTATTGGAATGTGGCTTTGGGGGGAGACTAGGTGAGAGCAAACTCTCATGGTCCATAATGCTGAATGTTCATGAAGGAGTAGAAAGATAAGAATGGATATTTGCCCTCACTCCATTAACAGGTCATCCATCAGTACTATTAAAGTAATTTTAAACCTTCCTTGTATCCAGATTAGATTGATTAGGTTAGATTCTTGTCATCTACAGAATACTGTTTGTTGACGGGACAGGGCACTTGGACAGCTTTAAGAGATCTGTGAAAAATAACTAAGAAAAGAAAACAGTTGTCAGTAAACAAAGATGTATTATTTAGACTTATGTGTTACCTGTTAAAATTCCTCATCTTGATGTTTAGCTTAAATAAGATAAGCTTGTAATTGGCCTCTGGTTGACTTGTCTTTCTAATGTTGTTAAAAAAACAACAGTAATAAGTAATAACTGCTTAGGACCGGTATACCTGGTTTAAATTTATTCATTGCTGATTTAAATAATTCAAATAAGTGGTATTTGAAATGAGTGGAGGCATATCTCAGTAATCTCTGAAGAGTGTTAGAGCTTTAAAATATACAACCCTTAATTGTTACACTTTAAAAAAAGAAAGTTTGTACTGGAGTCATCAAAATGGTTCATCCAGAATTTGGCATTAGAGTATCAATCTTCTTTGTGGTTCTGAAGAGGAGTACATTCACATCTAACCATCTTGGATATGAGGTCTCCAGCTGAATTCCTTACAAGATGTGAATGGGGAGGTGATAATTTATCTGTTGTGGCTTCAAGATCCTTCAAGATCATTCAGAAATCTCTGGTGTTTGGAGTCTACCAAATAGTATCAATAGAGTGGAGTGTTACTATTCTGCTAAAATGAAGCTTAGCAACCATGCATGTGGTTATTATTTAGACTTGTTACTTTTTCACAGGTATTTACAAAAGACCCATTTCAGTTTGCTAGGACAAGCAGTTCTAGAAGTTTTTATGTTATCATTCTATTTACTCATTTGTTGAAAGAGTTTAATCTGGGACTTAGGGCAATCATCAGGTTTGCAAAAAAGCAGTAACATAGGAGACTTCAGCACTAATGGTATTCTGGCTGCTCTTTGGAAAGATTTCAGGTTAAATGGAAGAACGGAGATACAGCTCCCCTCATCCAGCTGCTGTCCCTAACACTTGCTCAGCTTCCAAGCATATCCATTTTCAGGATGGATATTCTTCAAATCATTATTGATTGCAGTTTCAGCAGAAATTTATTCAAAGGTATCTGTGGTTATTCCAGTGCAGTGTTTCTTGCACAAAGGTTCCATAGTAATTAATTCATTTCTAAAGCTGAAAGTACTTGTCATTTTGACAGACAGATATTTCCAAAGATGAAGGCCACCACCTGTCTCCAGGAATACTGTTCATAAGAGGACAGGTGAGAGATAACTGCCTGGAAATCCAGCTGATCTTTTTTCCATTTCAAATTTGTGGTTCCTGTAATGTTTTGTTTCTTGCACCACAAAGACCCATTCCATTTGACAGAACATCTCTACTATTTTTTAGAATAAGTAGCTTATGATCTTGCTTTGAGTACTATGGTACTGCCTTTTGGTGAGCACATTGCAGTGTAAAGAGAACATCCATGCAGATTTGCCAAGCCAAAATGATGTATACATAAGAGAATAAACTGGGATCAGACTGTGCTCTGAACTGTCATAAATTTGTTCAATTATTTGAACAAAGTGTAGATATATTTTGGATGTATCTACATTCAGGGACAGGGCTGGGGGGAAGTGAATAATATTTCTAAAAAGAAAAGAATCTGAAAATGACAGACTTGGATACCTGATCTCCAATACAGTCAGAAAGCTCTTCTGTGGCTTGCTACAAATTCCTTTTATTGTAAAAGCTGTTACAAAGAGTGAAGCAAAAAGATCCTGATCATACTTTGTTGGTCTCAAGAGCTTGTGAGTCTACATGTTCAGAACTGTGGCAAGCTTTGAATCCAGGTCTGCGGTATTTGAAAGAAAAGCATTAGTCTGATATTTTGTCAAAGTCTTAGATCCTGATAATAAAAGAAGTTCTACTATCTGTGGAATGAAGTGGATGAAGCCTGCATACTGATGCCTTGAAGGATACAAAGTATATTTGAATGGATATTGTAGAAGTTCCTAAATTCATCTGTTGGTCAAACCCCTTAAAGTGTCTCGAGACTTATGACTTTACAAAGTAGATGTGTGCAAACTTGCATATGTTTGATTGTAAAAGAGAAAATATGAAGACATCTGTTTTCAGAGGGTAATTGCTCTCTCCTCGCCTCTGATTCTCTATTGATTACTCTCATATAGTTCAAAGTGAGTTCAAGATTCCGTAAAGCACTTGAAGCCCAATGGTGTATTTCAGCTTTCAGATTTCTGCAGCTATCATGGCAACTTAAAAAGTTTGTGTGCTCATTCAGTGGAGTTTTTTCATTATGCTCAGTGAAGATAGTGGTACTATTTACTCATCCTACCTTTTGTGCCCTAGGTAGGCACCCTATGATATTTTCATATACTTGGGCCAGCTTTTTTTGCCCTAGGTCCAGAAATCTCATAGAGGCAAAACAGTAATGATCAAGTCTAGTTTTGAGGATCACCATCAAGCTGCACTGGAAATATGAAGAAATCTGTGACTAATCTGTAACTCTGTCTGCAATCACCTTGCCATTTAGGAAAAGAAAACATTGAAGGTGTCCCTTTCTTCTCAGATAAGATGCCAACAGGTGGTTATAATAACTTGCTAAAACATCAGTATTCAGTTGTCAAGAGAAATGAAGAAGGTGCATCAGAAGAGCTCTGTATTTAGAGGGAATATGTATCCCAAGTTGTGATGTGAACATGCACTTATATGTTCTCAACTTACAATTTGACGTTTTGGATGATGAAGAGCAACAGCAATTTCAGCCTGGTCAGTTACAGAAGTTCAAGCAAGAAACTTGGTCCTACTTGAATTATTTTGGTTGTTTAATCTTGGAGCCTTCAGCATGAGGGCTCTGAAAGGTGAGTTTTGGTTGATCCAACTACAGCTGTTTAAGGCATCACAGCTCCTGGCCATCTACCTTGCTCCTATAGTAGGGGTAGCAGAGGGAAACATTTGCTTATCTCTTAACTGACTCGTTCAGCCTGGTAGGTTAATGCAAACCATCTTTGCTAGTGCCTTAAGGTGATACATTGGACAATGAAATGCACTTGTAGAAATATGAATGCGTGTTGCCTTCCGCTACAGGTGATAACCTCAGTTAAAGGAATGGGGCAGATAATTGATAACAGTAATGTCTTAAAGGCTACTGTTAGATCCACCATCAGAGCTTTACAGGACTTTTTCAGTGTGGCTGACATTTCTGGGTTAAAATGATAAAGCTGACTGACTTCTTCCTAAGAAAGTTTCTCAAATTGTTTTTCAAAATTTAAAGAGTTTTAATTGAGAAATTAGGTAATGATGCGTGTGGATGTATGTGTATTAACGTATCTGGTTTTAAAAGAAAAAGTCAAATTTGAAACCTGATAGTCTGGAAGCTTCTAATTCATGACCATTCCTAAGACCTGCCATGAAGCTCAGTGAGGTCAAAGCCCTCATAGTCACAGGGAGAAAAAGATTTTTTTATCACTGCATGAAGGTTTAAAAAAAATATATTCTTTTTAATCAGTAGTGTAGGGAAATTAATCTGTATAAATTCTCATTTGAATCCAACAGTTGCTGTAGCACAGAAAAAAAATCTCCATGCTAAAAAGCTCCACCTTTGGTTTGGCAAATTTATTTTGCTTCACATGTCTATCATAAAGTTGGCAGGCATTCCTACAGGTTTTTGTTGAACTTTGAAAAGTTCTTTATTTGCAGTTGACCAGTTTCTGCATGGAGTTTATTGTATCTGTCTTTACTGTCTTCCAGCCATTAAGTGTTACACATAATTTTGGAGTTTTAGGAAGTTAGATATGTACAAATAGATTTGAGAGTGAAAACGTTGGGGGAAAAAAGCCTGTTCACTTCACTGGAATTGGCCATGTTACTACTTGTTACTGTCTTCTAATGTTAATTTTGGAGATGATCCTTCAAAGTTTTAATTCTTCTAAATAACAGTCTTCTACAAATACAGAAGAAATTAGAAGTAATTTGTTAGAATTCTGGTTTACAATTTGTGAGGGTGGGTTTTTTTGGTTTCTTTGGTTTTTTGGGGTTTTTTTGGTTTTGGTTTTTTTTTTCCTCCCCTTGGAGTTTATTTCCCTATTCCTTGATTACATGCTACTTACCATTCATTCTCCGGCTCCCAGAAAGAGACCTGTCTCATTGCATCTGGTGATAAGGCACCACAAATCTAGGCACAAAATAAGTTATTTTTCTGATATTGCATTTGTCATCTAGACATTTTGACAATAGGTCTACAACAGAATTTCCAGCCTATGTTTAGTCATTCCTTAGGCTTAAAGTCATATTGCCTGATTACAGAGAAAGTAATTTTTTTTTTGACACATTACAGAATGATAGTTGAGAATATAAGCCCTAGTGCGGGTAGTGCTTTTGGTTTTCATGGCAGAAATTAATTTTAGTTTACAGTACCTTGTTGGTAATATAAATAGATTGTAGTTTAAATGAATAGAACATGCTCTTTTGGATACTTCCATGTGCTTCTCATTTCTATGAATTCTACCAAATTACAGGGTTTGTGGTTGGCTCACTTTATTTTTCTGTATTCTACTCAATGATTTTTTTTAGTATAAACTCAAAGGCTTATTGATTGCAGAGTCAAGCTCTTGACACTACATAAAATTATCGCTGAACTTTTTATTTCATCCATGAAAAGCATCATGACTGCAAAGGGAAAATACTCAAGCTTTTAAGTGTGTAGTGGCCCCCCCCACCTAATACATATGTGTTACAGTATAGACTCCAACTCTTGGTATACTGCTTTGCTTCAAAGAGAAGCATGGAGTGTTGGAGTTATTACAATCATTTTTGTTCATTGTTTGTGTGTTCCCTGGCTAAAATATGTGTGAAGTCCAACTGATGCACTGAACCAAGCAGGGAGAACCTCTGTCTTAATCATTGCAGATCCTTGCTTAGTTTATGTATAATGAAGCAGGCTGAATCTGCAGAAGAGAATCTTTTATAGCAGTATTCCTCAAAAGGTAGTTCGCGGAGGTGCACCTTAACTTTGTCTTTGCAGACTTTTGCTTCAAGCGTAATTGATTAGAGTTTTTTTAATGTGGGTTTTTGATCTTTATGTATTGCAGCTGCTTTATTAGGTGCTTCTCTTGGGAATTACACAGGAATTTTGATTTCATATGTTTTGAGGGTGGGTTTTTTTAATGATTAATTGGCACCTATGGTAGACTGACAATGTATGGTGGTCTGACTAGATTGAAAAGTATTAGCTAGAGAAGTTCTATTCTTGCTTTTAAATTAAATGGATTTTGTTCTGTGTGCACATACATGCTGAGGAGGATTAATTGGTGGGAGTGGAGGGGAATGGACATTCTTGCTTGGACATTTACCAGTCTATGTATATAATTTGTGATTTTTCTCTTTTAACTTGCAGATAAGCCTCTGAAGAAGCGAAAACAAGAAAATAAACCACAGGAGGTTGGAGGTGCTACTGGAGCAAATAGAGCAGCTTCTCAGGAGACAGGTTCTGCAGGAAATGGGGCAAGGCCAGCATTGATGGTTAGTATTGATCTGCAGCAAGCAGGAAGAGCGGACTCTCAGGCAACAGTAACTCAGGATTTGGATACCATGAGAAAACCTGAAGAAATTAAGCAGTATAATGACGGGTTTATGTGTGTTCCCCAAGAAGACAGTGTTGGAGTTCTTAAATTTAAACCTGAAAACCATCCTGAGATTTTTAGGAAAAAGCCAGACTTTGAGGGTCAAAAGACAGATATCCAGCAAAATGAAAACAGACAAATGGAATTGCAGCAAAATGAGAGCAGACGGTTGGAAAGTAAACACAATGAGAATAAACAGTTAGAAGCTAAACATGAAAGCAAGCATGAAAGCAGACAAATGGAAGTGAAACAAAATGAGAACAGACAGACAGAATCAAAACAAAATGAGAGCAGGCAAATGGAGATGAAACAAAATGACGGAAAACAAAATAACGGCAAACAGGAAATAAGGCAGAGGCCTGAAACACCAAAACAGAAGAGTGAAGGCAGGCCTGAAACACCAAAACAGAAGAGTGAAGGCAGGCCTGAAACGCCAAAACAGAAGAGTGAAGGCAGGCCTGAAACGCCAAAACATAGACATGATAATAGGAGGGACTCCAGTAAACCATTGTCAGATAAGAAAATTGAAATACCTAGGCATAAACTAGATGTGAAACCTGATCTTTCAAGGGTAAAACCTGAAAGTAGGTCTGATCCAACAAAACAAAGGCCTGATGGGCGTTCTGTTTCTGATACACCGAGACGTGACCATGATAGCCTTAAACAAAGGTCTGAGGACAGGGGGGAGTCAGAGAGATACAGAGGAGATCCATCCAAGATTAGAAGGCCTGAATATTTGAGATCCTCAAACAAAAATGAACATGATTCTAAGCATGGTATTAAATCTGATGGTTCAAAACCTGAGAAATTTGAAAGGAAACATAGGCATGAGTCTGGTGAATCAAGGGAAAGGTTTTCTTCTGGGGATCAGAAATCAAGACCTGACAGCCCTCGTATTAAACAGGAAAGTAAAGGAGATTCTAGTAAATCAAGACCTGATAAACCTGGTTTTAAATCACCTAACAGCAAGGACGAACGAAGGACAGATGGTAATAAGAGTAAAGTAGATAGTAATAAAGCACATGCTGACAATAAAGCAGAGTTTCCCAGTTATTTGTTGGGAGCAAGATCTGGCGCATTGAAACATTTCGTCATTCCAAAAATCAAGCGTGATAAAGATGGCAATGTTACTCAGGAGTCAAGGAAAACTGAATTTAGAGGTGAACAGAAGGACAAAGTAGAGAAGATTGGGCTAGTTGAAGATCTAAATAAAGGAGCTAAGCCTGTAGTTGTCCTTCAAAAGCTTTCTTTGGATGATGTGCAGAAATTTATTAAGGATAGAGAAGATAAATCGAGGGGCTCTTGTTTTAAGCCTAACAAGAACAAGTCATCCAAATCTAACAAAGGTAAGGTTTTTTAATTATTCATTGCATTATATCTTTTACACTCATGTTCTTTTAGATTTGCTACTTCTGTGGTTAGAAATTAAATGCAAACATTTGATAGTTTATGTGGTTGCTTATGTGGTGATTTGGGGGAACAAAATGAAACTCATCTATGGGCTCGTCGTTATTGGAAATGCTGCTACGATGTACGTTAAATGATTTATTTACTCCCATGAAAGTACCTAATGTGGGAACATTTAAGTAATCTTAAGCTGTATTTCAGCTGCATTGGTTTAACCTGGTAATTTGTCCAGTGCAACGTAACTGCTGTACGTATGATGGTTTAAGTGTGTCTGTATAAGGGACTGGTACTACTGTAACTAAATCAGTGTAGCTGGAGTGGTGGCAAATACTATGTATACAAGCCCTAAAATTCTTTTATATTTTTAACTGGAACTGAAATGTGGTTTTCCAAGGCAAGTTTTCACATGATGCAATAAGAACGCAGTTACAAAGTCCTATCTGCCTCTTTTACGCTATAAATACAAGGCTGTTGGGGAGCCTCCACACTTGAGGCTCTGTGACAGTAAGCTGACAAAAAGGTTCTGTCTTTAGGAGAATTCAGACATCATTGTCTCTAGGGTCCATTGTATGCAAAAAGAGGAAAGGAACTGGTAAACAGTTGGCTGGCATTTTCAAATTAGTAATATGGACAGAAAATAATTCAGAATAGTTTGTAGGTTTGATATTTGGTTGATTGTCTCTTCTGCAGATTTAACACCTTTTTTATAAGATTGCTTTTCTTCTTGGTGCTCTAATTTGGGCTTCTTTGGTTTCAGACTGAAGTAGATAATTTCAGATTGTAAAATCGATACTACTAACTGTTCAGGGTTCCTTTCTTTTTTAATGTTTAGCATTTAAAGCATTTAAATTTCTTACATAGTTATCTTTATAGAGTTGTCATGTCTCAAAATAGACAAATCAAGTGGCAGGGGAGAGTATTTGAGCTGTATGCGGGATGATTTATGAATGCAGTTTCAGGTATATCATGAATTTGAGATTAAAATGTTTTCTTAGGTAGTTTATCTGATAAGAAATGATGTAGAAATCTTTTTGAATGTATAACTGTTCATGTGCACGTGTACAGAGGTTATATCTGTATAATGAAATTATTGTGCTGCGTCTGTTCTAGCTACTAACCTGTTCGTATTAACTCTTAAAGGCGTAATAAATCAGGATGTGTATTACTTATTTGTAAACTATTAGCCTCCTTGTTAAATATTTTGTCTTTATCCTGGAAATATGAACATTTCCTCTGTCCCTTTTTGAGGTTCTGAACAAGCAGAATTTCCATTTCTAATAATAGGTATCTAGAGTTAGACATAAATTATGACATCTTTGTTGTCAGTTTAGTCTAAGGATTTCAGATGAAACCTGCATGTTCTTGACAGGGAATACTGAAAACCTTCTGATGGAACTCAGCTCTAGTCTGTGAAGGATAGATTTTGAATTCACACAATTCTTATGTGCAGAAAATCAGTAAATTTTAGAGCCGTCAGAGCCATATACAGTGCGTGTATGCTTTCTAAAATGTTTCTGAAGTACTTTTTTTGTAGTCTGTATTGTATGTGGTTATTTCTATAGAATTTTTTAGAAATGTGTAACAGTTCTAATAACTCTTGTCTGATTGGCATGACTCCAGTAGCTGTGTCACACATGAACAACTCATTAATTTTAAAGTCAGGTTTATAACTTTTTCTGCAATGTTTTTGTGTATTTTTTGTTTTCTGAATTCATGTATTTTTTACATACTCTCAGGTAACTTGGGATATATTTTCCGGGGAAAGAAAATGTTTGAATCTGGTATTAGTGTATTTTCTGTGGTATTCAGAAGAAGGTTCTTACAATGATACTAGAAATAGGTTTCTTGGAAAGAATAATGTTGTAACTATGTTTCTCTTACAAATCAAGTTTTGAGTGTTCAGCCAGGCAGATTTTGTAGAAAGTATCTGTGAACTTGAGATTTTTCATGTGTATTTTTAGCTTCATATTTCTTTTGCCCAACTTCCTGGTAACTTACTTCCTAGGATATATTATGCTAAATAACTAGGTGAACTCCAGTGTTTCAAAAGGTTCATAATTTATAAAGCTATCTCTTCATAAGCCAAAACTGTATTTTCAACAACTGACTGATACAGAAAATATTCATGCCGTTGCCACAGTGTCCTCACTCCAATTGAGAGAAATAGTATTCACTGTTTTACTCTGTGCCAATTTCAGTTACAAACATTTTAATACACTAGGAAATGTAATTTTCATAAACATTCTTTATTTACTTCATCCTGTATTTCTTAATAGATTGTAGCAAATATTTTCTAGTGTTGCCTTTTAGCATCATTATTCCACTTCTCACATCCTTCTTATTCCATGTAGCTTAGTATATTTTTCTTTATCTTTCCTTACTTTAATTTCTTGTATTTCTTGTCCTTTGTTTTTGCTTTGTCATCCATCCATCCCCCAAGAAAATGTCTTTTCCTGCCTTTGTCATGTACAACATCATTGCTATGATTTATCTGAAATCCAGTTTTAAATAGGATTAGTTCAGCTAGTTCAAAACACTATTTAGATAGTCATTCTGTCTTAAGGGACTAATGCCTATTCATTATAAAACTCAGTGAAATTGACATGTTTTAAGCTAAAATTAATGCTTTGCAAACTGGAAGTGTATATAACTTTTTACATTGTTTCAGTAAATTTTAAATTTGAAAATCATACCTTTATTGTGCATGTGGATAAGCCTTGTATTGTACTGCAAAAAGACAAAGTAACATTTTAATCAAATTTTATAGACAGGTTTGAAATTTTGTTAAGTTATTATATGAATGGGAGGGATAGCTGTAGTATGCAACTGTTAATATTGAATCATCCCAACAGTCTCTTTTGGCATTTACAAGGAAGAAGTGACTTTTTTCTCTCTCTCCTGATCTTTGAGCATTTTTCTGAAAGATTGACTCTAGCTCACAGGAAAGTTATGGAAATTTTTTTCATAATATTTTTGTTAAGGGGTCTTATGGTAAAATTTTGTGGCCTGTTTTGTCTGGGTCAGAATGAATTGTAACACTTTTTTCTTCTGGTTTTAACATCCGTGAATGCCTTTTATGGTGGTTTTAATGCAAGTGTGTATTGTTGGGGGATCCATGAAACTTTTCCCTTTTGAGTTTGTGCCTGCAATGAGGAGGTCATGTTTGCTATCCTTTCTTTTCAGGGCCTCAGTGAATACCTTCTGTGCTGTTTCTTAGAGCTGTACTGATCAGCTATGTTGGGATGGGAGCTGTTAAGTTTCACAGTTACTGCATTCTGAACAAGATAAATTTTCCTTTGTTGAAGTATGAAACAGATTTGAGTAATGAGAGAAACTGTAACTGTCTGTATAAGGAGATGTCTGAGTTTATAATATGTTTGAAGGATTGCATTTCCAAAATAATTACGATATATGTAATGCAAGTTTTAGTTCTAGGACAAATGAGTGTGTGACTTTTAAGACTTGTGCCGAAACACCTTTTGGGTCTTCCAGTATCACCTGAAAAGTGTTGTTAAAAAAAAAAAAAAAATTAAAAATTATCTGAATGCTACTCCTTCATTGTGTAGATTGTTATAGGATTTCATTATCTGTACAACACAGAACTTAAACACAGGGTTTTGTTGCTTACTACAAATCTTCTTAAATATACTATGTTCTCTGTTGCTATGACCTAAAATTAGAGTGAAGATTTGGCATTTCTTCAAGGGTCCTCTTCATACATATTCTTACAGAATCAGCTAAAAAATTTTCTGCTTAATCATCTTCATGTTGTAGAGTTAAAACAATGCTTCTAGATTTTTCTGTGTTCTGTGCTTCTGTGGTTTGTTGTTGTTTTGTGTATTGTGGGGGTTTTTTGGTTGGTTGGTTTGTTGGGTTTTTTTGTTTCTTTGTTGTTTTTAATTCCAGGTGACTTTTTCAGAGCCTATAGTAATAATGATTTGGCATTTGTGTAACATGATGGTGCATCTTTGAGTTCTAGCACTGCTGGAAACAGTCTCACTTATGAAGCAGAGTAATCAATGAGGTGCTCATCTTCTAGGTTGGAGTGACAAGAAAGGGAGTATTTGAGGATGAAAAGCTGTATCCAGATTGTGTTGGCTCAGTGAGCCAACTTGTGATGCCTCTCAGATTTCTAGCTAGCACAGCAGAGCTACTCACGAATACTTTCTGGTACAGCTGAAAACTGTGGACAAAAAGGGAGTATAAATTCTAAACATTGTTTAAATCTTTCATGTATAGGACTTCTATAAGAACAAAATTGGCAAAACTTTGAGAATAATAGCTTCTGCGTATTAACACATCAAGTAAATTTTAGAGTTCACTCAAATTTATTTCTGAAATAACAGCCTCTTGATGCTGAAACAGACACACTGTTGTACTCACTGAAATCAGTGGGGCAAGCAGCTGTGCTGCGAAGAAATAACTGGAATAAAACATATTTCCATTGGAAAGGAAAAGGCTGCAGCTTGGCTTGCTTACTACAGATTATGCTTTTGTAAAGATTACCATTGTGAAAGTCTGTAATTCCACAGATCTGAAATTTAAAATCACTGTCTTGGAGTTCTTGGTAGCAACCATATTTGCATGTGGGAAGGCCAGACTAATAACTCACTAAGCATCTTGCACATGCGTGCACCACCACATGGATCAAGCATGTCAGAACTTTCTCTGAAGTTCTACAGAAAATTATGCCACATTTCAGAGAAAAAAAGGATATATTTCATGGCTTACAGCAAGAAGTTTATAATGATTCTTCTCAGCTGGAGTCTTTAAAGTTTCTCTTAAACTCTAAATTTAACTGGAATTTTATAAAAAATCCATCAGGTTCATAAGGCTAGAAGAGGAGCTGGCTGTCCCTCATGGCATTAGAATTATTTAAATATATATTGGGTTTGCAGAGGGTCCATTTTAATATACACTTTGTCCATTTAGCCCTGATTAATTTTTTTTTCGCCTTGCCAGACTGAACAAGTTCACAGTTTGAAAAATGTTTCAGGCATTGTTTAGTCAAAAGCTGAAACCAAACTACATATAACCCCTTAAATCCTATTGTGGTGGTTTAACCCCAGCCAGCAATTAAGCACCACACAGCCACTCACTCACTCCTCCCCACCCGGTGGGATGGAGGAGAAAATCAGGAAAAGAAGTAAAACTCTTGGGTTGAGATAAGAACGGTTTAATAGAACAGAAAAGAAGAAACTGATAATGATAATTATAACACTAATAAAATGACAACAGTAATAATAAAAGGATTGGAATGTACAAATGATGTGCAGTGCAATTGCTCACCA
>JAOBAS010000072.1:69908338-69926467 GCA_025311575.1 Elanoides forficatus | reverse complement strand
AAACACTGCCTAACATAGAGAGCCACCCCACTACCTCTCCTTCCTTGCCTATCCCTTCTGAAGAGCTTATAGCCATCCATCGCAGCACTCCAGTCATGGGAGTCATCCCACTATGTTTCTGTGATGGCAACTAAGTCATATCTATCCTGCTGCACGATGGCTTCCAGTTCCTCCTGTCTATTGCCCATGCTGCATGCCTTGGCATAGATGCACTTGAGCTGGGCTGTTGATTCCACCCCCAGCGTTGGCATGTTGCCCCCAGGCTCATCTCTGGTGGGCCTGGTTTTATCCCCTTAACCCTTCGAACCTAGTTTAAAGCCCTCTCTGTGAGCCCCACCAACTCATGAGCGAGAATCCTTTTCCCCATTTGAGATAGCTGGACTCCGACTGTTGCCAGCAAGCCAGATGCTGTGTAAAGCTCCCCATAATCAAAAAACCCAAAATTCCACCGATGGCACCAGCCTCTGAGCCTCATGTTAATCAGGTGTGTGTGTAATCAGGTGTGTCTTCAAAAATCAGGGGTGTGTGTAATCTTCAAATCTGTGCAATAGTTTGATAAATAAAGATAAGGCATTAAATAAACAAAACCCCAAGAAATACTTCTGAATTAATTTGGTTTCGTTATGTCAGTTGTAAAAATGTTGACTACAAATCTCCTTCTTTCTGACTGCATATGGGTCTAATAGTAGTTTCAAAATGGAATGAGAATGGTGTGATGTTGTCTACCTGTTTATCTCTCTGGAATAGAAACCCGATGAGGTTCAGCTAGCTGTTTGTCTATATTAAATAAAAATCTTTCAACTTTACTTTGTAACAAAATCAAGCAAAAATTTGGATTACATTATAAAACTACTATTAGGAGCTAAGAAAAAATCTGAGGCAGAGGTTGGGTTGTCAATGTTTTGGCCTGTATTTAGGGATAAGACCCCAGAGTTTCAGCCACAGATTGTCACTACTTACTGGGAAAGGGAAGATTACTGTCTTGTGTACACTAAATATGAATGAGAATAAACAGAACTGTTTACATGGCACAAAGAATCCTTAATTTACCTACACTGTCAGAAAACCTGTAAAATTCAGAGGATGAACTGAAATAAGACCAAATTTTGTAGAAGTAGAGCAGGGATATATTTTTACAAAGGAAATTCACTGATTTGAATTTGCTCATATTTATATGCCTGACAAAACATTTTATTGAAGGAGATGTGTATGCAATTTATTATGTTAATTTTCAATTGTAGCATGAACAATAAATGCAACTTTAAAAAGGGCTGTTAAATACATCCAGGTATATCTGACTGTGATATTATTAGTGGATATACTGTAAGCAGTTCCTGAGAAAGCACTGTAGTGTTGGGCTCTTTTTATCTTCAGGTTCATATTTGCTCTTCTTACTCTCCATTAATAGGTAGCATAGATCAGTCAGTGTTAAAAGAGTTGCCTCCTGAGCTCCTGGCAGAAATTGAATCCACCATGCCACTTTGTGAACGCGTGAAAATGAACAAGCGCAAACGTAGCACAGTTAATGAGAAACCAAAATATGCTGAAATCAGTTCTGATGAAGACAATGACAGTGAAGAAGCATTTGAATGTAAGTAGTACATCGTCTGTTCCTACTGCTAAAGAAAGCTAATATTTTGCTTTTACAAAAGTATACACTTTTTTTTAAAGTTGGCTACCCTAAAACATATGAAAATAAGTTTGCTGTCCTGACAACTACTTGGCCAAGAACCCTTTTTTTTCTTTTAAAAGAAAAACTACTTTATTTTAATTTGTCACTCAGGATGAAAACCAGCTAGTTGTTAAATTTCTTTTCCTAATTACTTTATGGGAAGCTGCTGCCAGGATTTTGCATACAAAGGTATACAAAGAAAAATTTCAGTAAATAAATTCTAAATTATTCTTAGTTTTATTGATAAGAAAAGTGAAGGATCCCCTCTTGAATTTTTCTGACAGGATAAACTGAGAATATTGATGCCCAGAAGTTTCTTAAAATGTTTCTTCTATTATTTCTCTGTCATATTGCTTGAAAAACTGGAGTTGCTTTTGATGGATTCTCAAAATACCATTTGCTGATGATACTATTCTTGAATTAACTGTTTTCAAAGGAAGAGAGGAAGCTTATAGTTAGAATTTTGCTGTGCAACTGGGTAAAGTTCCTAAGTGTCAAAAAATTGTAATTGTTATATGCCTGTAAGTTAGGAACTGATTTCCTACTTGGTAATAAGAGTATGATTAGCTTGTCTCCATGGTTGTTCAGTTAGCCAGCACTGGAAAGAAACTCTATTAAAACTGAGTGAATCAGTTCAGTCTGAGTTAACATCTTAGCTGTGCTACCCATGCAGGGCTACAGAAGTGCCTATTGCTGTTAATCTGAGAAGGCACCTTGCTTATAATGATTTTTTCCCAAGTTCAGACTCTTTCCACCTTTGCTTATATAAACGTGTTACTGAACTTTTGTAAAACACAATGTTTTGCTTTTTAGTCTTTCTTAGGGTCCAAAAGAGAAAGATTTGTTTGTTCTGGTTTTTAATATGTTTCAAGTTCTCATCCAACAGATATGCAGTGCTTATGTACACATACATGTAAAAATTATAATAGCAATACCTCTGATCCTTATCAAAGAAGCAGAAAATAATGTCCTTCTGTTTGTTTTTTTCTTTTCATTATAACTGAATAATGCTGCTTTGAGCATGCATATGAGATCTTGAGGTAATTTCTAATTAGTCTTGATTATGGCAAAGGATTAAAGATGATTTGCTTCATTCAGGATTCTGTATTCTCTGTTTACCATATATCACCTGTTTATGATGTTAATAATCTGGAACAGTGAATTAAAAAAATAAGTAAGTAAAGCAAAATTATTTAAGTTGGTTGGGAATGGAGAGAATTGTCAAAAATTTCAGATACCTTAATCTACCTGTTATCGACAGTGGCTGTTGAAATTCTTAAGTACAAAGTAAAGCAAATTAAGGAAAACTTTCACAGTAATTGTATGCTTTAAGGGATTCTAGGTTATCATATCCACTCAAGAGATCTGGGCATCATTCTAAACATTTCAGTGAGGACATCTGGTTTAAAAATAAATTTTCATATTTCTCAAAGGATACTGTAGAACTGAATTGAGTTAAAATGAGACAAAACAATAAAGAGAATGAAAGATTTGTGACAAGTACACTGAACAAATGTGTTGTTACAAATATGTGTTTTAGAAATCTTTTGGTTGTCTAAAATTGAACTTTTAAAAATATGAAATAGTGATTGTTATAGAAGAAAAATTTCTTTGAGTATCTCATGAAGGGACATTCCATTAAATGATGAGAAATGAAAAACTGATGAAATCATTCTCATACAATAAGTGCTCAATGTGTTATTGCATAAATGTTTGGCAGAATTCAGAAGGAAATTGGGTATTTATATGCCAAATAGTCTTTATTTATGAATAAAATCAATAATAACTCTTGAGGTGTTATTCATACTTAAATTTTTAGTAAATTTTACCTACTTCAAAATAAATTTGGTAGAGCACTGATTGTGTTTAGCTGTTCCCATGTTCATCTTACTTGCTTTGCAGAGCCAGCACAACTGTAACACATTCTGTTTTGTCATGCAGCTTTGATAAACTGGTCAATTGAAAATTCTGCTGGAAAGCAATACTGGCAGTTACCTTTTTGTTGGAGGTGTAGCTGGGGTCAGAATTGGTCCTCCAGAGCTTAAATTGATACTGCTGTTTTGTAAATTGTGGAGGCGGATGATATCTGCACAAAATACTGTCTCATGGGGGAAAAAGAATCAGTTAAGATGTGTGAAGTCTTTTCCCATAAAACACTTTCTTCTCCAATACGTTCATTCCACGTATCCAAGATGGCCCTCCATTTCTTCAATCACAGTTAATTCTTAACCATATTAGATGGTGTTAGTAGCTCAGGCATGATGAACATGACTGTACTGCCTCCAGAAGCAGTACAGCTCAAAACCTAAACTGAGTTATTACCTTAAAGACTTGGACAATCCCTGTGCAGAAGTTTTTTACTACATTTTAAGAAGTGGGAGCCCTCTAGGGTGCAGTGCAGACCTTTAGTATCGCCTCAGGTTTCATGTTTTTTTATTAATTCCGAGCCTGGGCAGGCTATTGAATATATCCTGCTACGTATACCAGGTGTGACTATATCATGGTATGTTTCCTATGGTTCTCAATAAACTGGGGTTGTGGGAAGAACTTGTCAGTTCAGTTCCAGTTCTGTATAACTGCTTAGACCCATTTTGGTCAGAAACAACCCTATGTACAGTCATACCTGTCTAAACTTCAGAAGACTTTGGTAGAGACACACAGATGTCAAGGCTGTTATATATAGGTTCACAAGCATAAACTCTGCTTCACAGCACAGTGTCGGACACTTCTTTGCTAGCCCAGTTATCCTGTTACATTAGATAATGGAGAATTGGCCGATTTCATGGATGAAGCTACCTCCTCCTCCATATACCTTTTCTATTACTTCTTAGCACCCTCTCCCCTTCAAGACACACAAGACTTTCTTTGAAAATAACAGAGAACTCTCCATTGCACTCCCCCATTTTATTTCCACCAAATCTCTGTTTCTGTATAGAACGTTTATCCCAGGTTCTTCAACATTCACTTCTGCTGGGCTTTTTGGTCCTGACTGAAAACTGATTATAATAGCCTTCTGTGGTACTGACTTGCTGTCTGGCCCAGAATTGTGACTCCAGCTTTCTCCTTTACACTGAATTTCCTGCAATATGTATCAAGAAAAAATTTTAGTTGTCTTGGCGAAACAGAATATCTTTAAGCAAATAGATTGCCAAATCTCATTAGAATGTGCTGTGTTAGATGGGCAAAGCAATCACTGAACTGGAATATGGACACCCAGTAATAGTAACAACTTAGATAACTGAAGAAGTTATCTCAGTGTTCTCTTATGAAAGGATGAAACTTATTTTGATTTGTTCCACTTTCCTTACTTTGCTTAAAAGAACCAATGCCCTGTAAATTTGTATTTTTAATGTTTGCTGGTGTCTTTGCCAGTTTCAGGCACAGTTTTCATGTAATTTAAAAGAAATTGTTAGAATAACACCATAACAGAATTTCATGTAATAGTTTTAAATTGTTCGCTTGCTTTACAGAACAGCTATACGATGGTGTTTAACTTGCAAATCATAGAATCATTTAGGTTGGAAAAGACCCTTAAGATCATCAAGTCCAGCCATAAACCTAACACTGCCAAGTACACCACTAAACCTTGTCCCTAAGTGCCACATCTACGTGTCATTTAAATGCTTAAAAATGTTTAATTTTGAGCCATTGAAACTAGAATTTTTGTACTTACAATGAAAATGCATTTCATTTCTAGCTTCTCGTAAAAGACATAAAAAGGATAGAGATGAAGCTTGGGAGTATGAAGAACATGACAGAAGAAGTTCTGGTGACCATAGGAGGAGTGGTCATTATCATGAAGGAAGGAGGACTTCTGGCAGCGGCCGTTATCGTAATCGCAGTCCGGATGACTCTGATATGGATGATTATTCTCCTCCCCCTAGCCTCAGTGAGGGTAACTGATAATTTTAAAAATTTAATTTTATTCCATATTACTAGTGCATTTTTAATGGGTATATTAAACATTTTAAAATAAACATTTTACATGCAGTAAATTCATACAGTATTGAATATAAGTATAAGCAATGTAAATAATCCTTTATTTAGTTTTTGAGACAGTATTTGTTTCACTCTTTATTCTCTTAATTAGTGGCTAGAAAAATGAAGAAAAAAGAAAAACAAAAGAAGAGGAAAGCTTATGAACCTAAGCTAACACCTGAAGGTAATTTTAGATTTATTTTCTACAGTTTATATTTTCTGTTTTGTATATAAAATATTTATTTATAAATTTCTTTTTTCACTAGAAATGATGGATTCTTCGACTTTCAAAAGGTTTACTGCTTCAATAGAGAATATTTTGGAAAATTTGGAAGACATGGATTTTACAGCTTTTGGTAATACATCAGAAATTTTCAAAAACTTTCCCCAATTAGAAACACAAGACACACCAAAAAATTTGTATCTCAGTATTTTTGAACTTCCTTCTTGGTGATTTAATTGCCTACAATATGTGCTAGGGCATACTGCATTTAAATGTGTCACAGCCACAAAGCTGCTCACTCACTTGCTCCCCCCTGCAGTGGGATGGGGAGGAGAAAAATATGGAAAAAAGCTCATGGTTTGAGACCAGCACAGGGAGGGATCGCTCACCACTTATGGTCATGTGCAAAAAACAGACTTGGCTTGAGGAAGAAACAAAATCAATTTAATTTACTACCAATCAAATCGAAACAGGATAACATGAAATAAAACCAAACCTTAGAACACCTTCCCCACACCCCTCCTTCCTTCCCGGCTCAACCCCACTCCCGGTTCTCTCTCCCTCCTCACCCCCAGCAGCGAGGGGGGACGGGCAGTGGGGGTTGGGGTCAGTTCCTCACACATTGTCTCTGCTGCTCCTTCCTCCTCAGGGGTAGGAGTCCTCACACTCTTCCCCTGCTCGGGCGGGGGGGTCCCTCCCATGGGAGGCAGTCCTCCACAAGTGTCTTTGGCATTGGTTCTTCCTACGGGCTGCAGTCCTTCACAGACTGCTTCAGCGTGGGTCCTTTCCACGGGATGCAGTCCTTCAGTCACAGACTGCTCCAGCACGGGGTTTGCTATGGAGTCACAGCCATCTTAGGACTACAGTTGTTTTAAGATTTGTTTTAATGAGGGTGGTGGCACAAAGGCTGCAATAAATGGGTTTTGCTATATTAAAAATTTTCGGTTTATGACTTTCAGAAATGGATGACTCATGTTAGACTGTTAATGATATTTCAGAACCAATCATATTTAACAAGTAGTTGTTGTTTTAACCCAGCCAAAAATTGTCATCATCAGTCTTCATTAGATAGAACTATTGATGCTATTTGGAACTATTAGATGCTAGCTATTTGCAAAATCCGTTCTTTTTCTTCAGTTGGCTTTTTCATATTGGCTGTAAAATACTGATTTCCTTGAAATCTGAAGAGAAATACAATTGTTAATTTTTATAATTTTTTTTTTAAAGGTGATGATGATGAGATTCCACAGGAATTGCTACTGGGAAAACATCAGCTTAGTGAGTTGGGTAGTGAATCTGCAAAAATCAAGGCAATGGGCATTATGGACAAGGTACATCTTCATAGTCTTTAGCTCTTTTTGAACATATAATTTTGATAAACTTACAAAAACTTACGACCCCTCTAATAACATTCCACCCTCTTCACATGTGAATGTGACAGATACTACAAACAGTTGTGCTTCTGCTGACTTAGCTGAAGAGCTTAAAAAGTTACTACATCTTAATTGTTAATGTCTCTGAAGCTGAGACATTTTTGTTCAATGGTCCTTCTCTGTGTCAATGCTGACTGTATGCTAATATGTAAAACCCATGCCTGAGAAGTAAAATCTAAAAGAATTAATCTACTTCCACAAAAATACTATTTTTGTGGAAGCCTATAGGCTTTGCTCCTTACAGCTGGTGTTGAGCAACCACAATAAATCAGAACCTGCTGGCAAAGTAAAAAAATCTACCCTTTCTGATATATGTCATCAGTGCAATGTAAATGTATGATGTGCAGCCAGCATCACACTGAATTATCTGCTTCCTCTGTGTCTCCAGAAACTTTCAAACTTAGAAGATTTAACACCCTAGGTCATAATAAGATGCGTTTTCTGTAGACTGCATGTTGTGGTTTCTTTGCCTTACTCTTCCTGACTTCAGTTCAAGGGAACTTTTTGTTGGTGCAGACTGTTGGTATACCTCTAGAAACAATGTTCTTGCTTTCCTTATCTTCCTGGAACTCTTGGCTTTGGGCAGTCTTATATTAAACTCTTATTCTGCCTGCTCATGACCACTTACTATGTTTATGAAGTGTCTGTGAAGCCACTTACTATAAATGTCACTCTGAAGGGTTTTCTTTAATCCAAGATTCAGATATCATTCCTGGACTTTTCTTCAATCTCCCTACCTTCCTTTGTAGCATGTTGTCAGCCTGAGCGTTCCTCTTCCCTGTTAGTTCTCACTCTTCACCTCTGTTCCCTATTTTTCACACATACATACATGTATACATAAAAATTAGAATTTTGTTGCTTCTAAAGGTGAGTGCCAATAGTGTCTGGGTGAGTGAAACTGGCTCTTCTCAAATTTTGCATATTCTACAAATTATTTAATCATAATTCTGTAGATCAGTAAGTGAGTTTGAGTTACTTTTTTCAACATCCTGGTTCTTCAAAGTTAATACTGATATTTAGGATACATTTGCTTTTTATTAGCATTCAAATATCAGGGAATTTTATTTCTGCTTGTTTATGGAATTTGGATTTTCTCCTAATAAAGCTCTATATGGTGAGTTAGAATTTGTGATTGATACTTGGATTAGGTACATTTCTGTTTCTAGAAGCAGAAGTGTATAACTGCAACATTAATGACAGATATGCAATTTTAAATCTGTTTCTATGGTTTTTGATGGTTGAAAATGCAGTTTGATTGCAATCTTAGAATATATTTCACCTAGTTTAGTTATATTACCAGCATTCTCAATTGTGCTGTGTCAGAAACTACAGAAATCAAGATCCTTATCTCAAACTGCTTACAATTTAAGTGCTTCAGATTATATAAGAAGTTCTAGCCTTCATCCATGGACATTCTTTTCAGCTTTTCAGTTTGGAAGCCTTTTATGTTCCTGCAGTTGTTTGATGTGTTTCTTTTCTTGTTTTAGCTCTCAACAGATAAAACAGTAAAAGTCCTGAATATTTTGGAGAAGAATATTCAGGATGGATCAAAGCTTTCTACATTACTTAACCATGTGAGTTTCAAATTACATAATTTCACATTGTGTAGAATAGAGTTTTCTTCACTTGAGTCTTATTTAGTGATAGTTTCAAATACTGTGTGTGTGTGTGAAAGGAATTTCTGATATAATATATTTGTTATTGAGATTGCCAAATGTTAAGATTTGAAGTAAAATTCAATTGATTTTATTTTTTCAGTACTAAACTTATAGTACTGATAACTAACAGGTATATTGGAAGCAACTGAGTTTTCTTTTTTTTTTCAATTTTAAATATTATAGTTTCATCCTGAAATATTCATGGTAACTGGTGTAATTTGTGCCATTGGACATTTCTTTGCTACTTTGCTACATGTCCCTAAAACATCCTTTACACAGTGAAAGTAGTACTATAGCTTTCACGTAAACCATATTCTTCTCCTGAGCATTAAGGAAAGAGGAAGCACTGTGTTTAGGTCTGTTCTTACGCTTCAAAGTTGTCAACATAAACAAAATTAACGGGAAGTTTAAGATTTCAGGGTTTTTTTCCTGATATACCTAAAACTACATGGGGATTTGAAGTTTTTATGAAGTTGATCAGTGATATTTCACATTTCATATATTTCTTTATTTCTACACTTTCTAGTCAAAACAATATTCTAGCAAGAATAAAGTTATTGAGTTCTATGGAAAAAAACTATGTTTATCTGCAGAAATAGAGAGTAATTATTTATATTGGAAAGGAAGAATTTGAACTTGCAAATGAAAACCAGAGACACATTATTTGTGCCTAAATACTTTCATCTAGATAGTTTGTAGGATTTTCAGAGTTTCAGTATATGGTTCTGAATGTCTTCAGCAATATGAAAAGTAAGTGAAAAGAAGGTGATTCTCTACTTCACTGTGATTAAGTCTATACTAATACTTTCAAAGTGATACTTTTCTTTTAGCTTTTTGTAGTAAAACTCAGATTATTAAGCAGTTAATGAAATTGTCCAATGATTGCAATTCAGAGATAAAGCTTCAATTAAAAAAAGAAGCAATCTTTAGCCAAACAAGTTTTAGATTTTTCTTAAAACTTATTAAACATGATTCAAATCATTATGGCAAAGAAAGCCTCTGCCAAGGAACAAGCTTACTTCTTTTACAGTGCAGTGAAGATGTCATACCTCCATGTCAGGATGTTTTTCAGAGGCAGAGTGCATTTACATATTCTTTCTATTTCTGAGATTGAAGAGAAGAAAAAAAAAAAGAAAAGAAAATATTTTAAAATATTCGGGGGTTTTTTAAGCCTCATTTGTGTAAGGAACAAATTACTTAAAGTCATTCTGGGCAAGAAATATACAGGGATCTCCTTATTTGCAAATTTCTGTTGATTTTACAAATATATATATATATCATATATATAATGCACTGTGATACTCTTTTAGATTCTCTTACCCTAAAGGCAGGAAGTTGATGTGGTTTCACCAACCCCTTATTTTTACGAGAAAAGCCAACAGTGTTGAACTATGGTGTCATACAGGCAGGCAAGATTCTTTTTCTCTGTGGGCTGTATCTGTACCAGAGGAGCTATGAAAAATTCTACCCAATTTTGCTATAAATAATGTTATTACAATATTTAAGTAGTGCTGGGTAGTCATCATTAACCTCATGTATGTTTGGTTTTGCAACTTGTACACACACAGGCATACAGAGATGCTGTATGTGCTAAATCTAATTGGACATATTTTATAAGATGTTTTAAGCCCATTGGTAACAGATGGGTTGATCTATGAAGCGAAGTCGAATACTTACGAGTTTCGTGTGACTTCTGATAGTCTTTTTGTGTAAGAATTCCCTCTAGTGGCAGAAATTAGGCTGATCAAAGCAGCAACTGATGTGCATAGGCCACAGAAGAAAACACTAGATGAATGAGTGTAGATTTTGCTTAACGTACATCAGTCTTAAGCAGAGTACATGGCAATCTTCCCTCATAGTGCTTTCCAATGCACAAAAAGCTTTTTTGTGTTCTAACAGAATAATAGAGTGAAACTTTGAAGACTTGTAACTTAGGGAGACATACTACAAACGTGTTGCTAGTAAAACAAATATTAGTTGATTTCTAAAACAGACTATTTTTGTATCAAAAAGGAAATACAACATTTTATACACACGTTTATGTGAGTATATTAAGGTAATGTTGTTATATTTTACTTGGTAAGGATAAAAATTTGACTTCTTGTTTACACTATCCTATTTTTCTTGCCTGTTACAGAACAATGACACTGAAGATGAGGAGAGATTATGGAGAGATCTTATTATGGAAAGAGTGACAAAATCTGCTGATGCTTGTCTTACTGCTATCAATATTATGACATCACCAAATATGCCTAAAGCTGTATATATTGAGGATGTAATAGAAAGAGTTATTCAATACACAAAATTTCATTTGCAGAACACTCTCTATCCTCAGTATGATCCTGTGTATAGAGTGGATCCTCATGGTGGTTAGTATACTAAGAAATTTTTAAAAACCTTTCCACATTAAAAAATACCCAAAACACAATCTAATGTGTGATGATGCAAGTGATAGGTCTTTCTGGAGTAAGATTTTTATATGCAACTCTTGCACTGATAGTTATTCCATATCACATACAGCACCCTGAATTAATGCTTTGTGTTAGTTTTGAAGATGACGAAATGTAGAGTGAAAAAACAATGAATGAAATGTGTCCTCTGAATAACTTAGTCATACAAAACCTTGGTTTACTGCAATAATATCAATGTAACCAAAGTATTTAGACTAAAGTGTTTAGAAGTTTGTCTGAAGTTCAGCTTCTGTATGTAGTTATTATAGGTATGAATAAGTCATTTTATAGTCATAATCTCTGTGTATATAATGATTTATTTCAGTGAAAAGTATTTAGCATTTAACGTTTTGTTGTCACATGCATACCTTTAGATGCGGATGTCCAGCTTCAAGAACCTTTTTAAAAATCTTAGATCCAGAATTTAGAGCAATTATGAAAAATTAATATGATGTTAAATTCTTGCTTTACAGCTGATGCTACTAGTTTTTCTTCTGTAAACAATTGCTTTTACATAGCTGTAGTCATGCAGTTATTTTGGGGATACTTTTTGAGAAGATCATCTTTCCAAGATTTGGTGTGAAACATTGAAAAAATTAATGAAGATATTTTTTATTTTTGTAGGTGGTGTTTTAAGTTCAAAAGCAAAACGTGCCAAGTGTTCCACCCACAAGCAAAGAGTTATAGTGATGTTGTATAACAAAGTCTGTGACATTGTCAGCAGCTTGTCAGAGTTGCTAGAGATACAGCTTCTTACTGATACAACTATTCTTCAGGTAAGTTTTATTAGAAGAATTTCTGTCTGAGAATGTTTGGGGGTTTTTTTCCCAGAGAGAATGTAAAGTATGGTTGTCTCAGTGACATGAAGTAAGAAATCAATACAAACTTCTAAATTATTAACATCAGAGTGACTAGTTTGTTGTGTAGTAGGTAGTCTGCAGGAGAAGAGCATTTAATGTTCAAATCTTTAATTCCTTTTCTTGTACACTGAAGAAAAGTTTAACCTGATTGTATTCAAATAGAGTCATAGTGTCATTTGGATTGGAAAAGGCCCTTCAGATCATTGAGTCCAACCATAAACCTAACACTGCCAAGTACACCACTAAGCCATGTCCATGAGTGTCTACACGTCTTTTAAATGCCTCCATGGATGGTGACTCTACCACTTCCCTGGGCAGCCTGTTCCAACACTTGACAACCCTTTTAGTGAAGAAATTTTTCTTAATATCCAATCTAAGTCTCCCCTGGCACAACTTGAGGCATGTCCTCTCATCCTGTCACTTCTTACTTGGGAGAAGAGACCAACACCCACCTCACTACAGCCTCCTTTCAGGCAGTTGTAAAGAGCGATAAGGTCTGCCCTCAGCCTCCTCTTCTCCAGACTAAACAGCTCCAGCTCCCTCAGCCGCTCCTCACACGACTTGTTTTCTAATATCCTTTTATAACTTTATTTGCAAATAATATGAAGTAGTACATCTTGTTGAATATCTTACCTGCTGAATGAAAACCTACTTGTGAAACTGCGTAAGTATCAGTTTGTTAGTCAAATACACTTAGAGTAATTTCTTTCCATTGATAGGTATCATCCATGGGAATAACACCTTTCTTTGTAGAAAATGTCAGTGAACTACAGTTATGTGCCATCAAATTAGTCACTGCAGTAAGTACTTTTTAATTTGCAGTTTCATGTTCCTGTACTTCTGAGAGTTGTTAGGGCACTTACATGGGCTGTATTTTCTTTCTGGTAGAGAACTGGAGTTTAGAACTAATTTTATTCTTGCATGTTTTTACAGTTTGGTGTCATAATCTAGAAACAGTATAAAATCTACCTGAGCTGCCCTATTTGCAGACTACCCTATAGGAAGAAATACCCTACTTAAGCAAGGAACTTCTTAATTTTGGTTATGTCATTTAAAGTGTAAACACAAACCCCTTCCTCTTGCCTGTCCTTTCTTGTCTTAAGAAATCTTAGCAATGTGGTTTTCCTTATTTCCTATGTTAAGATTTTAATACATGCTATGGAATAAGTTATATAGAACTAGTAGGATACTTCTATGTAATAGAATAAATCCTTTTTCTCAGAAGAGATGGCTGTGTGAAAAATTCATGGGGCAGATAAAGTATTATTTCAGGAAAAATGCAGCACAACACAGATGTGCTTGTTCAAGTGGAAGTTTTCCATCTTTGTAAGCATGGTATACTCAGTATTCTGCCTAAACAAGAGAGGCAAACTCTACAATCCTGACCCTGTAAATTGAAAGAGTATGTCATGTCAGGCAAATCTTAAAGCATAGGATATGAAGTAAAACTAGTTTCTCAAATGTACTCTACAACCATATTCATGTTCACATAATTTATGTTTCCACAGAGTTTTGCTCTGTACTGGAGCCTGAAAGCTTAGTATTACACTATTTTACTTTCCTATACATTGTATTCTACCATTGACAAAAATTTTTAAAACATAAGATATTTTTAAGAGCTATTACACTTTTATGTTATTTGAAGATTTTTAAAAAGCTGTATTTGAAAAAGTTTTTATATATTTTATAAAGAAATGCTTGCCTTGAAAAAACAAAGTAATGCATTAAAAACAAGGAATGCATTAATTATAATTTATTTGTCATGTAAAGTGTATGTTTCTATATATAAATTTTAACAATATATTCAACAAGCAATATTTTATTTAACAATGAATAATTTTCTAACAATCCCGTAACTGTTAAATAGGTATTCTCCAGGTATGAAAAACATAGACAGCTAATACTAGAAGAAATTTTCACTTCCCTTGCAAGACTACCAACTAGCAAGAGGAGTTTGAGAAACTTCAGGTAATTTCTGGCATAGATGAATAACTTGTAGACAGTAGCATTTACAGGTTCGTAGATGTAGGATTTTAGGTTTCAGTATTAACTACTTCTTTAAAAATCTGCAACTCCACAAGTTGCGCTTTATTAGAGGTTGATGTTTCAAAACAGTGAGAGCAGAATTGCCTGACAAATGTCTTGCAGTAATCACTGTTCCTTATGCCATCATATTTGTGCCTAAGAATGTAAATGAGTGTAATGTTAGTGTGCATTCAGAATGGTTTTGTTGGAAAATTCATTGGTTCTGTTTGTATGGAGTTACATATTTCTTCACTGCTAAAGCTTAATAGGAAAATTCTGGCTGAATTTCTTTGAAGACACACTCAGAGCAGTCTTTCCAAGAAGGAAATCAATTTAATATTGCTTTGAATGAATTTCATTTAGGAACTACTCTGTTCACTTTAACTGTCTTTTAAGCACTTCAGCAGGATTTCAGTGCATCTTCAGAATAATAGTATAGGTTCAGGTTCAACCTGAGAAAGAATCTGACCTGAACTGGATTTTGTTTAACACTGATGTTGGGACACTTTAAATGATTCTAAAACGTTTGGTTTTGGTGTTAATTCTGTTCCTTGATTGCATACATCTTGCCCCTTGAGACAGATAAATTGTCAATTAAATATTTTGTCCCATCCAGGGTGGATGAACAGGATGTATCCAGGAAAAGAAATACACTGAAACTTTGAAGTTGAATTCAGCAACCCTAATGTTAACATAAGTGTTTGTTCCTAGTATTTCCTATTGTTCTGGTTATAGACATCAGAGAGATCTAGCAAATAGGAAGGTGGTGGAAATAGGAGCATAAATGGTAGATAGGCTCTTTGAATTAGGACCTGTACCAGAAGGAAGTCACTATCTCAAGACCACAATGACTGCACCGTTTATCTGTACCAGTCCTAACTCTGCTCTGTTAAAGGGCATTCTCTAACTGTGGCTACAGTCACAAAAAGTACAGCTTACACAGAATCTGATATGAAAAGTTTTTCTCTCTAGAAGCAGTCAAAGATAACTTCATAAAGGTAATAAATACAATCTGTTTTGTGCTGAGTTTATATTTTGATAATTTGGGGAGAGTGATGTCAGGGATTATCACCTTTTCATATTGCTAAGGGTAGCAGTAGGTGGTGTTGATGTATGTATGGGTAGTAAAGACCATAGCATTTCTCAGGTTATATCATGAGAGAAATGTGGAGTGTGTTCATACTGGGCTTACTAACTTAAAGACACACTTAAGACACACTTGAAGACACTTGCATGCTGAAGTTCCTAGTCTCTCATGCTATCTCAGATTGCCATAGGTGTAACTCTTGTAGAAGTCAGTCTAGATCATGGTCACTATTTTCTGTTGGTTAAAAGTCCTGCATATTTCACATACATTAAATAATAAATAAGTAATAAATTATTAGGGCAACAAGCCTATATAGTAAGTGCCTTAGCATGTAGGTGTTTGATTTATTAAACATTACTGTAGATTTTTTTGGCTGCTGAACTTCGGATACTGTGGTAACCCATCTGTGGGCTGCTTCAATTCATCTCTTCTGCCTGAGAATAATACTTGCTGTTTTTGTTAGACTGCATAAAAGAGAAGCAAATGACTAGATAAATGTCTAGAACACAGATTTCTAGCTGTGATAATAGTTTTAGAAAGATATTATTTAGGACCAAAAATTTTTTGTTTGTTTTGTCTTTTTTGTTTCATTTTAGTGTTAATGCTGTCTTTTCTTATTAACAGGTTGAACAGCAGTGACACTGATGGAGAGCCTATGTATATTCAGATGGTAACGGCACTAGTTCTACAGCTTATTCAGTGCGTGGTACACTTACCATCAGCAGAAAAAGATTCAAATTCAGAAGAGGAATCAAACAAGAAAGTAAGATATTTTTTTAAAGCCATAAATTCTTTTCTGTGCAGGAATGACTTTGTGTGTTTCTAGGTATAATATTTTATTATGGTGCTCTGGTAACCAAACACTGTAATTTTATGTCTGCTGTAATTATTTGATGCATGAGAAAAGCTGATCTGGAAATCATATTTCTGTGTATGCTAAAATAATAAATATATCTTGTTATTTTTAGGTGGATCAAGATGTGCTTATTACTAACTCATATGAAACAGCCATGAGAACAGCACAAAACTTCCTTTCGATTTTCCTTAAGAAGTGAGTACTATTGCATTCTTCAGCATATTGATGAAACCAACTCCAAATAAAGTCTGTCATACCTTAAGACAAACCTAACCATTTCTCAGTGCTAAATACATACTCATAAAGTATTTATAACAATATACATTATAGATCACAAAGAGAGCTACCTATCTGGACAAAATTTCTTATGGAACAGAAATTTTTGTATTTAAGAATCTGATGTTTCATGTAGGATCCTTTTATTAGTGGTCTGTTACTTGTCTAAAGCCTGTAAGAGAAGGCTGAGTAAATATTTAAGTAGTGAAACCATGTTCGTTTAGTTATCAGAATGACAAAGATACAAAAAACCTAAAAATTACTTTCATTTAGCTAAAGTTAGCAATGTCAATAGCTCAAAAGGGGAAAAAAAACCCTAGTATACCTGAATAACAAAAGGATTTCTGAGAATAAGTCCTGAGGTTTTTACCGTGTTAATTTCTACTCTTAAGCCGAAAGGCTATTTAATAGCCGTCTAGCAATCTCTCTGCATGCTTCCATTATGATGAAAGTTAGGGATGCCACATATAAGTGAAACACTATCAGGTATTTTATCTTTTGATTTTTTTACATTCTGATTTTAACCTTTGTGGAGCATAATACTGAGATGTCTTATCGCTGTCAAATAAATCAGACAAAGCTTGAGGAATATACACACAACACCTCCTAAATACCCAACTCCAGCTTGAACTTTACAATTTTACCTACTTTGTCCATCCCAGTTAATGCAGACTTTTAACTCAAAGCAATAAATAGAAAATCTTAGGAACAAAATTCTACTATCGTGGATCAGCTGCTTTACTTGCAGTGCAACTTGGAGTGATAACTGTTTAAACTATTTCTAAGTAAATGAATAATTTGCTAGTATTTCAGATACTTTTTTTAGAATTGCATAAAACTTTTTCTCATTAAACATAGGGTTACTTCTGTTTGTGTCAGAAGAAAAGCTTTAATAGCTCTTAAATTTGCTTACAAAATGCATTTTCTTTTAAACAGGTGTGGCAGTAAACAAGGGGAAGAAGATTACAGGCCGCTTTTTGAGAACTTCATTCAAGATCTTCTTTCCACAGTCAATAAACCAGAATGGCCAGCTGCAGAATTGCTACTTAGCTTATTAGGAAGGCTATTGGTAAGGCATTCTTGTTTTTAACTATTGTATTCGTTTATATTGTATTACAATGAAGACTTTTTTATTTCAGTTGAAATTGCTACAGGAATGCTTTCTGATTGTTGATACACATGCAGCATTTAAGGATTTTCTTATGTGTTTCACTACTATGTAATACATAGATAATAAAATCTGGGGTAGAGGATCATTGATATAGAACTTGTTAAAGGTGATATGTATACAGTTTCTTATAGAAGTCCACTTCCACTATTCCATGACATTTTCAACATGAAAAAATGCCATTGTATAGCATCTAATAAGTGTAGATACTAATTTGGAGTGAAGTCAGACTAATAGCTGTAATTATTCATGTTAAATATCTTCTCTGGACTATTCCTTTAACACAGAACCTGAAAAGATTTAAGTGGGTTTTTTTACCAATAATAGCATTTACTTATGATATTTTACAGAATGCGAATATTTTTGTTTACATGTTTTTTGAGAGTTGTTGTCGTGGTTTAACCCCAGCCAGCAACCAAACACCACGCAGCCACTCACTCACT
>JAOBAS010000072.1:69881256-69905707 GCA_025311575.1 Elanoides forficatus | reverse complement strand
CATACTGAACTCAAAACATAGCACCTACCAGCTACTAGGAAGACAATTAACTCTATCCCAGCTGAAACCAGGACAATTATTTATCTCTAGATGCACTGATGTTCTGGGCTTGTAACTTTACCTTTCTCCGCTTGCTGATGTTTGCAAGCTATGTTATGTGCTGTATTTGTGACAAGATTCTCAATCTGTGCTGTTCATACAGAAGTTAAGATGGTTGTAAGTTATGAGTTTTATTGCTAAAGAAGAAAAATGTTTTTTAGCTGAAGAATTTTAAGCCAGAAATTATTCATCTACTTTTATTATGAGTATTGAATATGATTTGTTGTGGGCTTCACATTTTCTCTTTGTTTGTTCTGGATTTTTTGTTTGAAAATAGTTAGGCAGTTAAAGTTCATCAAGCAACTCTTTTATTCAGCTAGTTGTCCACAGAATTTAACATTGGTTGAAGGCCAGAATTTTGAATCACAATTTGAACATATATTAGGGTGCCAAATGTGTATATAAACCTGTATCAGTATTATGTGCATCGTAGACGTGTTTTGAACTCTTGAACCCCTTCACTTTGAAAAAAAAAATCCTTTTGTCTGCTGTAATATCAGCAACTGCAAGGACCTGTGTATTTTGGTATAATACTAAGGAAAAAAGGGTGGTTTATGGGTTAGTTTTATGCTGTCTTTTAGATGGTGAGAAAGTTAGTTTATGAGTTTGCTCTTATGCTGGTTTTAGATGTTGAGAAAGTTAGTTTCTGACTCAGGCACAAGTTCATTGATACCGATTTATTCACCATAACCTGTATATGGGGAGAAGTACATTGTCTCGTGGTCATATATGAGATAGTTTTTCAATTTACCTAGGCTAGAACTATTTAAGAGATCAGGATATACATAGAATCATAGAATATAGTTTGGATTGGAAGGGACCTTTAAAGGTCATTTTGTCCAATGCCCCTGCAGTGAGCAGGTACATCTTCAACGAGACCAGGTTGCTCAGAGCCCCGTCCAACCCTACCTTGAATGTTCCCAAGGATGGGGCACTACCACCTCTCTGGGCAACCTGTTCCAGTGTTTCACCACCCCTCATTGTAAAAACTTTCTTCCTTACATCTAATCTAAATCTACCCTCTTTCAATTTAAAACCATTACCCCTTGTCCTGTCACTGCAGGCCCCATTAAAAAGTCTGTCACTATATTTCTTATAAGCCCCCTTTAAGTACTGAAAGGCCACAATAAGGTCTCCCTGGAGCCTTCTCTTCTCCAAGCTGAACAAGCACAACTGTCTCAGTCTGTCCTCATAGGAGAGGTGTTCCACCCCTCTGATGATTTTTGTAGGCCTCCTCTGGACCCGCTCCAACAGGTCCATGTCTTTCCTGTGCTGAGGACTCCAGGGCTGGATGCAGTACTGCAGGGAGGGGTCTCACAAGAGCAGAGTAGAGGGCCAGAATCATGGCCACACTTCTTTGATGCAGCCCAGGATATGGTTGGCTTTTTGGGCTGCAAGCACATGTTGCCAGCTCATGTCCAGTTTTTCATCCACCAGTACCCCCAAGTCCTTCTCCACAGGACTGCTCTCAATCCCTTCATCCCCCAGCCTGTATTGAAACCAGGGATTGACCTTGGCACTTGGCCTTGTTGAACCTCATAAGGTTCACATGAGCCCACTTCTTGAGCTTGTCCAGGTCTCTCTGAATGGCATCCCGTCCCTCAGACATGTCAACCACACAACTCAGCTTGGTGTCATCTGCAGATTTGCTGAGTGTGCACTGGATCCCACTGCTTGTGTCACTGATGAAGATACTAAACAATATTGGTCCCAGTACGGACACCTGAGGGACAGCACTCATCACTGATCTCCATCCAGACATTGAGCTGCTGACTAGTACTCTCTGGATGCAACCATCCAGCCAACTCCTTATCCGCCAAACAGTCCATCCATCAAATCCGTATCTCTCCAGTTTAGAGAGAAGGATGTTGTACGGGACTGTGTCAAAGGCCTTACAGAAGTCCAGATAGATGACATCCGTAGCTCTTCCCCTGTCCACTGATGTAGTCACTCCATCAGAGAGGGCCACTAGGTTGGTCAGGCAGGACTTTCCCTTGGTGAAACTGTGCTGGCTGTCTCGGATCACCTCCCTGTCCTCCATGTGCCTTATATACATATGGGAAATGTAAGTATTTCCTCTTAAATAGCCTCTTGGAAAAAATACATTCTCTTTTTAACATTCATACAGTTTAGATATTACAAATCTGATACATAGTCTCCAGCACTGGTTTTCAGATGAATATTTCATATGTAGTGCTTTTTGTGCATCTTAGAAGTGCTTCACAGGAAAATTAATATTACCCTATTCTGTAGATAGGCTTTATACAGTAGGTGACTTTTTTTAAAACGTGTGTTTGTTCTCAAGCTTTTTGACTGATAGAAACTTAGTTGGATCTCAGAGAGCATGATTCTTTACTGCCGGAGCTCAGAGGTGTTTGGGAACAACCTCTGTAAGTTTTTTCCTAGATTGAGAACTCTTGCTGCACTTTCTCTGTATGGATGCTTTATCCCTGAAAACAGTTATACCGGATATTTTTGCAAAGAGATAAGTTATTTTTATTTCTTTGATGTTTGCCATACTTTTTTACGGTTGTGTGTTTCATATTTCTTTTTATTTTACTGTTTTGCCTTTTATCCCTTGTTCACCTGAGAAGTCACTGTTTTGATATTTAATATTGATGAGACAGCTAATGATGACTTTTATAGGTTAAACCTTGTGTCAGTCTGCTGTGTGTGATTTCAGCCCTTCATTTTTCCTCCATGACAGAGGGTCTTCACACAAGATGATAGAATGAAAATTAATCAAATCAGTCAGCCTGTTTTAAAACCAGTCTTATTCTGCTTTTAATCTTTTTTAGATTTTAGAGCCACAGTCTAATTTGTTTCAGTCTCTATGCAGTTTCTAAGTAATTGGTTAAAAAATTGTTAATGTTCTGCAATTATCAAAACAACTGACTTCAGTGTGGTTTATATGTGGACATGCAGATTTTCAGATGATAATTACCACTGTGCAATATCTGTTTTATAACTATCTTTCCATTTCTGACAGGTTTCAGGAGGAGAAGATGAAATTCAACAGCTGCAAAAGGCTTTGCTAGACTATCTGGATGAGAACACAGAAACCGATGCATCATTAGTGGTAAATTTCAGCTTTCTGGTGTCAAGTGTATATAAAAATAATTTCAGTAATGTGTACTGACTAAAATGATTTTCAGTTATGCATATTAGTGCTTCAATTAAATTCTCACCCTAACATACACTGTTGATTGTCTTTTCCAAAATATTGTTGATGCATTAGATTCACTTAATCTCCTTATAAATCTGTTATTTTTCCTTTTCTGTATCTTTTGGTTTTGTTTTCTGTGCATCCTGCTATATTTCTCCAGTTTTCTCGGAAGTTTTATGTAGCTCAATGGTTCCGTGATACAACTATGGAGACAGAAAAAGCAATTAAATCTCAGAAGGATGAGGATTCATCTGAAGGAACTCATCATGCAAAAGATGTTGAAACCACAGGACAAATCATGCATAGAGCAGAAAGTCGCAAAAAGTTTCTTCGCAGCATCATTAAAACTGCCCCATCTCAGTTCAGTATATTCAAGTATGTTTCAGTACCACTTATTTCTTTATTAGCCATGCATTTGATGTTTTAAATAATTTTTTATAAGCATGTCCTAATTAACACATGGAATTTGTTGCAGGATGAATTCTGATACTGTGGACTACGAAGATGCGTGTTTGATTGTTCGCTACTTGGCCTCTATGAGGCCGTTTGCCCAGAGCTTCGATATTTATTTGACACAGGTAAACTGTGCCGGAAGTCTTGGTACAGTGAAACACAGTTGGTTTCTGATTCCAAACACTTTTGCTGTAGTGTCCCATATCTGTTCATTGTTGAGCACAGGTATTTAACTGGCCATGATGACGCCATGTGCTTTCATATTCTGTATTGATGATATAAGTGATTATGTTTCTTTTTCTTGCATGTGTTTTGTATGTCACATTGTACTTACATTGTTTTATTTGTCCATGTATGTGTATGGCAAAATCATTACAATTAGATGTACACAGTAAGAGGATAATTACAAAATGTTGAAATCGTTTTCACAGTTTCAGTAAGATGCATGCTCATTTGGTAATATTAAGTCATAAAATTGAGCTTGATTTGATTTGAAAATAAAGCCAGCTTGGTCTGTTGCTTGCAGTGCATGTTACTGTCACTTTGGAAGCTGTTGTTTGATCAGTGTTGTTTCTTTGCTTTTTCTGGGAGAAGAGCGCTAAGATGTTGGCATGGTGACATGTTTGAACTCCAGTATTAGTTTAGGTTGTGTTACTTATATTGATCTGCATACAGAGCCATTATTAAAATTATAGTGCCCAAATCCAACTCTCCTGTTAAAAGAACCATGGTGAAAGCCGCAACTGAATGACAAAAGCAGAGTTTGAAATGAAGGGACTTAAAATGAACATACAGACTGTGTAAATCCTGTTTGGACCAGTCTTAGAGGTGTAGCAAATCCTGATAAATATCCATGCTCAGTTAGCAGTGCCATGGAACATCACTTGCATGCACCTTTTTACTGTCTGAGTAGATATACTGAATTTTTAGTAGACAGATATTCTTATATTAGTTAAATTGTTTGCATGTTATTCTGCTGCATTTTTGCCTGTTAAACATTGTTTGCTACTTTCCCAAAGCAAATGAATCTTTTTTTTTTGTTCTCTTATTAGATTCTGCGTGTACTTGGTGAAAATGCAATTGCTGTTCGAACAAAAGCCATGAAGTGTTTGTCTGAGGTTGTTGCTGTAGACCCCAGTATTCTAGCCAGGGTAAAAAAGGAAATATCCATCATGCACATCTGTTCTTCTGTCATGCGTAAAATATATCTTCATTTCCTATTTTAAATATGTTTCATTTGTTCTTTTCAGCTGGATATGCAACGAGGTGTTCATGGACGATTAATGGATAACTCCACTAGTGTACGTGAAGCAGCTGTGGAGCTGCTTGGCCGATTTGTGCTCTGTCGTCCTCAGCTTGCTGAGCAGTATTATGACATGCTGATTGAAAGAATATTGGTATGGTGACCTGTGATATTTATGATAAAATAAGTGGCATCGGAAGATTTGTTTTTAACTGAGTTTATGTGTTTAATAATATGGAATGATGATCCCAAGAGTCAATTATATCTTACTGTTTTAATGAGGAGCATCAGGCTTTTAAGACCAGCCTTGTAAATTGCAACACTTGTTTCCAGTGAGGCTTTGTTACACCAAAAGGTAAACATATATAGGGAGTTGTACTGCATCAAAACCAGGATTATATTCGTTTTGATTCTATTATTAAGGCACAAATTAGGTGAAACGAGGGATTTTGCCACATCTGTCAAGTCTGAGATATGGGTCATTGAGGGCAGTTCAGTAGTGTGGGTGATGAAGAAAGATCTACAACACAGTAATCTAAAGATGCTATTTTTAATCCAAAAGAAAAAAAAGAGAAAACTACTTTGCTTTTCTGTACTATTCTTAGTGTTTTAAAAGGCTTCTTGTTAGAATTTTTGTACAAAAACTGGGTGTTGGTTGTTCAGGTAAAATACAACATTAATTTAACTGTAAGATAGCACTAGCTCTTAGCATCCACATCAGGTTTTTAGCCAAATACTACTCATTTGCTATAGTTATATCATAAAACATGTTTGTGAAGGGTTTTGAAGATAAGTAGCTTCGTGTGCATAGAAGCATGCATAAAGCAGTTCA
This sequence comes from Elanoides forficatus, assembly GCA_025311575.1. Lineage (NCBI taxonomy): Eukaryota > Metazoa > Chordata > Aves > Accipitriformes > Accipitridae > Elanoides > Elanoides forficatus. The sequence continues at coordinate 69,899,914 of JAOBAS010000072.1, read as the reverse complement.
TCCTGACATTGAGATTCAACAGGTTTTGAATAAGGTAATATGAAGTGAAACTCCTCATCCATCTCCTTAGACAAAGCCTAGGAAGATGAAAAAGACCGCTGCATGTATCTTATCCATAAGCTTTATCCAAATGCTTGAATTATTACAGTTCAGATCTGCAAATAATCTTGTGTGTTCCAACAAAGTAACTAAAGCATCATCACATCTAACTTCTCAACTCTTGAATTAAGAAGTGGAATTATACATTTGCAACATCATGAGCTCTTAGGTAGGAGGGTATAAATGGAGGAAGCATTTCAGCATTCTAGGGACTCAGCCAGAACCTTTAGAATTGTTGCAAATAAAGTGGTACTGCTGACCTTTTGTATCAGTGCACTCCAGAATATTTTAGCTGGCTTTTCTAAATAAATTTTGCAAGTCAGATTGGGTGATCTTCAAATATTAATTCATATTTCTCATTTGTTTTCAAGAGTGTAATGCTTTTCTCTTCATAGGATACTGGTATCAGCGTCAGAAAAAGAGTCATAAAGATACTTAGGGATATCTGCATTGAACAACCAACATTTCCCAAAATTACAGAGATGTGTGTGAAAATGATTCGGAGAGTCAATGATGAAGAAGGCATTAAGGTAGAATGAAACATATCTTTCAGGATTTTAATTATAGTTATTTTGCTGTTTCTATATTTTGACCAAAAAAAATCAGAAGAGTATTGGATTGCTCCTTTGTAATATTTATGACTTTCATTCACTTTTAATTTTTGAGAGCAGATATCTTGGCTTTCTAAAATGCTCTCTGACTTGTTTTTCTTTGTGTTCTATCTTCTATATTCTTGAAGTTCTTGCTGACAAAAGATTTTTAAAAGTTACTTTCTAGACATTTTTTTTCTTCTTGCAAGTGTTGTCTCTGGTACTTCTAACAGGTAAAACTGGCACATAAAACTTCTTTCTGCAAACAAAATAAACTTTAAGTCAAAATTAAGTACTTGATGTCAATATATGCCGGATTTGTAAATTCTGCATATAAAAATTATAAAGTATTCATCTGTGCTAATCTTGCATTAATTCTGAACGTTCATTGAATCAGTTATTCCCCCTAAAATGTTACTTCCATGATCATACTCTACTCTTTGTGCAATGTATATGCAGAAGGGCACAAAGCAAAGATCATGTGTTAAATCATAAACCTGACAATGATGGTTTTGTTTGAATTGGCGAAATAATTTTAAAATTGTTGGGTAATTAAGAACACACCTGTAATAATTTTGTATCACATTTTCAGTAGGATTTGAAATTTGAAACTTTAAAGCTGCAGCATATATTTTTACCACTTGAGATAGGTTAATGCCAGGTGGCTTTCTGAGAAGACTGTTAACCAAGAAGTAGATAAACAACTGGATCCAAGGTGCTGCTGGGAAAGGAAGATGACCTTGTTCTGTCTCCTCCTTCCCCTTGCCTTTCTAGCAACATCAGAAAAAATGAGGCATTATCTTCAATGTGTTTTTTTTGTTTCCATGAATAAGGAAAGCTTAGAACCATATGCCATATTAGTAATTTGGGAATAATTTTGTTCACTTTCATTCTGTTCCATTTTTTCCTCCATCCTAAAACACTGGAAGGAAATGTACTTCCTATGTTTGGTTATAGAGACTTGACTTCTTTCTCTTTCCCACGTTGTCACAGCTGTTTTGAAAACTCCAAAGTAACCTACCATTGCTGCTAGTTCTGCTGTAGAAATTATAATCTTTTGTTCAGTTGTCAGCTTCTCAGGGTACTGTGTTTTCCTGAGGAATGCAAATTAGGGCAGGAAGGTGGTAACTGAATTTTCCGTAGCATCAGTTTCCAGTGATCATTTTGCTGAAGCTTGCTTAGAGGTCATTATAACTCCTGTAATAGTAGATCTGGGTCTGTCTCAGATAACATTTCCTACAACAGTCTCACTTAGGTTGATGATTCTTATGAAATGGCATGTGTCGTCAACAAATATATTGTATGGATGTATTAGAAGTAATACCTGCATGGCAACATAAGTTTATTTATTTCTACTAATATTATTTTTCCTTCAGAAATTAGTAAATGAGACATTCCAGAAGCTCTGGTTTACTCCAACTCCACACCATGACAAAGAAGCAATGACAAGGAAAATACTAAACATCACTGATGTGGTATGTTAAATAAATTTGAGTTAAGTTGTGTGCAAAATTTGGTTATGCTTTTAGTGTCTTTGAAATATTGTCTGTAGTTTTTTAGAATACAGTAATTTAATTGTCAGATGGTTTTCTTTTCATATGTCCTGGCATTGAATATATGCTAAAATTATTCATGTGATGGAACAGGCTGTAGGAAACTTTAAATGCTCACTACTCTGCTGGCAATGATAACTGGGACCTCACTATATTCAGGTTGTATAAAATAGTTGTTCAGTTAAAACACAACAAATTTCTGTTAAATTTAACATCTTCCAGGAATTGCTAGTAGCAGCATAGAGTTAAGCCTAACTAAGAAGTTGTCTCTTAAAACAAAGTTTTCCTCAAACAATTGATAACTTTTATTTTGAAAGGTTAATATACAGGCTCATGTTCTCACTCAGGGTAAACTAGTATCTACTTTTTAGGAGCAGCAAATTAAATAGCATGTCTCCAAAATAACAAAACCTGTTTCAAATAAAATGCTTTAATTTGTAGTGAAAATGTGTTGTGTAAAACCAGTGTGCTGCGAAGGTGTTTTAATATAAATTATACCAAGATGTAAATATCAAATAAAAGTACTCACTTCGTTACTTACAATTATGGCTTTAAACTTCATCCTGCTTTTCAATATTTTTACAAAATGGTAGTCTAGTGTACGCTTTTTCAGACTGAGAAGTCAGTCAATTTGACTGCAGCTTAACTCTTAAGTTCTCCTGCTGATTCTACTTTGGAGCACCTGTGAGCTGTTCCTGACATATGATACCAGTGAAGGCTTGGTTTGTTTATATAAAAATTTGTATATACCTATATATAACATGCATGTTCATTTTTAATATGTCAGGCTTGTATTTGTGCTTTAATCTGTCCAAAACATTCTACAAAACCAAAATTTGGTTTACGTTAGAGCCAGCAATCTTCAGTAAAATGTGTAGGCTTTGTGTTGTATGGCATACAAATTCTGGAGTCACTTAAATGGTGAGAATCATTTTTCAGATGCAGAAGACAGTTTCTGATCTCCAAAGATGTAAAAATCATTGTACTGAATTCATATGAAAATACGTGTATGCATGTTTACTGGTGTTTTAAGATGACATCTGTATTGAAGTAATTTTTCCTCATATGCCTTTTTTATTAACCAGTTTATTCTAAAAAATACTTCTAGGTTGCAGCTTGTAGAGATACAGGTTATGATTGGTTTGAACAGCTTCTTCAAAATGTAAGTAATGAATTTTGAATGTATGGTACAATTATTGTTAGAACTTTAACATTTCTTTACTAAAATGCATAGAAGGGGGACTACAAGAGCAATCCTTTACAGTAGACAAATTCAATTCATGCCCTTTAAACATCTGACCTTTTTTTTTAAACTCCATTGGTGCAATTTTCTTTGTCTCTGACATTAGTTTCTGTCTTTCAGTATGATCTGTTTTAAAAACACTTCTTAGTTTTGGGAGGGGTTTTGTTTCTTTGTTTTTAATTTCATAGTCTCGTCAGTAATGAGTGACATAACATGAAGTTCACAGCTAAGATAGTTAATTCTGAAAAGAAGCATCTGGGGTAGTGTAGATTTTTTTTTAAATGGTAGATAAGTGTATTTTCACATCCAATACATCTGCTACACAGTTTATAGAAGCAGTGAATCTTCAGAGTATAGGTTACTTCTACATTATATTTTACTTTGATTTTTCTAAGAATTGAGCTTGCTTTGTTTATATATCTCAACCTGTGTTATCATTCTCCTCTACATCTTGTATGCAGTGGTTAATTTTCAAGCAAAAAAAACCCTTTTGATTTTACTTTAGCCTAGAGTGCCATGAAAGTAGGTAGCCGAGTAAACCAGAGCCTCTTAATGCCTGCACTGAAGAAAAGACTAGAGTATGGTCTCAATCCTTCTTAGATATTAAAGCATCTTCATGGACACAATTTCAGTACCCAAACTCATATGGAAGAAGGCTAACTGATTAAAATGTTCATAAAACTGTGTTTCATCTTCATCTGATATCTATGCTTAGTGTCAAAAGCAACGTTGCTTTTGAATTTGCTCTTTTTTTCGCCTAAGCGTTTTAAAAGCCTTCCAGCTCCTATTAGTTAACTGCTGGCAAGTATGACTACATTATTGTTTTCTGCATTATTTCATTAAGCATGAAGTTAGCTTTCATCCCAATGCAAAAATCAGTAGAACTTTTCTGTATTCTTCTGGGGGTTTTTATTGCGATTAATTTTTCTTTACTTGTCTTACATTTTGGTTTGATTTTTTTTACTTCCTTTAATTTTTTATTCACCATTTAACTTTTATGGAGAAGTTAAATAAATACTTTTGTAGTGAGAAATTCTTATGTATCTGTAGTAATTGTTATAGAACCACCATGCATCCAGTGTAAATGAATGCACCTTTAATACAAAATCATTTTCTGTTTCATCTGCTACAGCTGTTGAAATCAGAAGAGGATGCCTCATATAAACCTGTGAAGAAAGCCTGTACTCAACTTGTTGACAATTTGGTTGAGCACATTCTTAAATATGAGGAATCTTTATCAGGTAGTATTATTTACAACCCAGTAGCTAAACTCCTTCGAATTTTATATGATACCATAAGAGTGATTATTCAGATTACTATCATGAAAAGTTACTGTCACAGAATTCCTGATATAAAACTGATGTTAGTGAATTACTGCTTTATACTGCACTGTATAATAATAATTTTCACTAGCTAACCACAATAACAGAACTACTTTTAAAATAACATGTTCAAACTTTTAGATCACTAAAACCAAAACAAACGTGGCAGGTTTTATTCGCATTAGTGTGTTCTACAGTTGTAATAGGTATCATTGGCTGGGCCAGTGTTCTGTGTACAGTAGGTAGTTTAAAAACGAGTAATGTCTTTGAAGCATCTTTGCATCTTTTTTCACATATTTTGTGATCATGTATGTCATGGTTTAAGCCTAGCCAGCCACTAGGCACCACGCAGCTGCTTGCTCACTACCCCTCCTCCCAGTGGGATGGGGAGGAGAATCGGAAAAAAAAAGGAAAACTCATGGGTTGAGTAAGAGCAATTTAATAACTCAAGTAAAATAAAATGTAATACTAACAATAATAATAATAGTAATAATAATAGTAATGAGAAGGAATATAATAAAATTTAAAAATAAAACCCAGGAAAAGATAAGTGATGCACAACACAATTACTCACCACCCACTGACCAATGCCTGAGCAGCAATCTGCCCCTTCCAGCCAACTCCCCCAGTTTATATACTGAGCATGATGTTCTATGGTATGGGATATGTTAACAAATATTAACACATTGTGTTCTTATCTCTAATCTACTAAGAATAATCTGTATTGATCTTGAAAGAGATGTAATGAAAGAGATATTCAAATGATATTTAAGCCCTGTTTTTTGTTGCTCAAACATTACTTGTACTTAATATCCTTTTTTGTATTTTCTAATCTTTTGCAGATTCTGACAACAAAGGTGTGAATTCTGGTCGCTTGGTTGCTTGCATAACCACTTTGTTCTTATTTAGCAAAATCAGGCCCCAGCTAATGGTCAAACATGCCATGACCATGCAGCCATACTTGACCACTAAATGTAGTGTAAGTAGAGAAAATAAGTCTTTTTTTTTTCCCCAGATAATTAAGCATGGAAATGAATGGCTGTCTTGTATACTTGATGAAATTGAAGATAGGGAAAGAAAAATTAAAATTGTGTTTTTATTTCATGGGCATCATAGTTTCTGAAGATACTAGGCCCTTTTGATGATCTCTGTAGCTTGTAAGATGCTGTTCCTCACTCTCTACCTCCACATTTTACAGCCAAATGAAACTGAAACCTGTGCTGCCTCTTTCCCTGGAGCACTAAGACCCAGTTTTTCACCTGTTATGAAATAATTTCTTAAAATTGTTTTGTTTTATAGTCATAGACTTAGAAGTAGTTAATATTTAACATATGAATCTTAAGACTAAGGATATGGTTCCATAAGATAGAGTGATCTAACATACAGCAAATATATCAGAAGGAAAATGTCCTGTTCCATCCTTTTCTGTACTTCACCTCTCACTTCTCTAGCTCTAGTGTTTTTGTATTCCCCTGTAAGACAGTTTAGCTCATAACGTAATGTGGAACCCACCGCCTCTGGTAGAATGCCCCACCTTCTCTGAAACACTGCAGCACTTTCTGCCATTTTGATTAGCACAGTTGGCTCAGTGAAAGTTTTGATGAACCCCTGATATGGCAGAAGGAGCAGGGCAGGATCATGCAGCCATGGCTCAGGGAGGAGCTTGGGTGGGTGGCAGCAATCCATTACATTAGGTCAGCTGCTCAGGGCAAGCCTGAGAGTAATTGTTATCAGTTTGGATTGTAGGTATAGCGTAGCTTTTTCCACGTTCAGCCCTGAAGCTTTCTATAGGCACATTTATAACAGACTTTTAGAGCTGCTTATGATCAAACAGTATAGGAAAGGGTTATCTGATTATTTACTTGCTGCAGCCCATTTAGTGGTTTACATCAGTTTTGTACTTGTACAGGTTGAGATGAATTGTAGAATTACCATTGTCAGCTTGCATATGTTAAATAGCTTGATAGTAGCATTTGGGAATTATCCTATCCTGATTAGTCAGCTTGATTTGTCAAAAAAGTCCTTTTCTAGCAGAATGTATCTTTAATAGGTAAATGTTTTCCATAGGTTCCTTACTTAAAATACATACACAGTTGCCATAATGCAAACCAGTAATAATTTTAATTGTAATTTCCACATTTGTGCTCATTATTACCTATTTTGTTTAAGGCACCTTGAGTTATAGCACAACTTCATTTTGTTGGTGACACCTGTTTCCAGGTGTTGTGTGTTCTCTAGTGTGCATGTGGCAGGAAGAGTTCCTATATTTATTGTAGGACTCCAGAAGTTATCAGGACCAAAGTTTTCAGGTCTGTCACAGCTTTGATGAGAGGTGAAGTTGTACTCATACAGATTTTTTCCAGAAGTTCTGTAGAAAACAGAACTAGCTTTCATAATAATACGTAATTTAATAGCAGATGTAAGCTGTATAAATACTCTTTTAGATGTTCACCAAATATCTTGGATGAGTTGGGAGTTTTGACTGTCAGTGTGTATTAATAATACTTAGCTTATAGGTAACACAGCCAGAATGTTAAACACTATAAATACTGTTGTTTCAGACTCAGAATGATTTCATGGTGATCTGCAATGTTGCAAAAATCTTAGAGCTTGTAGTGCCGCTAATGGAGCACCCAAGTGAGACCTTTCTTGCCACTATTGAGGAAGACCTCATGAAACTCATCATCAAATATGGCATGACAGTAAGCTTTTAATTGCTACTATTCAGTTGATTCCTTTTCACATTGTGAAGTAGATGGTTTTGATTTAAAGAAAGTCTGTCTTCATTATAAAGATAACTTTTGAGTCATGAAAAACCAGTGTACTTGGTTTACTGGAGTTTCTATGTGTTGTTGCTGTATTTTAATGAGTTTGAGCAGGTTTTCAGAGCAGTCTAGGACATGGACATTGCATCCATTAGACAGTTAGTTTTAGTTCAGCATAGCTTTTTCCTACATAACTTCAGAAAAATCTCAATTTTAACTTCTAAATATATAATTAATTTGGTCTTTCTTGCTCCTAGGTTGTTCAGCATTGTGTGAGCTGTCTTGGGGCAGTTGTGAACAAGGTCACCCAGAACTATAAATTTGTGTGGTCCTGTTTTAATAGATACTATGGTAAGTAAAATTGCAACATGTAATTGTCACTTTTCAGTTTGGGCTACAAGTCTTATCTTAGGGATACACCATGATTAAACACTGTGATCAAAACTTTTATCTTACTGTAGGAGCACTTTCAAAATTAAAAAGTCAACACCAAGAAGACCCCAACAGTACAATACTTACTGCCAATAAACCAGCACTCCTTAGATCACTTTTCACTGTTGGAGCACTGTGTCGCCATTTTGATTTTGATCAAGAAGATTTTAAGGGCAACAGTAAGGTAAAATAACTTGTATTTACTCTCCGTGTCTTAAATATATTGAATGCTCCACTTTAATTTGAAAGCACATTATTCCTAAGCCCTCAAAGCTATGTATTTTTTCATAATACATACAATATGGCTTTTTGGTTTTTAAATAAGTGGTTTTGCAAAGGCCATGCAGTAAGATCGTGTTTCTACTTTCTAATATTTATGCTTTTTGTAAGAGATTAAAACCATCTCTTTCATCTTCACATGGCTATTATTTTTGTTTTAATTTGCTCAGGTTAACATTAAGGATAAAGTACTTGAACTGCTGATGTATTTTACAAAGCATTCAGATGAAGAAGTACAGACAAAAGCCATTATTGGCCTTGGTAAGAAATATTAATGGTTTTTATTATTCTGCTACAGTAAAAATCCATGCATATCAGTAGGAACTCATGTATTTGTGTAGTGGCAAGGGAGTTTGTTTATAATCAAAATTTACTGTGTGTTTTATTTGAGGACTGGCTATAGAAAAGTTGTCAAAGGATTGCTAGTTGCACGCTTCTGCAGCAGAGTGGATGCTTTTGACAGCGAATGCCTTTCGATGTGTGACCAAGTATTAAAGTGCAGCAGATTTCCAAAGTAATTGAGATGTTATTTTTTCTCCATGTGCAATATGTTGTAACTCCAGATCTTGTTTTCAGCGCACAAGTTCTGGTTAAAGAACAACTGGAAAAAGTGCTGGAAAAACTGAGCATTTTAATTGTAGGAGCACATATTCTGCAGGAGTCAAGGGAACTCTGGCAGTTTATACCAAGTAGGGGTTGCTCTGAGATTTTACAAGGCATTGAGATGATATCATAGTCTAGATATTGCAGTTTGGTTTGGATTTTAGCTGTATTTAATTTTTTAAATAGATTCTTTATCTGAATGCATTAGTGTGGTACTTCAGTGACTTGCAGTACTAAGTGAACTGCCATTGAGTGGTTTGTATCATGTTCATCCTCAGCTTCAGGACAAAAACTGTACATGTGAGAGAATCTTGTCTGGGCAGATAGGCCTTGGTTTCTGGAAGACTTCAGTTCATGGTTGTGGCTTAGTCTAAAGAAAGTTGTCTCCGAGGCCTGTGAACTTGCATTGTATAATTTAGCTGTGGACAAGAGTTTGCTTCTCTGTGTTGCTGTTTAGGTGGCTTTTTAGATATCCTGCTTCAATTCAGACTAGGAAGGGCTCCGAGGATAAGGACCAAAACTGAATCTTGATTTCATATTCTGTGAGGAACTATTTCAGACAGCTGAGTGGGATTAATGGCTTTAGAGTTGCCTCTGTTGCAGGAGCAATGCTACGGTTTTCTGGACTAGTTGGAGTTTTTATAGGCATTACATCAAGGTGCACAATACTTACCGTAGTCCAGTCCAGTTTAATTGTCGTCTACAGAATATTGGACATGGGATAGGGGCCATCTTCCTACCCATAGATATGGTTGCTTTGCTAATGGGTATGGAGAATGTTGGATTCACCAAAAATGTTTCTCAATTATAGACTGAACTGTGGTCAGTTTTGGGGAAAGGGGGAAAATGGGGTTGGCTGTCAGTAGTCATTCTTAAGATTTTTTTTTTCCTCTGTCTGTAAGCATATCAGGCTTTCTTTTAACTAAAGCTCAGACAACTGTTTTCAGTGATACACTGATCTCATCTAAGTACTGGTTCCATTTTGAGGGTAGCTGTTAGATGTATGGAGATATGGTAGACAGGGCAAAGTTCCACCTTACAGGCTAGTAATTGAGCAAAGTTGTCAAAGCCATTCAATGTTTGCATGCAGCAATAAGTTGAAAAGGACTAGCAAGCTAATTCAACTTTTCACGTGATGCCTTCACTGTGTATAAGAGTGTGTACTTTCCTATCAGCAATTGTTAGTGTGCCGTTTCAGTAAGTATACTCAACGGTTTTAGCCTTTGCTTTGGCATATGTCACTGCTGTTGAGGGATTAAGCTTAACCATAACCTTAATGATTATGGTTATGCTTCTCTTCAAGATGTGTACTTGCAAGGCAGGTTGAGGGTATAAAATTTTTAGTAAATTAAGCTAAACCTGTAAGTATCTAACAGGTACTACCTTACTCAGCCAAGGTCAATGCTTACTCTTAACACTCTTAAGAGAGTGAAAACAAAGGTATGAACAGAAAAGTGGTGTGAGGGCAGCCCCAAGATGTGAAGCCAGTCCTTAAAAGAACACAGCGAGTGCCTTTTTTCATCTCCTATGACAAATTCTTATGCCAAGTAAGCTTTCTTCCCTACTTGCAGGGGACGGAAGAGCAAGAATTTCCCTGAGAATACTGGTGTTAAGTGAATTAAGGAAAAAAAGTGTTAATGGGTTGTTACACATACATGCATGTGCTTTTCACTTTTAAAATTAACCTTAAGAAAGGGGTTGGACTTGCTCAGAGGTGGTCAAGTTATAAACATCAATATACACTCTGTATAGAGTGCACAGTTATACCACATACTCCAAAGACCATCATCATTCCTTTTTCTTTTTCTCCTCTTTCCTCTTCACCTCAATTGATTCTCTCTGCTTCTTGTTTTGAGACTGAAATTAGAACTTAAACACACTGAGGTCTTGCCCTGGACTTAGACTTTACCTACACTGTCTTTTCTCTGGGTACGGAGGAATTTTTAGAAACTTAATTCAGTCTTCCCTTTGTTACAACTATTCTTACACATTGCTTTTGCATAATTTTATTTGCTTTCTTCCCCCAGGCAATCAAAAGACTTCTAATTTTTCTAGTTCATTAACAAGCAAATACTACATACAATTTAAATTATCCTTCACATGAAATGGATGCAAGCCAGTGTAAAGGGCTTTTCATTTAAGAGGATTTTGGTTTGGTTTGCTTGTTTCTTTTGCCATTACATTTCATCTTACTTCTGAAATTAGACCACAGCAGCAGTGGGAAAACTGTTCTAGATCAAGAGAAATTAAGGCATAAATCATAAGTTTAAATACGCGTATCTGCCGGCCTGTCCCTCTCTTATTCCTGGTCAGTGATGAGACGTGGGAAAGCTGAACAACACTGAACTACACAGAAACTAAATAAAATGCATACGGAAAGCCATACAAGGTCAGATCAAAATGCCAACATAGCCCGGTACCCTGTCTCTGACGATGGCCTACAGTGGATATCCAGGAAAGGATTTAAATCCCTACAGATGCTTCCCACAGCATTACACCACCTCCAGCGACTTGTAGGTCAGGGACATATTCAAGATGCAAATGAACCATGAATCTCTACAGTAGCATAATAATGATTTCCACTTTGTTCTCTATTCCCATCCTAACATTTTATTTGCTCTTTAAACAACTACTATGCTGACATTTTAAAACACACCTAGCTGCTCTAACTTTTTTTCTGAGTGAAAATAGTTCAAGATTCATTACATATAGAAATTCATTTAATGTAGAAATAGAACCTTTTTCCTCCATTCACATATATTACTTCACATTAATCTATACAGACTGATAAAATAGCAGATGAAATTCAATAATCTATTACCATAAAAGCTTTCTGAAAGAGCTTAGTATCTTCAGCACACTAACTTGACTATTTACCCCATTTTCTACATCCTTTACGATTATGTTGTGTAGTTCAGGCCTTAACAAAGATCTCTGGTGGCCTTACTCCACTGGGAAAACCAACCATCCTACTCTTTAAAATGTTACAACAATGATAACAAATATAAATACATACTCAGAAATGCTCATTCCTTTCACTATAGTGTGGAGAGATAATCATTAAGAATAAGTATCATTGAATAAGAAAAAAAGAAGCAGTTGGGGTTTTCTGTTTTGTTTCAGTTTTTTTAATAATTCAATAGAGTAGATCTAAGTCCAGAGGCAATGCTGAACAACCTGAACAAGTCACAGCTAAATTTTCTCACCAGGAGTCCAGCTGGACAGGAATTAGTATCTGTTATCCTACTATCTTTGAAGCTGTATATACCAATTTTAAAAATATTCACTACCACACCTACTACAAGTTATTTACATTTGAACTCATATCAAACACTAATTGCATACTTATTAACATAGGTCTGTAATTCCAAACATAAAACTATAAACATGTGGAAAGGAAATAAAAACAAGAGAGCAAGAAAGAAGAATTTATGAGACAAGGCCCGTGCAAACTCTTAGGTTTTTAAACAAGTTCCTTCACCTGTAAGAACTAGCTTCAGTTTGTTAGGCACACTGTAAACCACTCTGTTCAAACCACTAGTGATTTGAATGAAGGGGTTTTTACCCGCATTCTCCTTTTGATGAAATGGGACAAAGCTCTCTAATATGGAGAGCTGTCCAAATAATTGTTCTTCAAAATATTTTCAAGGCATAAAAGCAGAAGAGAAGCAGATAAACAGCTGGTAACACGAGCAACAGACTGGCAGGAAAAAGGAAAATAAAACCCAACAACAATCATATACTTCAGTCAGCTGACAGCTGAGAGAAAATTTCCCTAATAAAACCCAATACATTGAGCTGGTCTGAATGCTGCAGTACACCACTCCCCAAGAGCAATGGTTCCTGGTAAGCGCTGTACAAATGCTGGTGTAGCTCAGAAGCAAAGCAATGAATGATGAGGCACAGCTGGTAACTCCTACTCCTGCCTTGCTGCACACGGGAGAAGCTGCAGCGATGGCCACGGGGAAAAGCCAACCATGCTCCTGCCAGGTGCTCTCTTGTGGATCGGTGCCTGGCCACCAAATACTTTTGCTCAAAGCAAGCAAAAGACACATGCAGTTTAAGTTTGCAGTATTTCTTTTTGTTGAGAAATATCAACTTCACCTAAAGTTATACTTTCATGTTTATATACATGATTTGAAATCAAGCTAATATTGATGTTTAGCCCCTAGCAGAACCTTAGTAAAGCTGACTACAGGACCAGATCCCACATATGAATGAGTGCTAGATGGATATCATTTTTTTTTTTTTTTAAAAAGGCAGTAATACATAAAATTCCAATCAAAATAATTTGCTGTCATATTGTTTATATACAGATGTAAAGTCTTACATAGCAAGCACAGAACACTTACTTCTCTGCAATAAGTGTGGAATATCACAAGTATTCATTTGCTGTCATGACCATTGCCTTCTTAGTAGCTGTATAATGCAACGGAGATGACTTACAAGAGTTGTTTTTATTAAATCAGGCCTTTGGCACTAGGAAATCGCAAACAATTTCCCTTGTCACCTAGGCTGTTAATTTTTTGATAAATAGTTTCTTTCGGAAGAGTAGATAGCTTTGAAGCAGCTATTGCACTTCGCTGAAAAAAGTAAACAATAAGTAAGAGCATGACATTGCTTTGTAATAACGGTTGTGAAAAATGGTAAGGTAAAGGGGCTGTTCTATTTAGAATAAATACATAGCAAGACAGAGGAGTATTTACGTTTCTTGAGTCATACCAAGAACTTTTCTGTACCATTTTTCTTTCCAAACATTATCAAATACCAAATCCCATAAGCAACACATATACATATATCACTACTAATGTCACATAACCTCTTACCAAATCAAGGGCAACATTCTCTATCGTATAAAGCCAGGTATTCATGGGCATAGTTTTCCTCTGTGACTAACAGTGATCCTGTCAAATAACCAAAATCCAGATGAGCCAACGTGATCACACACTCTTTAGTCACAGAAGTGGAATAGCCAGAATGAAGCCTACATGCTGCAACCTGCTCCCTGCTCATTGCTGAGAAAGCTTCAGGGATGAGGGGACAGCCAGAACGATTTGTGTGGCCTGCTTAAGCACCACAGGTTTATCACACCTAGACTCCAGTTTTCTAAACAGAACGCACAGGGGAGCAGCTGATGTTGTATATTGCCATTTTAAATTGCATGCCTGCTTTCACAAACACAACAGTATTTTTTTAGTTGGCACGGTTATAATCAAAACCTATAAAGAATTAGAGGTGCATGCCAAGAGAACATTTCCCTTCTCTGTATACTGTAAAAACAGTTCTACCAAATTACTGAAAGAAGTCAGGATGCTGCACAGCAGAGTTAAAGACATTCAGAAGCATCAGTGACAGATTAGTCACTCACCAAGCTAATCAGTCAGTAATAGTTTACGTGAAAGACACATAGGTTGTTTCATCTAGCAGACAGACATATACCAGAAATGTGAGGGCTAAAGGCTGAAGCCAACACAGGGCAACTGAAACATGCAACAAGGGGATATCTATATTCCCCTGGAATATTACCACTGTTATAAAATAGTGGCAAATATAATTGACTTAGGATTTACAGTGGTAATATTTAGATTTACCACTGCAGAGGCTTTAAATCAAAACTAATGTATTTCAAGAAAAGAGAAAAGCATGTTCTGATTCAGTCAGAAATTATCAGTCCAAAATGAAGGAGTAGTCAGATGAAATCTATGGCCTGCAATGCATAAGACATCAGAGCACGTTATTAAAATGGCCCTTCTTGGCTGTAATATTTATGGATCTGTGAAAAATGCAGTCATGTCATCTCTTGTTATCTTCTTGCGGAAGAATAGTATCATCAGATCTTTCAGAAAGGGGCACTAATTTAAACCAGGAAAGTCATTGGGTATTTTCTGTCATCATCAGCACATGAAAATCCACAAAACTGCAGGTAGATGGACAGACAGAGGTCTGATTTATAATACAGGAACATTAGGAGAAACAAAGCATAAGGCACATTCCTAATATTACAAATATTCACTGTTACATAAAAGAAGGGGTTATGAAGAGGTTCATTTATCTCTATATTAGTGTCACATTTCTACTCAGAATTTTATGAAATGTTTGATTATTTTGCAATTCCTACTTCAAATATACCTGAATATAAGATACAGAGTATATTTTGCTGTATGGATTCATCTCAGTATCAGTATTTGTGTGTCAGTCAAGGACTATTCTCTCCATTGTTGCAAAATTTTGCTCCATCTCTTTTTTATCTTTTATGAAAATTTGTTTTATTAAAAAAATAAAAATCAATAACTGTGCTTTAAAGTTATAAGATCAAATCCTTCATAAATACAAGTAGGGGCAATCTTTCTAGCTCAAGATCTTGTGCCTAATCTTTACAGCAGGGAAAGAGGCTCTCCACATATCCCAGATGAGATCAGCTGAATACATTAAGAAAGAAGAAAAAAAAAATTTGCACCACCTTACAGAACAAGCCAGAACCAGAGAGCACTATGATATCAGAAAGAAATACAGAAGAGATCAAGAGGCCATTTCTCATACCAAAATTTTAAATTATAGTCAAAGAAGATTTTTTTAATATTTTATTCAGAGGAAGAAAAACAATGTGTTCTGAAAAATCCAAAGCCAGATTTTTATTTTCCAGGCATAAGCCACAGATTGGCACCTGACAAAAAGCCTAAGAATTTGCATTTGGTTTTCCTGCATTTTTACATTTATTGTAGAACCTTGCTGTTGGTTAATTTTTTTCGACAATGTATACTAAACAGAATATACTGAACATACTGTAGTTCTATTTTTTCTTAAGTGACTAATCAAGAGGAACAAGCATTTAGTATATTAAGAAAATATTTGCATATGCCAATCAAACTCCTATGCATGTTACATACTGCTTTGCATTAATAGAAGAATGTATATTTAGAAACAGTAAGGATATTCACAACTTTTCACAGGCCAACTAATCAAATGCACTCTCTTAAATAGGCCCCACTTTATCCACAGACAAAGTAACAGTTTCTTTTGTAAAATGTCCCTGCTGCTTAATTAAAGTATTCAGTTCCTCCCTTTAATTTATTTTAAACAAAACCAGGCTCCAAAACAATCCAAAAATCCTAGAAAATTAAAATGAAGACTACAACACAACATTTTCCTTCACATAATAATATATTCTCTATTTCAAGAAGCTTAACACTTGTGTGGCACAAATGTACTTTTTTCTTGAGTGTTTAGGTTTTGGTGTTTGGGGAACTTTTTGGGTTTGGGTTTTTTTGTTGTTTGTTTGTTTTTAATAAAGTTAGCAGGAATATAATCTTTGATTGGTACAAAACATTAATTTAAGGTTTAATTCCAACAGGTGTTGTGTTTCTCATTTACTGTTTCTGAAAAGGGCTATTAGTCTATAGTACGTTTTTATAACAGTCCCAAAAACTACTGAAAGAATACTGCATAGAAGATGATGTTCCTTTCAAAGTACAAACTTATATGGCATCTTACTTAAGCAATGTATTTTCACTTACATAAAAGTTTCCAAAAAATTCTGTTCCCTTCCTTAGGCTGCATAATATAAATTCACAGAACATAGACCATGATAGGTCATTTAGAATAAGATATATGAGTGTGTGACTGTGAGACTTAAAAGGGAATCTATAAAAAGTGACTAGAAATAAGCAAACATGGGTACAGTCTTATGAAGACTTCGTAGACAAACACGATGCAGAAAATAAAAGCAATATAGTAACATTAAAAGCTATCCCAATATTTATTCTATTGTAAATTGAAATTACTGTGGAAATACTGTATGAGACTACCTAAGGATTTTCTTCTACCTCCACACAATGTCAGGTGGTACTTGACTTTTTTTTCCCCAAAAACCCTTAAATTGCCATTCAGTTACAACACACCCTAACCCCTATCCCAAGGCAGGATCAACCATACTGAAATCTTTTTTCACAGTTATTTGTCTTATTTATTCTTAATAATTCCAGTGACAGAAGTCTACAACCTTCTTAGGCATTCTATTTTAGTACTGACTTATCCTTATTATTAGCAGTTTTTCTAAATGTCTAAAAATTTTTTTCTTACTTCAACTTAAACATATTACTTCCTGTCCTACTCAGAGCAGACCTGGAAAACAGGTAATTTTCTTCCTTTTTCTGCTTACCTTTTACAAACATCTACCTTCGGGCTTTTCTTCTCGGAATTAAGCAATTTAATCTAGTATTCCTCATGCATCATTTTCTAGATTTCCTTCCCCTAGAACTTGTCCAATTCATCTGCATCTCAAAATGGTACCTGCTACTCCAGTTGTAGTCTGACCAGCATAGCAACCAGAGAAGAAGAATTATTTAATGTCTTTAATATAGGCAGTTCTCCTGAATGTAAGTAGCAGAATAACTGCCTTTATGCATGCCGATTCATATACAACCTGTAATTCCCAGGGACTGCTAACTTCCTCCACAGAAGGAAGTAAACAGTATTACTGTAGTTCACCTTATTGGGGTTATTTATTGCCCACTGATGTGTAGAAATTTGAATCCAATTCCGTGAGTACAACTTTTTTCAGGCAGTGTTATATGGGATCAATGCAGCTTGCATGATCTGGAACTTGCTGCATGGGAAGTTTCATTTATAATCACTTTCTCAGCAGGAAAAACTATTTTTATTTCTGTGATATAAGCATTCACTTAAAAGTTGGTTACTATTCACTTAAAAGATGCCAACTCCTGGCCACACTGCATAGTGAGAAATCCTACTTAAAAATCAACGGACTCCACAAGAAAAGATGAAATTCCATTTGTGTATACTTATAAAGTTCTTTGAAAAACTAGGTTTTTCATAACAGCCATTTTTTCTATTACTCAGCTATGTCAACAGTTTTTGAATTATTATTCATTATTCATTCACCTTACAAACCACTAACATAAAGTCAGTGCTAACAAAAATTAAAACTCAAGTACACATATGTAGAAGGTCCCTGTCATGACAGTTACATCATATTATACAAAATTAATGCAAGTCATTGAACCAACTACAACACAGTACCATTTTTTGCATTAGTTAAAACCAGGCAGTTGCCAGACATCAGCATTGTGAATTAGAGGTGCAAACACACACTTCCTCACGGTTCTAATATTAAATCTGAGGAAAAATATTGACCTGCCTATAGAAAAGATATTTCTACTTGTCTGCACGTAGAGAAATTTTCCCATTAGCTTCCAGCAACAGCATATGTCAAAATGCTCTATTTTAAGGTTTTTTGACAAAATTAATAACAGATTTTTGGATGAACAGAGGGCAAGAAACGAGGTGAAGAATAGGCACAGTATTCTCTCTCACTGCACAAATGATTGGACTATTTTCATTTAACAACTTGATCCATAAATGTAGCAAATAACACTACTGAAAGCACAGCTTCACAGCATGGGTCTTGAAAAAGTCAGGATGGCTTCTGTATTCAGATTGTTCTTCAGAGTACATACCTGTATTATTTAAAATATGCAAGTATAAGCCATAACTATCTAAAAAAACAATCCAAATGCTGATTGCCTTGAATCTAAGCAAATTAACACACCATTTTCTCTACTGGTATTGAGTATTAGTTTATTTTTATAATTATGTAAATGTACCCAGGTTTTGGAATAACATAACTTCTCCAAAAAGAGAAGTAATTTTTTGAGAGGGCTCAAATCTAAAAAAAAAAAAAAAAAAAAAAAAACCAAACAAAAAAAAAAAAAACAAAAAAAAAAAAAAAAAACCACACAAACAAACAAACAAA
>JAOBAS010000072.1:69864033-69879824 GCA_025311575.1 Elanoides forficatus | reverse complement strand
TTAATATTGTACCCAAAGTATCTTAGAATAATTTTTAAAAATTCATTATATCCATAGGTATATATACATAATAGATATATTATTTACTTTCAAGATGTATAAATCCTGGAAGCAATCCAGAATGCGTAATTGTTGTAGTGATGGTAGAAACACTTTTTATCAAAATCTCATCTAAGGTTAATTTGCAGATAGAAAACAATACAACATAAGAAATTTTTAAAATGAAAAACCTTTATTAAGGAACAAGACTTTAAAGTCATATCTCTTTAGTTTTTTGATGTTTATTTACCATCAGACTGTTCTACATTTCATGAGGTCATAAACCCATTTTAAGACAGCTGAAACGTATATGTATTGTGAAGCTTAAAGATAGCATGCATCAAGTAATGGCAAAGTAAATGATTATACTGTGATGAGTGTGCTATTGCTTTTGTCCTTTTTACAGGGAAAAAAGTAGCAAAACAGGAAGACTTGAAAGAAATGGGTGATATTTCCTCAGGGATGAGTAGTTCCATCATGCAGCTATATCTCAAACAGGTCCTCGAGGCTTTCTTTCATACACAGTCCAGTGTACGCCACTTTGCTCTAAATGTCATTGCACTGACATTAAACCAAGGTCTCATCCATCCTGTTCAGGTATAGTAGGCTTTTTTGATGGGAGTTTTAGTTATTCAGGTTTTCAGAGGTTTTCACACTTGGTACATAAATTTCGAGTTTTTCTCTTCCAGCTATATTTCAGAAATTTCTTACTGCAGCAAAGGGCCTTTACAGAAAGCATATTTTGAAACCTGTTTTATGTTGCTTAGCCAGTGAGATTCCAAATGCTGTATTTTCTATGTTTGGATCAAGATGTAAAAGCTTAGCCAGGGCCTGAAGACCATGTACAAATGTACACTGGAGCATGTTTCTTTTATAAATTTCAGGTGTATGCCAAGCTGTTTTGTTCATTTGATTCTTTATCCTGGAAAATATGTCAGCTTACCTCCACCTCACTACCCGTGTCTTCCAAACACTATAGAATTCCACAGTCAATGTCAGAACTTAAGTCATCTTCTCTGTTGTTCTTTCCTTACATAATGTTTTTGTAATTATTTTTTATACTTCAGCCATTGTACATTTTCAGTCATAGGTAGTGGTTGGGGTATTTTTAAATGGCATTTTTTGTAGTGTAAATTGACTTTAGCGTTTAAGAGAAAGGAAATACTACCTGAAACCTCACACAACTTCTGTCATTTATAATGCTGGTCTCTCTTGTATTTTGTACTATTTCCTTGCAAAAAGTAGTCAGCTAGTAAGTTGCACAGAGCTTCCTATTCTAGCTTCTGCAATGGTCAGAATATAACAAGAACAATAGTGTAACAGAAAAACAAAGTCTGAGAAAAAAAGAGGTACGATGACTCTGAATAATAATTTTGTTTGTTTTTCAAGTGTGTGCCATACTTAATTGCTATGGGCACAGATCCAGAGCCCTCTATGCGAAATAAAGCTGACCAGCAGTTGGTGGAAATAGACAAAAAATATGCTGGGTTCATTCACGTAAGTAATTCTAATTTAACATTTTACAAAATACTGTTCTGTTGTCTAGTTTTTTAATACCTGAATATGCCTCAGCTGCAGAAAAAGAATATAAAGGAACAAATCAACAATAACTGTAAGCAGTTGGAAAGATGATCTTGACCCTTTCCCCCTTTCGGAGATTTTTGTTCTCAGAAATCAAAAGGGTATAATAACTTGAAGTGTCTCTTCCAGTCAAAAACTTCCTTTAATTTATAATTCACAGTGATATTTTCCTCACTGAATAGTACTTAAGAGCGTTTATTTGGTAAGAGGTAAGGACAGCTGTTTCATAATGATTTTCCTGTATAAGTGGACTAGGGAAGAGAACACCTTGTAAAAGCAGAAGTCCTTAGTGTATATGTATTAGAATGTTAAGGCATCAAGGCTTTATAAATTGTAATCTAAACAAGAGGAGCATAGGAAGCTGTTTAGATCTGAGGGATCTTGCTGAAAGGAAAAACCTTAGGGCTAAGTGAGGACTTGAGTTCTGGTATAGTGCCAATAATTCTGCTTGTGATCTGGAATTGAGCTGCAGCAC
Source organism: Elanoides forficatus (assembly GCA_025311575.1). Classification (NCBI taxonomy): domain Eukaryota; kingdom Metazoa; phylum Chordata; class Aves; order Accipitriformes; family Accipitridae; genus Elanoides; species Elanoides forficatus. The sequence continues at coordinate 69,877,729 of JAOBAS010000072.1, read as the reverse complement.
CTTCTTATTTCAGAAGGCCCCTGTCTAGGTTCAGTGTGTTTGCTACATTGTGGGACTTCTCATATCTGCTTGTATTCCACTGCAATTGGAGAACTGCAGTGTTGATGGCATTCAAAAAGATACCTAACCCAGTAGGTGAAGACTAGCAGATGAAATTTGCTATGTAGACAGCTAGGATTTAAGACAATGTATGGATGAAGAGGCAACTTTGCTGAACAGCAGCAGAGGTGGTATGAGGAGAGTTGGGTATGCAGCCTAAATAGAGATTCAGTTTGTTCTGAAACTAGAGCAGGAGCCTTGAAGTAAGTAAAATCAGCTGGAAATTAGAGCAAAAGCCCCTTATTTTCTGTTTGTTAGTCCTACTGTACTAATATGGACTCAGTTGTTGGTTTCACTACAAGTGACATCAAGCATACACATTTGGTAAAATAATCTGTTCATGTATGGAAGCATTTCAGTAGTTGTGAAAATTGTTTAAACTGGAATATCTGGCTGTAGTGGGTAGACTTATTAGCTGTATGTTTCTAACAGAATTTACAGTGAAAGCAGTTCACAAGACATTCTGATCTCTGCCACAAGTTCTGTTTCAATCTATTTGCCAGCTGAAAAGTTAGTATTGCCTCAGTGCACGTTTTAAAGTTAAACTTCAGATGAGCATCCACTTAAAAGGACTAGGTTTTACTGCTTTGAAAGCAATGGTTTAAATAAAAATAATACATTTCCATTTCAGATGAAAGCAGTGGCTGGTATGAAGATGTCTTACCAGGTACAACAGGCAATTAACACCTGCCCAAAAGATCCTGTGCGAGGTTTCAGACACGATGAGTCATCCAGTGCATTGTGTTCACACCTATACTCCATGATCCGAGGGAACCGTCAACACAGACGAGCGTTTCTAATTTCTTTACTCAACCTCTTTGATGATACTGCAGTAAGTATCACATTTCCTTCACTTAAAAAGAAACAAAATACAACATCACAAGCTTAAATTCTCTTTTTACAATGTATTTTTATGGCATAATTATTGATAACTTTATTTCTCTCCTGTACTTTGTTTTGCTTTGTATTTATCTATATAATATTACCTATATAATAGAATGCATTTGTTACTTTTGGATCATTCTGTACCTTTCTATACCCAGTTTGGACTGATGAGAAATAATGTATCTTCAGGTATGACTAAATTTTGCATATATACATGTTGGTTAGAGTGGGTTTGGGAGGATAAATAGAATAAAATTTTTGATCATGTTCTTGCTCTAGACTGTTAGGAAGACAGGATAAGTATATAAATCTAAGATATTTGTATGTGTATTTATATGTACTTCTTTTTTAACTTCCAGAAAACAGAGGTGAATATGCTCTTGTACATAGCAGACAATCTAGCCTGTTTTCCTTATCAAACACAGGAAGAGCCACTGTTTATAATGCATCATATAGACATTACACTATCAGTTTCTGGTAGCAACCTACTACAGTCATTTAAAGAGGTATGTGCATTTATATTTATTATGGTGGCAACATAAACTTCTCTATAATTTGGCCAATTTTTCAGTGAATGCAGTACCATTATTATGATATGGACCAGTAGCATTACTTTGTAACCAGTAGTTAAAAACAAGCAAGCCTCTCTGTTCTGGCGTATATCTAGTAGACGCTAGTTAAAAACATTCCTTACATTGCTGCTTACATTATTAAAAAAGAATGATGAATTTTGAGATCTTAACATCAAATCTATATCATTCCCTGATATGTTTGAGTAATAATTAATTGGAAGTACATGAACCCAGAATCATCATGAAATACTGGTTTACTGTGGTTGTTCATATAATTTTAATAATAAAATCCGGTTGGCTGTTTATTTTGTTGTCAAGTAGTTGATGGCAGTTGCATGTGTGTCACTTGACACATCCTAAATACGAGGTAGCATATAAGAACCTGAATCATGGTATAGCATCTGTTGTTATGGCAGTACACAACCTTATAAGAAAAACGCTGCTGCTTTTTAAAGACTTCACTGTCTTCATTTCCTGGACAACTTTAACAGTAGAAGGTACAAACTGTCAGGAAGCAAACTCATTTCTAGAATGTCCAGTCTGACTAGTAAGTACAAGTCAGAGTTCATGCCTGGAAGGTACACTGCTTTGAATTCTCAACCTACCAAAGTTGATTTTTAATCAGCTAGAAAGAGACAGTGCATTCTTCAGATTGGGGACCAGTATGTAGCACTCAGCACAGAAAGAATGAGATCCTGCTTAGGGCATCTTAAGTTTTGTGTTATGAAACATCATATTATGTGCAGTAATAATGCACATGTGAAATTCTGTAGCCCTACAAGTAGTAGAACTGGTTATTATTAATACTGTGTATGATCATTTGAGGGTTTCTCTGGGCAGCAGTGTAATCAGTGTCATAGAATTTTCAGAGACAAAGATTAAAACCAGTTTGGACTAGTCTATACCAAAGTACATGTGGAAACATACGTGACACACAGAAATATCCAGGTGAAAGAAAAAAGGAACTTTCTTCCTGATTTATTGTATTTGGCCTTCTACTGCATTTTCCTGTCACTGCTAACGAACTTGAGCAGTCTTTTAAGAGTAACATGTCAGAGTACTTGTTGCTTCGGGTCCTTCTGTAGCCACCTTGCAAAAAATGTGGGCTTTGGGTCAATTTTTCAGCACCTTTTTGTCACAAATAATGTTAATTTTTAATATCAAGTTATAAATTAATAAAATTTTTCAGGGAATTCTTGCTAATTTAAGCCAGTAATTGTTTTGGAAAGATTTTTTAGAAATCTACATGATGCTACTTACACTAATTTTGGAATGTGTGTTAATTTCTCTGTCTTGCAGTCTATGGTGAAAGACAAAAAAAAGGAAAGAAAACCTTCGTCAGATGAGGAGACTGAGAGTGACAGTAACAGTGGTAGTGAGAGCGAAAGTGAGGAGGAAGCTTCTAAGCCTCGGAGGTTACGGAAACGAGTAGATTCTGATTCAGATTCCGATGAAGAAAATGATATAAATGCTGTGATGAAATGTTTACCAGAAAATTCAGCTCCTTTAATTGAATTTGCAAATGTCTCCCAGGGCATATTATTACTTTTGATGCTGAAACAGCATTTAAAGAACCTCTGTGGATTCTCTGATAGGTAAGGATATTTAGATAATAGGCCATCTTGTTGTCTAGTGAGTTCTTTGTAAGGATTAAGTTTGGAAGGTTTTTTTAAAAGTTGATTGTAACTAATTGTTTAAGCAATAGATTTGTGTAAGAGAAAAAACATAAACATGGCAAGTTGAATGTAATGAAACTTTGGCTTAGAAAAAGCAGTGATTTTGTTTCTTACCAGGATGTCTATTGTATATGGAATGATTAAAATATAGCTACTTATATTGAAGATTTTAAAGGCTTTTCCTTGAAATTACTTTGGACTTTCCTTAAAAGCTCTTCCTTTTTTTTCCTTGAAACAGTAAAATTCAGAAATATTCTCCATCTGAATCTGCAAAAGTTTATGATAAAGCGATAAACAGGAAGACAGGAGTGCATTTCCATCCAAAACAAACTCTGGATTTTCTGCGGAGTGATATGGCTAATTCCAAGATCACCGAAGAAGTGAAGAGGAGTATAGTAAAACAGTACTTAGATGTAAGTAAAGTTGCTTTGCAGAAAATCTGAAATCCTTTCAAACTAGGTAAAACAGTATAAACTTGAAAGTAGATGCTGATGTATTGGATAAACATTTCAAAATGTTAAGTTCCGGGTAATCTTACATGCTACACTGATAACTCACCACTTCCTTTCAGGATGTGTAGCAGGACTGTCTTTCAAAGACTTCTAATAAGTTTAAACACAGTGAAAATTAATTTCAACTAAAGGATATTCATCTTTATGGAGTATTTTCTCATTTCTGGTATCCATCTTGTATACTTCTCCCATATAACTTTATCCCTGACTGTTTCCATCATAGGAACAGAGACTAGATTTAGTGTATTTACTCCCCCTGCACTCCCTCATCCCCATCTTTAAACATCAGTTAGAGAAAACTTGCAAATTTGGAAACACAGGAAGAAAGCTTTTATATATCTAGTAAAAAAAGAGAGGAAAGTAAAAAGTTTGTAAAATAAAACAAAAGCTGTTCAAATTTGAAGTTGTCTGCCATTTGTTTCACCCTGTTTTTTTACCTTGCCATTTGTTTTTTATTTAATATAAATGTCTATTTTTAAGTTACAATGTGGACTAATCTGGTTTTTTAATAGTTCAAGCTCCTTATGGAACATTTGGATCCTGATGAAGAGGAAGAAGATGGAGAGGTGTCAGCTAGCACAAATGCTCGGAACAAAGCAATTACCTCGCTGCTTGGAGGAGGCAGCCCTAAAAACAATGCAGCTGAGACAGAGGACGATGAAAGTGATGGGGAGGATAGAGGAGGAGGCACTTCAGGGGTGAGGCGGAGGAGGAGTCAACGTATTTCGCAGCGTATTACGTAAAATGATTTTTATGTGCTTATAAATGTCAGTCTATTATATTAAATGTACACCAAGTAATGTAATCCACATGAAAGAAAGCATTTTGTAGATAGAGATTCTCTACTTAACCGTTTATACAACTTTTGTAGAAAGTTTAACAGAAAAGACAATAAAAAAAAAAAAAAACTAGAAAATGAGATTTATCCCGTATAAAAAGTTATTAATTTTCCTTTGGAATGTACTGTGTGTTATCCTTTTTATTGTTGCCAAGTTTTTATGTAGCTTTATGATTCATGTGTATATATAATTTTATATATCAATAAGAGTTAAAGACACGGGTACAAATTAAGAGTATGTGGTTTTACAAGGATATGTTAACCCCTTGGCGCTGGCGGTCGCGGTGCGTCTCATTGCCGGCAATGGAATGTGTGCCGGGAAATCCCAACTCCCGGCGTCAAGGGATTAAAAGCAATAAAAGCAATAATTTCACTAAAGTTCTTTTGTGTAACACTTGGTCTTTTTTCCCCCCAATGTTTTAGTCATTGAGAAGGTCAAAACGAAATTCAGACTCTACGGAGTTGGCAGCACAGATGAATGAAAGTGTTGATGTCATGGATGTCATCGCTATTTGCTGTCCAAAGTACAAAGACCGACCACAAATTGCAAGAGTAGTACAGAAAACCAGCAATGGCTTCAGTGTTCAGTGGATGGCAGGCTCCTACAGTGGCTCCTGGACTGAGGCTAAGCGCCGTGATGGCCGCAAACTGGTGCCTTGGGTAGACACTATTAAAGAGTCAGACATTATTTACAAAAAAATTGCTCTAACGAGTGCTAATAAGCTGACTAATAAAGTTGTGCAGACTTTACGATCGCTGTATGCCGCCAAGGATGGAACTTCCAGCTAATGAATTTGTACATGCAGCCAAATTTACAGGAATTGAAATAACAGAAAAACTTGAAATATCAACTTTCTGGCAAAAAAAAATCAGTTAAATGAAGAGTAAGAATGGAACCTGGGACGCGGGAAAAAAGAAGGAAATGTTTGGTAAACATTTTTGTGGGAGCTTCCTTCGCTGTTGTGCAGCAGAAACTTCTCAGTTCATTTTTACTCCCACTGTATTATAGTTTAACAAAAAAATTGTTTATATCTTGAAAAAAAAACTTTCTGTTTAAAAAAATAAACAAGTGAATGTTGGAAATTAGTCTGTTAATGTTCTTAATAAAGTGTTCTTGGAGTTTAACCTAGCAGCGGATGGCTTTCTTTAGCTTAGCCCAGTTTCCAGGGAAGCATTGTTTTTCCAGGCTGTAAAATGGCAGAATCTCCTGGATATATAATTTATTCTGTTGAAGAAAAAAAAAAAAAAAAGAAAAAAAAGGAATAAAAAAGCATGCAGTATCTATGACCTATCTGCAGGAGGAGTTTTTGTAAATGTAGATTTTGATGTATTAGGTCACCCTGAAATAATACAAGAAAAGGGATCCCCAGCAAATCTGGTGGAACGAATACTGCAATAAATTTTTTTACTTCTCTTTGTTACTTGTCTGTTTCCATTTGAATTTCTTATTGTAAAGATCTGTTTAAATCCATTTATATTATTTTGCAGTCTTTTATGTAAAATTTACTATATCAGTGGTTTTCAAAACAAGACATAAATATTGTTTATACAGTTTGTATAGGCTGACTTCTGAATAATTGGTATCTTTTTATTTTTATCCCTTAAAGGGTGTAAACACAAGTTAACTCCAGGGTTTTATTGTATCCTGCAATATTTAGTATTAACTATATGATTTAGCACTGTGCCAAACACATTTTCAAGAGTACATTTTGATATAAAAAGAAACTATAGTTTATTCCTTGTATGCTTCAATTTCTTTCTAATGGTGTCCAAATGGTAATTTATGATAGTTTAAATCTGGGGAAAGCTGAATGACTACTCTGCTTGGGCTAACTGGCCGTGTATGCATTTCTCTGGGTTAATATAGAGAGGTTTGTGTCAAGAGGAGATAGCTACCAGTATCTGAGGAGTGAATGGGTATGAGTCTGGGTAATTACGCTACATTCCTTCACAAATGAATTTTTAAAAAAATGTTTGTATATTAGACTATTTTTTTTACTAATTGAAAGATGTTTTCACATTTTGTAAATTGAAAAAATGCTATTGAAAGCTTTCAGAAGCATTTGCTTCAACTGTGTTGCCACAGCCTTTCATAAGCAGTTCGCCTTCCTAGAGAGTAAAAAAGCAGTGTATTTGCAAACAGAAAAAATCTTAAAACAGCTAAATTTTTTAGGGGACTATGAAACTCTGCTGTGTTTTCAAATGTATTTACCTAAAACAGGTGTTCCTCAACAGGTAAATCTTTCTATTATGTTTCTTTTCTTTTACAATTTTAATTTATGGTAGGAGGCTGTTTTTATGAAAGTAGCTTGCAGAATTCTAACACGTTATTCGATTTGTGAGGAATAGTAACCGTATTCCAAAATATTCTCATGTACAAAAAAAACCATTAAACTGAAATTATTAATAACTCCTCAGAATCTAGTTAGTAATTGTTCCTATGGGAAATGCCTTTTTGCTGTTTCACCACTGGAATTTTTCTGAACAGAAGCATTTTACCACCTTTTTGTTTTCACTGTTAATGGTGTTTTCTTCACTGTACAAAAACCCACCTCTCGGGCTAAGATAGGTATTGTTAAAGTGGAGAGAAGTAGAAAAACCAGAAGTCACTCTGCAGCTCTGGGAGCAGGACATTTTTGTACCAAACAAAGAAATACTGTATTTCTCAGGGTCAGGAGCAGCTTTTGTAGGAGGAAATTCATACTTTGTGAACAGAGGGGTTGTGTGATGTGCCACATGTTACTACTAGAAAGAGTTGAAAATACTTCACAAGGAAACTCCTGAATGATAAAACCAGGAATTTCATACAGTTGCAGTCTAAAATGAAAGTTGTCTGTTAGCTATTTCTGATGCTATTTATATTAAAGTATCTTATTTTTAATAGGTAGTACAAGTTTTTCCTTGTACGTAAACAAATTGTTTGCTGGTCATGTGGCTTTCCCAATAGCAAAGAAGGGGGTTTATTTCAATTTCTTTGGTATTTATTGGAATAAAATTGTCAGAAAGAAATTACAATTAAACAGTAGAAGTCTGAAGTTTAATGTTGCCTTAGTTGAGAGGATTTGGACCGTTACTATATTGTGTGATATGCCAAAGGGCACGCAAGCTCCTTGATGGGATCTGTGGGCTGTAATACACACTTACAAGATTAATTACAGATTATTGAATAAATTGAATAAGATTCTCACTAATTAAGAGTTGAATTTTCCCCTTCTGTACCACCCAGAGTAATACTTGGTTTTGTTTTGCCTATCACAAACATTCAGATTGCTTGCATTCAGAAAAAGGTAGTAGTGTTCATCTGGGGAAACGCGTTCCTGTAGAGCTGTGTGTGACGTGGGCCCATGGTTTTCAGCCGTGTGAAGTAGGAAGCCCAAGGGCGCAGCTGTAATCAGTGCAGTGCTCAAGCACAGTTGTAGTTTCACCAACGTGAACCACACTACTGGCAATGGCACACGCCAAGTTAAGGATTTTTCTACATTAAAAAAAAAAAAAAAAAAAGTTTGTTTTTGTTTTAAGTACTGCAGTGCAGTAATTGCTACAGTGAGAGAATTTTACTCCTTTGTGTTGACATAGCTTTTTAGTATTTTTTCACTGTATGGCTATAGATTTACATACATAACTATTACTATTATTGAATTTTTTTATTCTTCCTGCTTTCTCTCTTTGAGTACAGGTTCTGTACATGGAAACTTGTTGCGGTACCTTACCCAACAAAGTGATATTGTCAAGCTTTTAGAATTAACACTAGCCATATTGTACTTTTTAAGAGAACACAGACACTTCCACAATATAAATAAAAAAGAATGAAATTATTATTTTTAATCTTCCACTTCAGTACTGTAGAATTGCAGAATAATGCTTGAGTATTTTCATTATCTGCAGCTATAAAAATATCACAGTAGTTTTTGACAAAACTTTAATTATAAATAAGTATTTTTTTAAATGATTCAGTAATTCCCTTTTGTATTTTTTTGAGGTTCCTTATTGCTTATATCAACAACTCTAACACGTATAAAGGTAGGCATGGGCAATATTCAGCATAAGTATTTTAGTGAAGTGTGGCCATTAAAGCTATTTAAAATTTTAAAATTTGAGTCAAACTTTAGCCTTTGTTTTGCTGTTGTGGTGTCACTAGTGAGAATATTGTTACTGTGGAGTAATTAGGCTGTGCTGAACATTAGCTCTAACGTGAAATACCTTGTAGCACTGAAATAGTCCTTAAATGTGTTTGTGGCTCATGACAAAACAAGTGTGTAATCAAGTCTGACTCATGTGGTGCTAGTTAAACAGCAGGACATTCTGCCAAAATGCAGGTGTTAATAATGTTCCAGGGTAATGAACGGACCAGTTCCACTGGCCCTCACTGTAACTTACTGTTTTTAACTCTGAGCCCCAGACAGATACTAATGGAGCTGAATTCGAACGAACACCTAACGCTTTTCTCATGTGCCCAACAGTCCCGAAAGTCTCGTGCCCTAAACATAGCGAGAGCCCGAGGCAGAAGTCCTACATCCTAGTTTGCTTCCACTCACTGAAGAGCCACAGCATAGTCATACAAGCGTTTCCATATCCCTCCGAGAATTTGTCATCTTATCATTAAAAGTACTGAGTTGTAATGGGTGAGTTCTTAATGTAAGTAGTGAGTTTTCAGATTTCATGGTTCCTTGACTAAATATTAAAGTGTTATTGTTATATACAAATAAATTCATAGTATTTTCATATTTCGTTTATTTAAAATAAATGTTTTAACAGCTGAGTTTGGACCCTTCCAAAAGGAAACTTGCAAGTTTTTAATCGTAGAATGCGCATACACTTTGTCGATCCCTTTCTCATTGTGCTCACAGCGCTCAAATTTTGCCTGGGGCACGTGTAAGGCATCCAGCAAATCCATTTTTTGATTACTCTGAGAGAATTCTTGCCAGTCTGTGTTCTACCCATCAGACATAACTGCATCGTTTCTAGCTTCTACATGATTCAGGTGCGGTTTCCCACCTAATTTTGGAGTTCCCTGTACTAGAAAGGAATAGTTTTCATTGTCATGCATGCAAGTGCATGCACTGCTTGCAGCTACCAGAGCTGTGAAGTGTCTCCTCCAAACATCCTGCTCAAAAAAATCCTTAGCCTGAGGGGTGGTTTTGGGGAACCGAGGGGGTGTGAGGGGGGGTTTACCCTGCGTGGGAGGCCGCTAGCTCAGGCAACTGGACACCGGTGTGCTGGTCGTTCAGGCATGTGGCGTGCATTTTGGTGGTCATCTGTCCAGGCAAGGGAGTCTGCGACACAGGAGTGGCAAAAGTACGTCACCAAGTAACTGGCTGTCCCGGTTACAGTTGGTGACACAGAGTGGCAAGTATTTCTCCTTGTTTCAGTGACTAAAGAAATCTGGTTTGACTTCGAAAGAGCTTTTCTCCGTCACTGTACTTAGTGCAGCTGTGTTGATAGGCTTGTATTTCTGTTTTGAAAACAAGTATCCTGCTTCCTAAAAGCTAGAATGGTGATTTAGCTGATTTCCGCCCCCACCTCCCCAGGGAACTGGCTATTAAAGAGGATTACTACTTCTGTGTTTGTAATGTAGCCTCTGCCTTTTGGAAGCTGTAGTTACAAGCACTAAAGCATGTTGTGTGGGGCACCGCTTCAACTGCTAGCTTTAGCTGTAAACCTCACTTACCCAACACCGTTTTTTGTCGGTTCATTTTCAATGCACTTCCTCCTTTCCCTTCTCCCCAGATAGCTTCTGAATTTGTTTTATCTATCCCTTATTTGCAATTCTCTTCCCAGCCACGGAAGGCTACAAAATTTGTTGGAAACAGCACAAGTCCATCACTACAGTTGATTTATTTTTGAGAAACCATACAGGGGATCATCTGCTTCTCATTTTGACTTGACAAGCACAGACTGAAAACTTTACCCTTTCTTTGGGCAACAGCCTTCTTTCTGTCTCTTATTTTATGTGCTTAGTTCTCTTAGGGTTTATTCTTGTACAGAAATCATACAGAACCTGAACTGCCCTTCAATTCCCATAAGCCAGAAATACATGCATAGAGGAGAGTTTGTGCTTCCTGCTTAGACTAAATGTGCTCTGTAAGCACAGGCAAACGAAGTGTAATGGTTCCTTGAGAAAATCCATTCATTTCAGAATCATGAGAGCTTTTTTGATTCTGAACAGTCCTGTTTGGAGATGGATTTTCAAATTCAAGGTCAGCCTTGAACATCTCATTTCTGATGCATCCCTGCAGTTCTGAACAGTTCCGCTTCATCTCCACATACAAATCTGCAGATCAGATTTGTGTAATACTAAGTTCTCTGTGATTTGGATCACTCCTCATCAATTCTTTTTATTTGCTGTCCAAAAGTACTGGTTGGAAAAAAATGATGACTCGCATAGTAGGGCTTTTCTAAAAAAATGCAACAGCTGATTGAGAATTTTATACAATCTCTGTTCTGACCAGCTCAGTAGCAGGTGGGAAAACTCAGATTTTTAACAAAAAGTTATTTTAGAATTCAGTTTGTCAAAATCAGCACCTGTGATAGCTTGATTAAACTTGTGTTCAGTTGCCAGAAATTTCTGGAAAGGCAGAAATTTATTTCTTAAATAATTCATTCCTCCAGCAGGCATATCTGCCATGTTCTTGAAGTATCAGTGGTATTTTAAAACCAAAACACCACAAGGAAGGGGGACAATTATGTTCTGAGCTAGAATGCAAATTACTTTTGAAGGTATTGCTCTACTTGAGGGAGAGAGAGGGCATTCCTTTCCTTCCCTTCATACTGAAATCCATGTGGAATAACTGGGGGAGAGGTTGTCACTAAGCCTGTCTGTGTTCAGCCTCCAAGTCATCCAGACCAAACTTTCCAGACCAACCACATGCAGCCTTCTACACACTCACTTTTTCTCTGTGGGCAACTCGGACTAGCACTGGATGCTCCATGGTTAGTGGAAGTTTTTCCTACCTTCCATTTTAAATGGTGGCTGAGAAACCCACTCAAACAGGCCAGTTCCTTAAGTGGCACATCAAATATTTTTAGGAGGGTACACATAGTTTTTCATCACAAGGTGTGTATTTCTCTCAGCAGGCCCTTTTCAACTTTCTTAACTTACTTTCCTTCTATTTTTGTGTCTGTATAAAGAAAAACGCTTCCATTATTTTAGCTTATTTGAAAATACTCCAGCTGAGGATCAGAGTAGTCTGTTGATGCCTTACCTCTTCTGCCTTACATAAAGCCGTGCAATATGATTTCAAAAGCAAGTTTCAGGGTTGTATTTATTGTGTGGGTAGTAGGTATTAATGAAGATTTGTTCCTTTTTCTTACAAAATTTAAAAAATGGTAGTGCAGACATAGCTTATGTACGTGTTCCAATGCCATGCAGAATTTCTTGAAGCCCGTGTAGGATCTTTAAAGTAGACCTTTAAAGTTGTTCCACAGCTGAACACATTCTCTTGCATCTTCAGAAGGTGTGAGGGTGGCTTTGAGGAGCTAGGAAGCCTAAAACACAACTACCTTTCTTTCTGTGTTCCCTGTGAAATATACCTATTTCTCTTTCTTTACTGAGGCAGTACTTTTGGAAGGAAAACATAGATGCCAGCCTTGTGTATCTTAAGCTGTCTTTTCACACAATTTGACATCTCTTTAGCAGTCCCTTAGTTTAAATATCTCAGCCAGAGCTCTGACAGAGAGACTGACTTCTGCTGAAGATCTGTATCTAAATGCAGCCAATGGCAGCCAGTGGTAAGTACCATTCTCTTTATTACTCTCCAAGTCCCTTAGTAAGTAAACAAGATTTCATATTAAGGAATAAATATTGTCAAAGTAGTATCTTCTTGCTTTTGTAACTTCGTCATTTTCCTATTTTAATTCTTTTATTTCCTTGGGTTTTTTCGCTTGGTGGTGGGTGGTGTTTTCAATATCTCTTTTTGGGTTTTGGATTGTAGGGGGTTTTTTGTTTGATTTTGTTTTGTTTTTCTTCTTTTTAGACTTCCTGGAAGAAGTTAGTTTGGGGTTTTTTTAAGCTTTCTGACTGAAGCTACCAAAGAAACCAAGGATGAAAACATATATTAAGATGTAAAATGCATGAAAATGAAGTACAAAACACAGAAAAAAATGTTTCAAACAGTCATTCTTATAAAAAGGACATCTAAATTCATGTTTCTAAGTCTATATATATGATTTAACCCAATAAAATAATCTTATGCTTAAAGGTGTGAACCTTCAGTATCTTTCAGTCAGAAGGAAATGTCTCGCTACTAGACTGCTAAATGAAATTTAGGTTTCTTCGGGTGGGACTCAAAAAAAGTGTTAACTGTGCTTAAGGAAAATGAAAATTGCTGTAGCTTGTCCCAGTTAAGCTGTTCTAAAAATTCAACCCTTCTTTTTAAAACATTTTCCTCCATTTCTCATTTTTCTATTAGCTTATTCTAACTAAGTATGCATGAGATTATATATATATAGTCTATTATTTCCCACATTTTCCTTCTCTGTATTTCCATATGTATTTTCATAACTAATTGATATGTCCATCTTTCTGCAGTAATCTCTTTCATAACACACTCTATTTGGCTTCTGGGCAGAGCCTTTTGCTTAACAAGCAAACAGACACATCAGAATTTCTCTTGTGAAAACAGGACTCTGCTAGTATTAATTCTTCCCTCCCTCTGCATCTCTCTTCAACAGGCACTTGGAAAACAGATGGACGCCACCTTCGCAGAGTACAGTAAAACTGAAGCCGGAGTTGGCCCTTCAGTCCAAGGCTCAGCCAACTGCAAGCTGCCACGCGGCACGCTCTGCTCTTCTTTTCACAGAGGGACAATGTTTCTGTTAATTTTCCTGGTAGCACCCATGGGATACTCGCTCTCGCCGAGGATTGGACAGCTGCTGGTGGTGGCTTTGCCAGAAGTAAGTGCTCTTATTTTGCTTTCATCTAGTAGTCAGAGCCAGTACACTACCTCTGCCAAGCCTTTCAGAGACCTTCCAAAACTTGCTAGTTTTCCTGCTGTAAGCCAGAAGAGGAAGAGATGTTCCCATTCACCTTGGCATGCTGCCATGTTCCTACTAATTCTGGACCTCCCTTTGCTCATGGGATACCAGAGGGAAATCCAATTACATCAGCATTGCACC
>JAOBAS010000072.1:69838559-69861773 GCA_025311575.1 Elanoides forficatus | reverse complement strand
GACCCTGGGAAGTATTGACCTGTCAGCCTCCCCTCTGTGCCTGGGAAGACTATGGAACAGGTCCTCCTAGAAGCTGTGCTAAGGCACGTGGAGGACAGGGAGGTGATTCAAGACAGCCAGCATGGCTTCACCAAAGGCAAGTCCTGCCTGACCAACCTAGTGGCCTTCTCTGATGGAGTGGCTACATCAGTGGACAGCAGAAGAGCTACGGATGTCATCTATCTGGACTTCTGTAAGGCCTCTGACACGGTGCCCCACAACATCCTTCTCTCTAAATTGGAGAGACGGATTGGATGGATGGACTCTTCGGCAGATAAGGAATTGGCTGGATGGTTGCATCCAGAGTGTAGTTGTCAGCGGCTCAAGATCCAGATGGAGATCAGTGACAAGTAGTGTCCCTCAGGGGCCTGTATTGGGACAGTAGTGTTGAATTTCTTCATCAATGACATAGTGCGATCAAGTGCACCCTCAGCAAATTTGCAGGGACACCAAGCTGAGGGAAGGGATGCCATCCAGACATACCTGGACAAGCTCAGGAAGTGGGCCCATGTGAACCTCATGAAGTTCAACAAGACCAAGTGCAAGGTCCTGCATCTGGGCTGGGGCAACCCCCTAGTATCAATACAGGCTGGGGGATGAAGGATTGAGAGCAGCCCTGTGGAGAAGGGCTTGGGGGTACTGGTGGATGGAAAGCTGGACATGACCTGGCCATGTGCACTTGCAGCCCAGAAAGGCAACCAAATCTTGGGCTGCAAGAAAAGAAGTGTGACCAGCAGGTCGAGGGAGGTGATTCTGCCCCTCTGCTCCGCTCTGGTGAGACCCCACCTGCAGTACTGCGTTCACCTCTGGGTGTCCCAAGATAAGAAGGATGTGGACCTGTTGGAGCGAGTCCAGAGAAGGGCCACGAAGATAATCAGAGGGCTGGAGCACCTTTCCTATGAGGACAGGCTGACAGAATTGTGGTGAGGCGTTCATACTACTGAAAGAGGGTAGATTTAGGTTAGATATAAGGAAGAAATTTTTTATGAGTGTGGTGAAACACTGGAACAGGTTGCCCAGCGAGGTGGTAGATGCCCCATCCCAGGAAATGCTCAAGGTCAGGTTGGATGGGGCTCTCTCTGAGCAACTTGATCCAGTTGAAGATGTCCCTGCTCGTTGCAGCAGGGGTGTTGGTCTAGATGACATTTAAAGGTTCCTGCCAACCCAAACTATTCTATGATTCTACTCCATTATCTGAAGAGATAAGAGGCTATGAAAAAAAAAAAAAAAAAAAAAGATGGCAAATGTGAGGCAGACTTCAAAACAAAATTAGTAGAAAGAAAGTGAACTTGGAAAAGAAGGAAAATGGTATTTACCAACTCCTTCATTTTCCAAAGTTTCAGCTTTCTGTAGTTTGGTGTTTGTGGAGAATCTTAAGCCTTCAAATTTGAATATGAGCATTAACTTCTACTTCACTTCTGCAAGAGAGACTTTGATCCTGAAAAGTTAATAATACAGCAATTAAATTGTAAAAGAGGTGGGATTTGTAAATATGTGTACAGTTGCATTTCAACCGGAAATCTTTACTGAGGCATTAGACAAAAAAAAAATTTTAAATTTGTTTCTAAAAGGATGCAGTGTTTTTAGGAATTAATTTAACAGGTTTTGACTTGTTTGATCCTCATAGCTTTCATGACAGCAGGCACCTCTGGAGGCATTTCTTAATGTGCATTTAAAAATTTCATTTAGAGACTGGCAGAGATAAAAGCATTATCTGCTCCTCTCAGAAGACACACTAAAAAGTTTCATCTCTGGCCCTAAAAAGAAAAGCATCATAGAAGAGAAAGTGCAAGAAAACTTCTCTTGAGTCTGTGGAAGCAGTAGGGTTAAGAGAGCTCTCGATGATCCCATTCCCACATGTCAGAGTGCTTTTTCCTGCTGCTGTGACTTTGCAGGTGCAGCTCTGCCCAGGCACCTGCTTCCGTCACATCGCAGGCAAACGCTAAGTTTAGCACTGACCTCCCGGCTGTGAGGTCTTCGAAATGCCTCCCTGCCCCTGTGCTAGTGATCTGTGATGCTGTGGATCAGCAGAAAGGTAAGAAAGGATTTCCTTCAACACTGTTGAAATGAAATGAACTGCTCATTTGAATTTTTTCTTCCTTTAGCACCATGAGATGCATTGCTTGAAGAAAGAAAATCTTACTCCCGCAACCCCTCAGTAAGGAATGATCCTTACTTTCATTTGTATCTGAGTGCTGCACTGCCACAAACAATATTAAGGAATAAGCTACTTGATGAAAGACTGTAAAGGTCCTTCAAACATCCTTACAAACAGCATTCTTACCCCTTGTTTCTGCATTCCTCCCACCCCAAACTTATCTGAACATCTTCATCTTTACACATCTACTGTCAAGGTCTGAATTCTTTACAAACAAGTTTTGTTTACACCCCTTTAGGGGAGCAGGTACTGTCTTGGTAACCTGTATAACTCAACTGCTAGCAAGCTACTGCATTTGTTATCACCAGTCTTGTCTGGAGATTAAATTATTATATTTAATATGTTTGCACATCACAGCATATCCATTAACATTTAATGACTGTGATGCTGCAACTATCACCTGAAACAAAGGCTGAGTCTGATACAACTTTCACAAGCCTTTCAGGACAAGTAACTGTCTTGTCCCTGACTGCATTCTCTTCCTTCTCACAGCTGGCTGTGATCATAAGGAGACTTTCATACTTGGCTGAACCAGGATTTTTCATATTTTTTTCCACCAGGAACAGAAGACATTTAACTGATGATTTCTTTGATGCCACTCTGGAGAAAGACAGTTTGAGACTTTGAGTGAAGTCACAGTTTCACGCTTTCGACTGGCTCTGAAGGTACTTGCCCTTTTCATTTGAGGATGATGACTCCCAGTACCGAATTTTGTACTCTGGCCACTCCTGTAGGACAAGCTGATGCTGATTCTGAGGACTGCTGAAAATACACAGCCAGTTTTGATCTTCTGAGCCTACAGAAGCTGTCAATTCTATCCTGATATGTATGTAATCCTGTAACCAGCTTTTTTGAACCACATTTCTTGATTGCCAAGATGAAGCTTCACTCAGAAACATGCAATTTTTTTTTTTTTTTTTTTTACACTAAGTATTGGATGACAGTAATTAACCACTAGAAATTAACACACTTTTGACTTCCATTAAATATTCAAATTTCTTCACTACAAAAACTAAAACTACTGCCGTTGGGAATGATTCACCACAGCTGCATCTGTTCCAGCTACCACAACTAGTTGATGGCCACTGAACATAAGGGAAATTTTTCTACAAACATCTGGGGGCTGCTAGAAGACCTCTAACACAACAGCATTATACAGATGAACAAACAGTGATATTATTCTTTATGTCAGTAAGTACTTGTCCTTAGTGCCTTATACTGGTGTCTGATTTTCCTAACAAAAGCCTGTATTTCATTTATTGCTGCCTGACTATTTGTACCTCTTTCTATCAATCATTCAAACTCTTTTTAAGATTTCTCTAAAGTATTGTACAAGTAAGTTGGGTTTAAAATACTAGGGTAGTGCATGTGCACATGTACAGTCATAGTGGCACCCAGCAATGTGTACTCTGTGTGTAAATCGCTTTACAGCAGAAACTAATAAACTCACTTCTATTAAATCAGTTTATCACAATTGTTAAGTTACAAAAATAACTTCATCCATAACAATGTTAAATATTAAATACAAAGGTAAAACAGCTGTGCAGTGCATGTATATGTATGTATGTTTTTATGTGAAGTAGCTGACCCAGAAGTTCTTGCTTAAGAAAGACTGTTGGTCTGCATTTACCAAGTATATTTAGTTCTTGTTGACTTGAAGACATATGGAAAGCAAACTATATGTTAAGGAGCTGAATTTCATCTAGCCAAGACTGAAAGCAGTGAGAGTTTCTGTGCTGCTTAAGAAGAAAACCAATGCAAGTCTCATTCCATTTTAAGTAGAACAATGATTATTTAAAAAAATTAATCCAAACACCAGCAACTGTTTGGAAGTGCACAGCAGCTGAGAAATGTTGTTCACATGTCTTCCACATCTGCTACCATAGCCTCAATTGCATTCCAGTCCAGTTTGCTGAGGATACTTCCCGTGCTTTCAGAAACGCCGTCAGCGTCGATAATGCCGAGAGGAGAGAAACTCACAGGATGCACTGCAGATTCCTGCTGGAGGAAAAGATGAGCTGATTCATTGCTTATCATTCATGGATGAGACCTCTGTGTAGCCAATAGAAATGATACCATTCTTTTCAAATATGTCCTTATCAAGTTATGTATCTGATTATTCTGCAATATATGCAATTTATTTTCCCATTTATGCACTGCCACTAGTGTCTGATGCCTGGACAGACAATGTGCCCACGCAGTTGTTATAAAGAACATTCATTTTCAAGACCCACAAGAATGATTTTGCTTGTAAAGACAAAATGTAGCTCTGTTGAATCACCATCATTTATGTCCCTCTGCATGTATCCCACCTACACATCTTGAATAGAAAACCATGTTTTAAAAAAAAGCAGAAGTAAACAAAGTGTTAAATGGCAGGTATCAAATCATTCCTAGAATAAGTAGACATCTTACCTGAAACAAGGAGTCATGAGTATCTTGAAGTATTCTTTGGATATCATCAGGCACAGTCCAAGGACTTACTATGTCTCGATCAGCCTCTTGATCAACATCTTCTGTCTGAACTGTAGTGGCAACTTGTGGAGGCTTTTGTTCCGATGTTCCTCTGACTCTGTACTCAGCAGCTGAGGAGAAAAGAAGCCAACCATAGCACTGTAATATTTCTTGCTGTTTTCTTCTGATGTCTTGGAACTTCTCCAAGAGCAGAAGCTTCAAGTTCTAAGAACTGAAAGCTGTGTGTAAACACATGTAAAAAGAACATGCCCTGTTATCTTGAACTGATGTGAGGTTATGGTGAGAAAATGCTGCTGGTCCCTTCCCCTTCCAGCCTCATGCTCTCAACTGTCTTCCCAGGACAGACCACGAAGTGGAGTAGGACTACACATGGTGCCTACAGCATCCAGGTTCTGTAGTGTAGTCCTCGAAAAGGGACATTGCTACATTATTTGATAGAACTATATAAATCCTGGATTTGTGCCTCTTAGAAGACATAGAACTTTAGTGAAACCCTTAGCAGTGATGGGATACAATGGAGAAACAGATACAAGAAGGTGATGTGAAATCAGAGAAAGATCAACCTGTATTTAGAGTTTAAAAAGAGAATGTATGTTAAGGAGGAGGAGAATGACTTTCCACATGCATAGAGGTGAATGAGTGATTCAGAAAAAACACCCATCTGCTTACTATTGCTTCTGTCACTTTCCTGCACTGCCAACTCAAATAAATTGACATCTGACTAGCCAAAAAGGATCTCTATTATGCCACTAGTATAATTCTGGTGTAAAGGAGAATGGAATCAACCCACAGTATTTCCTAAGTTTCACATTGATTCTCTCCTCAACTTTCTCCTGTCTGATCAGAAATTCTGCACTGTAATCAAGTCCTGCATCTGTTAAAAGAATTTAATTAGGAGGAAACATTTATGTGAGGAAACTTAAGTGGATCCAGACCTACACAGATAGGCATAGGGAAAAAGAATCACTAAAAGCCTGAATTTTTTTTAAAACAATTCATTTTTCCACCCTAACATTATGACAAAATAATATCTTAAACAGAAACTGTACAGAGGGATAAAACAAAGACAATTCCTACTTTAAAGAGCTCAGAGAGCAAGCAGGATAGAAAGGTAAGGGAGAGGCACAATGCTTGTGTAGTCTACTGCTAACTAACTCTCAGCTGAAACTCACAAAGACAGACTCAAGACCTTTGTCCCTCATGACTTTGTAATGCCTGTTTCAGGAAATCCCTGAAATCCAGCACATTTGCTTCAGTAATCTTGGAAGCGCCACCTGGCTAAAACCATTCAGGAGGTAAACAGAGGTGATTGATTAAAATATTTCATAAGTTTCTAATGAAAAGGATTTTTATTGTGGAGGAAAACTGATTTTTATTCTTCTAAACTAACGCTGTATCTAAGGCCTGTGTTGCATAAAGTCTACCCAGCATGTACTCTGAAATGTGTTCTCTGGGTCTTATTTTTCCCCTGTATTATGTAGCTGAACAGCACTATGTCATTGCTCTTTGTAACTTACAGGGTCTAGAATTAACAGGACAGTTTGCAACGTTTCCAATTCTTCCCCTGGAAGTACTCTTCTGTAGGAGCATACAAGCATTTCCTGGAAAGACAAAGAAAGCATGTCCTCTGTCAGGTGCAGTAGGTCAAAACTACTCAAAAGATGCTTCAAAATTTTCATCTATGAGCTTGCTTCCTGGATTACACAGTAGTCTTGATATGGCAAATTAAGCTACTTTGGATTTAGAAAGAGATGATAACAAGAAGTAACTGTCATCATTTAACAGGCCAATGGCAGCACAGTTGTAAAAGCCTCAGGACAGGAAACCTCCAGGATTATAAATCTGACTTTCTACATAGGTATTACAGGTCTTCCCTCCCAAAATCTGGTAGTAACTTCAAGATCATCTTCAGTATGTGCCTTCATTAAGAACATTCTGCTCTTACCCCTGGACTGTGTTAAACCAAGAGGTGGGGTGAAACGATGTACTTTTTGACCAAAGCTGGGTTTGGCAGCAATTCTGCTCCTTTTTGACACAACAGGACTGTTCAGATGCCCCCTACAACAAGGAAAAAGAACACAAAACAACAAAGCCCAGAAACTTACCACTGTCTACTACATACCATTCCTCAACACAACTTAGATCTAACGGGTTATTCAGACAAGGCAAAAAGGCCACAGAAATCACCTTCAGCCCACTTAGCTGAGGATCAGCATCACGCACTGCTTGTGGGAACAATAAGCCTCACCAGAAACAGAACTGCTGGCAATCACAGCGAAGACATACCAAATTGGCTTTACAAACAGCCAGTTTAGGTCCAACAAAACTTATTAGTTAGAAGTTACTGCCACTCCTAAGGTGGCATCCTGCATGACATTCCTTAGTGCTTCTGATTCTGGCAGGGCTGATGTACCTAAACCGCCCCTGGACACCACCAGCAGGCTGTGTACAGCACTGACTACATTCAGTTTAATGCTCTATCCTGGCTATTAAAAAGAGATGCAGAAATATTTAAGTCTGGAACTTACAGGATTATCTGAAGTACACACTTCCTCCTATTATTCTGGAAAACCACAAAATTGTACGTAGAAGAAGAAAAAGTATACTGAAATATAGACCTGGATTACATATACACACATGTGACATTAATGCCATCAAGTAGAATAAATTTACAAGTTTATAATACTCAAATACCATCATCTTCTCAAAAGGCAATAAACACCAAAGTGCAAAAGAAAGAACAAGTAAAATCTTATGTAATGAAAAAAATTAGAAAGGAATAGAGTAAATCTAGAGTTTGCTGAACTCAAATTTAAGTCACCTATATGCATTTTTATACCACCTAAGTAGTGGTATACTACTTTTATACTACATAAGTAGTATTTTTATTTGCTTCTTGCTTGTTACTAGATACTCTTCAGATCATTGACTATGTTGCTGGCTACAGTCCAATGTAATTGCAGTCAAATGGAATGGGTTAGGACATTGATTACAGCTCCGACTCTAGAGTTGGCTTATTCTGTGCTCTGAAAGGCATTTTTAAGGCTCCCCCCAAGATTTGCACTAGTGGTTTTAAGAAGATTGGTATAAGAACTTCAGACTCTTCTGATCCACACAGAGAGTATCTTTGATTCTGCCAGAATATAAAGCTTCTCTCAAGCTAATCCTATACCAACTAGCTACAAATTGCAGACAAATTTAAAGTGTGGTAAAGACACCAATACATCAGAGCAGGTTTAATGCTTAAAGTTGTTACCCTTTAGCAGATGCCATATGCCTTCTTCTGTACTCTTGAGGTAATCTTGTCCTGGACAATGGTCTACGTTCACTTGCAGGTAACACCACTGTTTCGGATAACATTTCATTCATCAGAGAAAGTGCTTCCGATATTCTCATACTGTGATGTTCAGATAACAAGGCTCTGTGGAGAAATAATATTACATGTTAACTCATGCTATCACTCATTTAATTGCAGCTGGCTTGAGTCTTGTAAGGCTACATGGTAACTAGAAGAGAACATTTTTTTTCAATTTCAGAAAAGATACACCAAGCCTTTTAAGATCATTAGCAAAAACCTAAAACATTTATTAACAATGGGTTTGACAGAATGCATGAGTCAATGCTGGGGAAAAAAAAAAAAAGAAAAAATGGTATTTGGAAGCTGAAAAATACAGTCAAATGATGAAACTTGTTCAGAGTTTTCCTAAATGGTAAAGCAAACATGAATTATTCATGCTTTTTGTTGAAATGCCATTCATATCTAAAGTCTCATCAACAAGACAGTTAAAACTACCTCTTCCTTAAGACTAGAAGATTCATATATAAATAAGAATACCACAAGTTACATTTTTAGCAACTTACTTGTCTTTTTCTTCTTTCTTCTTCTGGAAAAATTTAATATCCTTTGAAGTAAGACTACAATGCTGTGCAAGAAAGTATAATAATCATTAACTTATTCTATATTGTGGTCTCATTCCAACCTCTCACTCTCAAAATGTAAGCTTATTTGACTTTGAAGTTACTATTTTATACACTCCCCAGAATGAAAAACAGTATGAAAGCATATGGCCCTACCAGCAAATTCAGAGATTGTCTCTGTAAGCATCCTGTAAGCATAAGTCTCTAAAAATACACTGAAAGCTTGCAGTCACACCTTCAACCGTAGCTCATGTGCTTAAAATATGAACATTCCTAAGGAGATGTCTTCACTGTCAAGCTCTAAGTTTCAAATGGCCTCACTTTCAGTTTCCCAAAAATCAATGATGCTCCTAACAATAACTAATTTAAAAAACAGGGCAAGGTTGCACTTTGACCTGTTTGCTAGAGTACAATTTTCATTTTTTAATGCTTTCGTCTAAAAAAACCCAAACAACCCACCAAAAGCTAAGAAGCCCTCCATCTAATGATTTCAGGAGAAAGGCCTACAACAAAAACGTCAAGTATGTGTTAATGGGTTGGCAACACAGAAGAGGGCGAGAAGCTGGACCCATTTTTCCTGAATCATTTCTCTTTACACATGTACAAAAGAGCAGCTGGGTTCAACTCTGAAAGACTGTTCAAAATCAGGGGAAATACTGTCTTTCATAGACAAGATCTGTTAGGTCTTTCTAAAAGTGAATACAATTTAATTATTTAGTAACAGGAAACTTTTGTGTGTTACATGTTTGCTGCTTGGGAGTTGAAACCTTTAGAGCTTCAGTATGAAAGAATTTACAGCATACCTCGCATTCAGCTGATGAGTAAAAAGTATAGGGATGTATTTGCTCATACTAGGTCTCATCTCCTGTGACCCTGGAGCTTCCCCTGACTCAGAAGTGTCTTTTCAGACCCTGAAGGTATCCAAGTGACAAATGAATATTTTAAGACTTAATACTGACTGGGAAATTATTTCTGAACTACTTTTGTACCTTTTTTTTTTTCCTTCAGTTATTTCCAGAACAATGTAGATCAGAAGAGATGTACTGGGCCATAAACGTGTTTTTACTAATTAAACGTAAAATTAAAAAAAATCTGGGAGGGAAGGGATTGTTTGCTGAGCCTGTATTGAAACCAGCCTTCAACAAAAAAATTAATCAGATACTTGAAATGTATGCCATATTCTAACATCTCTCCTGTGACCCTCTGTAATTGCATACACTTTTGTGTGTGTGAGTGACAAGGATGGCTGCCCTCGGTATCCTATCATGTTCATAAAGGATGTTAGTATCTGAACTCTGCTTTTTAAATACATTGAGGGTTTTTGGGAGGTGTAGGGGAAGATGAAACAAGATGTAAACACATCTTTACAGCTCCTGTAGTTATCACTCCTTGACAAAATACAGCTTTTATCAGTGAATGTTACAGCTATATCCATTACAGTCAGGGGAATCTTATTTCCTGAATCTAGAGCTGGGGGACAGGTCATAAATGCCACCTGCAGCCAGTTATCATTACTGCAGCCTGTGAAGAACACTGGTATATTTGCTTACTCATCACTTCTGACACAACTATGGCCACTTCCAATAAAATAAAATTATACATATAAACCCCCCAACATTAAAATATGAAAAAAAATCCCTGACAGCCTTTATAATATCTAACCTGAACAATCAACACTTGTACAACATATAACAGTTACTCTTCAAGATACCCATTATTCTTACCACATCCTTTCTTAGATTGAATGGATTACGCTCTTTCTGTCTTTGTTCATCCAATTTCTTCATATATTCTCTCATTCTTTCCTTTTGCTTTCTTTTCATCCATGCTTGTATCTCTGTCTTCTCCTTTTCTGTTCTTTGAGAATGTCCAGCAGCAGAATCATGGACCCTGAGAGCAGATGCAAGTGGGAAATAATCTAGCACATCCTTTAAATTGCAAAGAATGGCAGCTACACATGATACAATAAAAATACTGCAATCCCTGTAAAATTCTTGCTCAGCTGAAAGCATAAGTAATGAACAATAGAGAAATTTTCTTCTGCAAAATTTTACTTCATGAAATCCTGGCACATAAGTAATTTCCAAGACCTTTCTGAAAATTCTTCTTCTATTTGTCAACTACATTCAGATAATAGGACCAAAGCTTTAAATGTGGACCATCTGTTATCGTCATTATGGAATAACTGGCACAGAAAAAAACTGCAAGCCATTTTGCTTTGATCTTTCATTTTTAAGTGTGTATTGTGTAAGTATCTAAAAAAGAAAAAAAGACCACTGAGATTCTATCATCCTTTTTGTTCCTTCCCCTCAGTCTATGAGCTCCATCACAAGTCTTTCTGTACAAAGTAATTTTAAAACCACTAACTCAGAATACTAACAACAGAAAAACACAGCCAATAAGAAATGCTAACCTAACTTCACTCTCAGAGTTCTTCAGAAATATTTAGTAATTCACCTTGCAACATTTAAAGTAAGCAGCTGGTAATAAATATTTTCTTCACTGTAAAACGAAAAGTGCTGACCTAAAAATTAAATATGTGATTTTCAAAGAGAAGTGTTTCAATTTTAAATGTCTCATCTTTTTGCAGCCCATTTCGAAACTTCTCTCATTTTCAGGACTGGCAGGCACTAATAATTCCAGAATCAACAGAAGATGTCAGTGTAGCAAAATAAGGTATCTCTAGTAGCTGCAGTTCAACTGAAAGCTTATGGATTGAGCATTAAGGCCGCAAGGGATTAGAAGAACTCTGACACATTTGAAAGTGATTTACTTTATGGCAAAGGGAAGTGTCATTATCAGAAGTATGCACTGTCATATGTGAAAATAAGTACATAAAACTGAGTTGTCTTTTGGTCTTTGGTCAGGTTTGATTAAATACTACTTGAAAACATTTCTGAGATTTTCAGTAACTTTGAAAATACTCACATAATTGCATAAAGCAGTCCAGCTAGCAACATTTATATGTTGTTGTAGTCATTATCAATGCATTTCGAATTCTCAAAGGATCACAAGGATATTATGATCTGTGCACAGATTTAGATTTGAAGCTCTTGAGCTCCTTTTATAATTTGAATAAATGGTAGAACAAGTAAACCAGAGCACTGCACTCTAGTTGAATGAGTCACTAGAACATCCTGAAACAAGTATCTTAAATTGGTGTGAACTTTTGCACCAACACACAACACAATTGTTTGGCATCTGGAACTGCTGTATTTTTGCCTTACAAGCAACTGACACCATAACCAGGAATAGGAAACAGCTGTAACTTCAACCTATCTCAGGAAAGAACACAGCTGGTTTTCTAACAGGAAGGTGTAGAAATCTCCAGCAGGGAGGAGAGCATGACAAGCTGGAGTCCAGGGCTGGAAGCTTCTGAAGCTGCTTTGCCACTGACAGGAAATTTCTTTTCTGTCTTTCAGAACTGCTTTTAGAAGGCTCCAGTCGCCTTGGTTGAACTAAATCTGCTGTATATATAGTGTTGTGCTTCAGGCTATACCTGGTAGAATAAGGAAGAAGCAAGTAGGATGGAAAGAATTTTAAAACCAAAATAATAAAAATCAATTAGAATATTTGATAATAATGGCCAGTAAAATAGAGGCTATTAAACAGTTCTAATACTAGTCCTGTTAACATCAACTCAACTCACATGCTTGCTTCCACTGTTTACAGGGTGTGAGCTATAAGAATAACCAGGGTTAAAATGATTTAACTAACATGCAATAAAACCAGCCATGGTATTACCTAGAGATTTTCTTAGCTTGTATTTTCGTAAAGCCCAGCTCCAACGGAGAGACGTCACCGTCTATTACAAGATCACTAAGGATGTCAGTAACACCACTCAGACCAGTCATTTGCAGGGGATCTTCTGAAGAGCTTAAAGTTAGGCAAAGGAAAGAAAATGTTACTAATCTGAAGTGGAACATGCCTGTAAGAACAAGCTAAAATCCTTCCTTTTATGCTTAAAATAGGAATATTCAGGTTGTTTTACCAGCAGCCTTTGGACTTAATTTTCTTTCCCCTACATCTCGCTGTCTTAGTGCACACAAGCAATAGCTGGATAATGCGTTTAGACACACTGTCTTTAAGAAGTTACCAGCCATCACCTTAGCTTTGCTGTCATCACGTACACTTCAGCCAACTTTGTAGCTCCTCAGTGCAAATGGAACAGAATGAGCGAGACATGACTAACATCAGCGATACTGTAGTTAAGAGGGCACTGAATAAACCATCCAGAAGTATGGCCCCATTCAGAGCTGAACTGCCTGCACTACACTGGGGTGCATGAACATGGCTGGCCCAGCGGAGACTGAGCCTAGCAGGCCAGAAGACCAGGAGCACCCATTGGGTTTGTGCTGCTGCTCATGCTGAGATAAGGCTGTGGGATGCTATCAGTTTCGGGAACCACAACTCTCAACGGCCTTCTGAGCGAGAATCAGTGTGAGTGAGAGAATAAGTTTTACCTAAATTCTGCCTGTTTGTTTCCTATCTTCTAATCAGTTGTTCTCAATAAAAATAAAATCTCATGTAGTTTACGATTGCAAGCTACAGTTGCTTTGAGTTACTCCTTTGGGTAAAAATCACCGTCTGTTAAAAGTTCATTGCCTCACACCCATCCTCAAGGTTATGTAATCACTCCCTAATCTATTTCAGTGACAAGTAGTTTCATTTGAAATACTTTAAAAATAAACTAAACCATTCAGTTTACTACTATGCTTCAAGCAAAATAATAAAGGTTGGTAACTGAGCACAATGACCAGGAAGAAAGGCAAGCCAGCTGCTGTTTTCTACTGCACGACTGGGTCCAGAAGACTAACAGCAGTTAACAGTAGAAAATATGTATGTCAGACCATTTTATTTAATGAATAAGATCACTTCAGTTTTGAAATCTTCAGTCTGTTGCTTTACACTGTTCATATGGTAACATTTCAACTTTCTGGTGATAGCTGGCCTCAGTAGATGACTACTAGCAGCAGTTACATGTACTTGTTCAAAAACAGTGTTTTGCAAATAGAAAAAATAATAAATGCACACAGACAACAGCAGCGTCTACATTAACAGCTCTGTTACTTGTAACTAGAAAGCAACTTTGAATGCTTCTGCAGCTTTTGCACAATGTAAATCTAACAGGCACTACTGAAGGCAGAGTAAGTCCCTGAAATTAAGTCATAAAAAGGCTTGCATTCAGTTTGAAAATGAATGCCTAGATTTGTATGCAAGTGATAGTTCCACCCTGACAGTCCTCTTTTTGGTAGGAGATTAAAGTAAACAAATTTTAAACAAAACCAATGTCAAAATACATACCTGTCACACAGATGTCCACATATGTGAAAGCCTGAAACAGAAATAGCCTTTGTTAATAAAAGCCTTGCACTTGTACACAAACTAATAATACATATGCTAAACAACCTGTGGGATAAAATACAGAAATATATCAACCTGAATAAGTTGACATTAAAAATAAATGAATATAGTACATAGGCTTAATGACCTGTAAGAAAGCATGTCATCGACTGCCAGGTTAATACAGAGTCTTCAGAGAACATGAATTAACAGCTTGCTGACTGACACAGATAGTTTTGCTAGGAAGACGAGATCACTGTTGTCACTTTTCTGCCATGATCAAACTAAGCCTGTCAGTTCCAACTAACTGGAAATTATCTGTTCCAATTAACTATACAGCGTTTTATGGAAAATTAACAATTGCCACTTAATTGAAGAAGCCAGGCTTTGAACTCCTGGAATTCAGGGAATGCAGCTGAAGAGCAGCATGGATGTCTTGGAAGGAAGAGCACTATTATCCTTCCTAAGCTAAGCTCTACTCTCAAAAAATTATAGTTGCTTATAGAAACTTAGTATCACCTACAGTCTTCTTAGCTTGCAAGTAACAAATTTACACTTAAAGAGAAAAACTGTAAGTCTATTACTGTTTATAAAATTCATCTGTGTGTGCATGCCATTTGAGATTCACTTCTGCTGTATGCAGATATAGGAACCATGTTTTAACACCTTTTATGACAGATTGCTGCAGATGTGACTGTCAAATGAATGTTCACCTGTACAAAGTATTTATCATTTTTAGAAGCTTGAATGCAAGCAATGCAGACAATATACAGACAAAAGAAGACACTCTCCATTTTTAAACACAGGCAATAGGTTGCTTGCATAGTGATTTTTCTTCCTCCTTTTAATGCTACTGCAGTCTTCATAACTGCAGAAATCAATTTACTGTCAGTTTGCAAAATAAAATGAGACCTCATAAAATAACATTTTAGGACACAGCCAGTAGTTAACTGTATAGTGATATAAAACAATTTATTTTGCTGTTGTGGGTTGGATTTAATTGCGATCTCACCTCTCAAAAACACAGGAGGATGACGGACATGATAAAGACAGCTTTGGGAGGAAGCTGTGAGTGTCCTCTGGCATTGTGCCCATTTATATTCATGTACACTTAACTAAATAATTACAAATCAGCACAGTGATGGGTTTCAGAAATAGACCCGAAGTTATTAATTTTCTTTCAATAACGGTGAATTTGAGTGCAAGCATAAGTCACTGCTGAACTGTTTTCAAAGCTTTGTGATACTGTTCTGTCATATAACATATAAACTCATTATCAATGCTCATCCACAAAGCTGTTCTAAATAATGTAATCTAGGAAGTCTGACAACTGACTTTTATGAGCTCATTGGCATTATGTAACATTCTGTGTAATAGCAATGAGAAAGTATTACACCAGGAAGAAAAGGTTTACTTATTTTTAAAAGGAGGAAAAGGGAAAAATAAACACTAAAGATTATACCAGATGATGACTTTATCCCACTGGGAAAGTTAGAAGCAGGAACTGCAGAGGCAGGAGAGTGTAATTCCAATGTAGTGTAACTGGGTGCAGGATATTCCAAGTGTAAGCCCTCCTTTTCATCATCCATAACATCTTCAAAAATCATGCCCCTCAAATAATGTTCTGATTCAATGAAAAACCAAAAAATATAGTAATCAGTGCAGACCAATGAAAAAAACCCCACAATGCAAAAACTATCACTCATACATACTTGTTAGTGGCATATTTAGTTTATCTGTCAAACCTAGAACAACGTGAACCTAGACCAGTTGTGCCTCCCTCTGAAAGGACACTACCAGAGCTGTGATGTGTGTACCAGTCCTGTACATGTGAACAAAAAGATTAAACTATGAGTTGCTCTGTGTGAGGTTAATGGACATCTTAAATATTGTAATATGTATAAATACAGATATAGCTATGATTTGGCTCTACCACTTGGCTTTGTATTAACTTCATAAGTAGATTAGACTATGTTTTCATATGAATGTAAAATGGACCTGAAGTATGTACCCCAAGTATGCACCTTCTTGGCACAGTACAGTAGCTGTAAGTAAATAGCTACTATATAGTCAATTGTTATATAAACAATTCAATACATCAGCTCTAGCAAACAGTTAAGCTGATGTAAGTTCTTATTAAAATCAGCAGATACTACAACTAAATAGCCACCAAAAGATGCATGAAAAAAGCTTCTTTACACACATAGAGAAAACTGAGGACAAATTTCATATACTTTTATGTCAGCAAGCAAAGCACTCATAAGCACCATGTTTTGATTTTATGATACATTAGGTATCAGATTTTAAAGATGATAGTGTGTATTTCTAAGTCCTGCATTATGACTTTGGAAAAGATCAAAGTATGCAGATATTTTCAAATGCATTTTTGTTGAAGCAGTACCCATAATATTCAGATTTTCTACCTTTGATTTTATTCCTCTTCCTCATATTTTTTATTTTTGGTGCATATTTCAATAACGCTTTCTGGGATTGCGCTTAACTTCAGTAAGTTAGTCAAGTTTAATATTCAATTACAAGCTTACTGTAATTGCAAGTTAACTTCTGTTAACTGAACACATACCATCATCAAGGATTCTAGCATCTTCTGAGAATGAAGGACGAGCACCAAGGTCTGAATTGGCAGCTGTTTCAAAATCTTCTATTATTTTCACCAGCTATAAATGAAACCCGAAAGATAAGTAATGATATATTCTTCAAGGTATTTGAGACCTACACCACAGATATTCAAAGACTGCTGTAAATACGTTTTTTTTCCCTCAGAATCTTATAAACATTTTAACGGAGTATCCCGATACAAAACAAAGAAAACAGTTCAGGAATCAAAGTAGCTCAAGTAGATTCATTTCATCTAAAGAGTTCAATATTCTGGACCTTTACTCTGAGAAAACACACATATGAACTGTATTATTCTTGTGAACAGTTTTACTCCTATTGATCACATTATTTCCATTTTTAAAATAGCTGAAGTTTTCCAATACATCTTATCTAAAAAAATCATAGAAATAAAAATATTTCCATGTTCTTCATAAGTCAGGAGTTTCCTGAAATTTAAAACTATAAAGTGAAAACTAAAACTGACTAACCTAGATTGAGGCATTTTACTGAACATTATTCTTATAAACAGCAGGCCTCAAAACTGATTTCTAATACATAAGAAATTGTTATTAAAGGAATGACCAACTGCTGTGCACTGAAATAAAGGCAAAAAAGAAAATGAGTTTATCTTCAGGATTTGGCTAGATAGCCAGAAGATTTAAAACCCAAATGCAGTGAAATGCTGAAACAAAGGATATATGAAGATTTTTTTTCACTACAGGCTTTTAAAAATCTGGCTAGATAATCACCTTGATAAAAGATGTAACTGATAAAATAATCCACCTTAGTGTAGTAACTGTGTGTAGGTGATACAACGAGGTCCTTGCATTTCTGTGTATATATGGAAGGACAAGCAAGGGACACTATTAGTTTGAATAATTATACAAAAAGTAGATTTGGAATTACACAGTGCTACTGATTTCATTCTTTATTAAGCCAGGTCTATGGGAAGGGGAAATTGACTTAGTTTTCTTGACTTGCAAAGAAAAAAAAAATTTTTTTTACCAGCTAGGTAAAATCAGAACCTACTGGCTCATTCTTAGATTAGTCACTCCCAGTTTGCTCTAAACTTAATAAAAAAGTCAAACTAATGTGAAGAAATAATTGCCAGCATTCCTTATCTTACATACAACTAAAGTCAGCCAAACCTGAAGTTTTAGGCAAATTAAACTAGATATAGTATTAAGAGATCAGTCTGCTGGAAATTTTTAACTTTTTATTGTTATCTCTGTCATGACCTATAAAATAGTAATTCCTGAATCATATATGAAATCATCTGAATGCACTATGTCCAAAATGCATTTTACTTCTATATTTAGATTTATAAAGATGTTAAAAATGCAAGTATTTTATGAAATAAATAGGAACAGGTTCCAGAAATAGTCACATAATATTCTGCAGAGGCACAACTGCAGAATATTTGCAAAAAAGGACTCCTGCTCAGCCTCAACTTTTGTGCTACTC
Organism: Elanoides forficatus; assembly: GCA_025311575.1. Taxonomy (NCBI): domain Eukaryota; kingdom Metazoa; phylum Chordata; class Aves; order Accipitriformes; family Accipitridae; genus Elanoides; species Elanoides forficatus. The sequence goes on along the minus strand of JAOBAS010000072.1, from coordinate 69,843,760 downwards.
CATTTTCCCAGATACAGAGAAATTAAATAAATCTGCCCGTTCACTAATAACATCATCATTCTGGCCAGCATTTGGTCCATTGTAAGTAACAATGTCAGCCAACAGATGCAGCACTAAATGTGAAAGAATTGTGTATTATTCTTGATTTCTCTCAACATATACTAAGCAGATTTGAAAATACATCATTCCAAAATCTAATTTTGTCTTTACCCAAAAGAAGTTACAAAATAAAACTGTTTCAGACACAACAGTTAGCAGTCAGAACTCACCAGTTTGGTATTTCTGAAATCCTCCTCCATATTTTCTGTTATATTCTGTAGTGTCTGTAATTGCATATCCATTTCCTGCTGCTTTGTGGAAGAGTATACTTTGCCAGTTAATTTGGATGGAAGACCTGAAGAAGGAAATGTTCTGTCATCTTCATGTACTATGTTCCAAGTTACACTAACTTTAGCAGAATCTGACTTCTTATCTTCCTTTTGCACTCGGCTTGATAAATTTTTCAGATGATTGTCTTGAAATAAAAAAAAAAAACCACCAAAAAACCAGTGCACCAACATCATTGAATAAACTGCAAATATTTAAGTACTGCAAGTAATTAGGCATAGCTGTGCTATACCTAATAGTATGTTTTAGGAGGCAGGAATCATCACAAAAGAAGTCAAATGTATAAAAGTTTTGATGTATAAGACTAAAAAACCAGGATGTGAATTGGGGAAAGGCTGCAGTTTTCTGTGGAAGATAAGAGTATTACAACAAAAATGTCCAACTTCTTTTCCTGATTTAAAACCAAAACGGTTTACCTTTCTTCTGAAGTGCCTCAGGTGGAATTCCATTAGTAACAGAAGCTGCTATGTGATGAAGTTTTGCAGTAGATGGAATTTCAAACTTCTCATTTTGCTGTGCAGTAGCTATCTCTTCTGCAGACTCAGGTATCATGGGCAAATTGTTAAGGATGTCACTGTCTTCAATGTCAACCACACTGATATATTCATGTTCACTCTAAACAAGAACAAGATTATGAAGAATTATACAGTATGTTTTGCATATCTTGTTTATAGTACATTGTTAACCATTTCCCGTGTTTACCTCTTACCACTTTGAGTTGAAAGGCTTTTTGTTTTTGAGACAGAGTAACTACAGTCTTCCCTATGGTATTATGCAACTGACTCATCCAGATATAAAGAACCCAAATTCATGAGGTAAAACAAACGGTATACTTAAAATGTATTTTAACCATATGTACATTGGACCACTAACCAAATCAGGTGCATCAGACAGAAAGGATGGTAAAGGTGTCTCATTCAATTCAGTGGGGAATCTCAGGTTTAAATACATGTCTGGTGGTAGTATCTCAGGGGCACTAGGTGATTCTATGAGAAAAGAATAATAGTATTACACTTAGAGTAAAAGCCATGAAAATTCAGACAAACTATTTGGAAACAGGTCTGCATTCTCTAAATGATAAGAAAAGCTTTGATTAGCATTATTTTTTAAAAAATAAAGATAGATAACGCAGCTTAATAGGTTTCTTTAACATTTGCTTCTAACAATAAATTACTAATTTTTCATTTTGGTAATAAATTAGCAGAAAAATACTCAAAATATTAAAATCAAAGCAACATGCTGCAGTCTAAATTGCTATTAATTTCCAATACCTTCCTGCATCTTTACTTGATCCAAAGAAATGATACTACTCAGCTAGAAAGACCTCTAATAAACTACCTGCAAAGAAGTCATGTGACACAGTAAAATACTCTTTCAAATGGAACAACACTGTTGAATTTTAAAACAAAGGAAATATTAATACGCTTACTTGGTGCCACAGAGAAAATACTTAGGTACTGAATTCTATGTAGTACAATTTATCAAGGATTTATAAAATGGGAGGAGAAAGCCCAAACCAAAATAAGTCTTCTTTAGCCCAAAATTGAAGTTACCTCTCATTTTTTGTTCTACAAACTGACCCAAAAGATGACTGATTGGAAATAAAATTCCTGCTTGAGACTGGAACATTGTTACTTGGCATATGGCTGTTACACAACACATGCACGGAACAACTGTATAATTAGCTGAGCTACTACAGCTCGATTTCATGTGGAGCTGTGATCTGTCATAACATCCCACTGGTCAATCCATTTGGTCTACGTAACACCAACCGCCCAAGATTAAGTGGCAATAAATCAAGCTAAAATCCACAAATGCACCTCCTCATACAAGAATACAAAAGCACAGGTACACTGCACCATGAAAAATTCCAGTCAAACTTTACATAAACAGTATTATAATTATTTCACATTTGGTTTCAAGAAGTCAGATAAATTAGCATCTTCTTACCTATATCCTGCATTAAGCTACCTCATGTACAAAAAACATGTTAATATTGTAATATTTTTATAGACTTCCCAAACAACAGATGAAGTAGAGAAAGACTGAAGCCACACCTGACACAGGAACAGACATGACCGACTCATTTTTTCGAACTTCAGAAACCTCATTTCCAGCACTGATTCCAACATCCTGATACGATTTCAGCACTTGATAGGAAAAAAAACACAAACCAAAACCAAAATGTATGAATTTAAGGGAAGCAGACACTAATGGTGTTATCTGTACATTTCTGACTTCCCAGCTCACAATCAAAGCAAAGTTTTGGGGGAACAGGCAGGGAAACAATTGCAGTCACATGTGAAACATCATCTAAAACACATTTAGATAAAGTCAAGCTAAGTTAAAAGGAGCTTTCAGAAAAAGTCACAGCAGAACTGACTTACAGAAAGCATGTGGAGACTCTTACATAACTGCATCAGTAATATTTTAACTAATATTTTGTAATTTACGTTCCAAAACCTTCTGGTTTCTTTTGGAAACAAAGAATTACAGTATAAAAAACCGTTTTTGAATTTAAAAACTTACTCCATTTTTGAAACTGACCAAATACCACAATTAAAAAGAAGCAATACCAGAAATAGTTGGCTGCTGCAGGTCACCCAGGTAGCACTTACCTGGGTGAGTATTTGTACTTGCATCTTGAGTTTCTGCTGGTTTTTTTCCAGTAGAAGCCATGTAATGTAGATCTGCTGAAGTAGTAATTGCTTCCCCCATTATGTCTAAAATGTGATAATACACAATAGGCATCCATAAATAATGCAAGAATTAGAAATCTACGGAAGCAATCATATTAACTCAAAACTCATAGCTCCAACAGATTTTTCTTTACATTTCTGACATATAATTTTAACCTTTCTCTATGCGTACTTCATGAAGTTTGTGCTAGCTGCCTTATGTGAATATGCAACTGTACTGAAACTCACAATGTTACGTTGAATTAAAAATCAAGGCTCTGTTTGAACATGTAATTTTTCAATTAAATATTTTAGTATGTTGTACAATAGCAATTTGTTTCATATTTTAAAAGGGGGAAATATTTATGACATGTATACCTTTATTTCTTTTTTGATGTTTCTACAGAGCTTTGCAAGCCAGTATTTCTCCAAAGCCAAGTTTCAAGCTAGAAATACTGTAAACATTCAGTTTCTTTTAAAAGAGCCTTAAATTTCATGTAATTGGAATATGCACGCAAATAAAATTGGAATAATATATTTTGAAAACAAATAAAATTATTTAGAATTTGAAAGCATTGTTTACAGCATTCTTTTGATGAATCACTTGAACAGAAATCACTGTCAACCATGACTACTGAAAATCACTCAACATATTGTTACTATTTCATCAAGTCCATTGTTTACAAACATAAATACAAGATTATTACTTATTTTTAAAAAAACTTAAAATAATTCTATCATTTTCAGGAGAATTATTCTGAGTTTACACATAATTGATATGAGATCTTAAATCTGCCTGCATCTTTCTCCACAGCAAGTCCCTAAAAACTGACTATCCCCCAAAAAAGACTGGATATCTGTTGTACATCCTGAAAAGTTTTCCACATTTTCTGGGGAACGATCCCATAAACTATTATGCTGTATTGCCCACAGACTACACATTTTGAGTTTTTAACATCTTGATGACTACAGAGTTTTCCTTTGAAATCTAACAAACTTCTGTTCTTTGATTTATTTTATTTAAGCACTCAAAGCATTAAAAAGACTTATACTTGCCCATTGAAATGAAAAAGTCATCTTGAAGGTAAGATGCAGATTTTGCTTGTTGATCCTAATGTAAGGAGAAAAAGAATTCTCTTTAAAAATAGCTCCAATGCCAATTAAAGGCTTTCTTGATGCTATTAACTTTCCAATATACCTCCTTTGAGTAATGACTTGGGGGGGGGTGTGTGAAATAAAATTATTGTAGTGTATTTTTCCTACCCATTTTTTATTTCTTCTGATCCATTCCAACTTAGTGGAATTACTGAATATGTAACATTCTTTCCCATATGTACCTTGGGGTGATCTGCAGTAACACAAAGTCCTCATTCTTCTTTTTCGAGTATATGCTATCTCTGCCGTACCATAATTAACATCTCCCAGGTCTGGTGAGATTCTCCAGCTGCTGTGCTGGACAGGGAAGTCTCAAAAAAGGTATGGTATAGACTAGAAACAGAGCCTGCTGCTCTGCGTAGTGATCTAGCTTTAAACCTGGTAGTGTTCTAGCTTGAAATCTGGAACTTGCAAGGATAACCCCCAAATATGTTAAAAGATATCAGAAAGGCCTATGCAAAAAAACCCCAATAGAAGTGCATAAATCAAAACCCAGGCTGACAAAGATTTTCTCTTCTCACTTTCTTGGCTGAAACAGAACTGAGACCTTGTGCTCCTGTCCTCACTCTTATATCATTGTCATCTAGCCTCATGTGAAGACTAATGGCTGTGTCCTTTGTCCTAGCATTACAGCTAGGCTAAACATAATTTCTTGGGGTTTTTTTAAGCAATTAGTGTTTGTGTATATATTTACGTTAAATGTACATACAGACAAATATCCTATCAAAACAGACAAGTTCATGTGCCAGGAAAACCAAAACCAACCTTGGAATACTTTACAAAAATATATCTCTTGTTTAGAGGAAATGCAAATACATGAATAAAAGATGTAAACTGTTTCTAGGCTAGAGCCTGGAAGAGATTTACATGATTGTTTTGGTTTACAGTTTCCTGATCCTTTCTTTCCTGTTATTACTTGAATGGAAAAAGGAAAAAAAAAAAAAAAAAAAAAAAAAAAATTATATACCCCAGTCCCTGATT
>JAOBAS010000072.1:69825347-69838459 GCA_025311575.1 Elanoides forficatus | reverse complement strand
GTTTTTTTTTGTTTTTTTTTTTTAGTAAAATGAAGCAAGGTCTCCTTCCTAGCCTAGAAGATCTACTTTTCTATACTTTCCCTGATTCAACAACCATCGCTGTATCACTAATACTGATGATGGAGTCATCTGGGCAGAAGGACACACTTGTTTTCTTCTTTTCTTCCCTCTCTTTCATTTGTTTCTTATCACGCCTCTTTTGTCTGTGAATATATTAATTACAAATAAAAAATAAGAACTGCACTGAAATAATAAAAATACCTATCATTGTTTTCTAAGAAATATCACTATTAAGAAATACACACTGAAATAAAGATGGAAAAGACAAACACAACTGTTGCATACAGATCAGTTCAAAGCACTACTTTTGCCTACCAGAAATCTACATAAAATTGTTGTAGGAACTCATAAAAATACTTAACAATCACACCAAAATCTGTTGTCTAATAAGGTATTTATATCAAACATTGCAAAATGCATAACATTCCATATCTACATTTTGTGTATAATACAATAATCATTACTACACAAAATGCCTGTAAGGAGTCTATAAGAAATACTCCAGCAGGAAACAAACCTGTTATTGAAACTTTCTAATTAACTATTTTACTGAAAAAGTTGCAAATTTTCTTTAATATCTGATAAGTAGATTGTAAGACAACAATTGCAGCTTCAAGCATTTCAGCTGTAATATCAAAACAGGTATTCTAAATTCCAGCTGCAGTTACATACAGATCAACTGTTTTTCACCTTAAGAGTGGAAAACTCATCTTAGTGTCTGTTTCCAACACAGTTAAAAGCATCATAATAAGAAGCAAGTGTTCTGTTCTAGATGTAATGGTGCTATTAACTCTTCCATGGAAAACACAGATCTGTGAAATCTGGAATCTATTGACATTATATGAGAACTGAACAAAGATATGCATGCACCTTAAAATAAGTGTTTTAACTGCTTGTGCAATCAGTTACCAAAGAATAAATCAATTTTCAAAAGTAATGAATAACATACCTACCAAAACAAAATAAAATATCCCTTCAGCAGGAATTTTGCTTATCACTGTCTGGATTCAGAAATAAACCCTGTATCTTGAATTGTATTGAAAGAACGTAACCCTTTCCTTCTTGAATATCACTACTAACACTGACAATATGCAGTGCAGACAGTAGTCTACTAAGATTCATTGTGTAAGCAGCAAACTATTTCATAAACAGGACACAGCAAACAGCCAGATGACAACAAGACTTTAAACTACATATACCAGTATGAAAAATACTTTCCCTTGAATCTTCTTCCCACCAGCTTGGTAACACCAACAACCCCTTCATGTCCTAATGCTATATTTCTTCTGCTGTGTCTTTACTAATATTTGCCATTTTATTCTCCTCCAAGAGAATTACATCCAATTCCACTTTATTTGAAGCTGCTGTAAAAACTCCCACTGATTTCAAAACAAGAAGGTATAGGTTACCAGTAAGTCTTTCAAAATGAAGACCCACTTTTAAAGTTTGGCTTGCCTTTTTCTATTATTCTGCACATCTCTTAGTTCAAATGGTTCAACATCAGTTTTTAGTAACTGGATAGGTTCAGTTTGGTCTTGTCCAAAGAAGGTACTGGGCACAGTATGATGCTGGTGGCGTTGCTCAAATGCAATCAGATCTTGAAGTGGAATGAGTTTTGGTGCCTGAAAGTGTTCAGAGAGAGAAAGAAGCAAAAATGAAACAATGATACAGGAAACAGAGAGGGGAACTGCAGCCAGATTAGATGAAAAGAGCAGGTCCAGTTTGGATCTCAGTTATACAAACACAGCTACTGTAGCAATTTGTAGAGAAAGTGAAAATGTAATATTAACAGCATGAGACCAGAATCTCAGCTAATGTGTATGTGTAAACTATTTTCTGAAACTAAACTTAAAGATATGAATTTTCTCCACAGAATGCATTTCACTAATATTTGCATTATGTCATGTATGTAGTTGAGGATGAAGGTAGGAACTGTGCAATGTAGACAAGGACTGAAGAAGCACCTTTCAAGGAAAAACATTTCCATTGCTTTCAACTGGAATGTGCAAGTGTATGAGAGTTTATCAGAACAACATTTTTCAAAATATCAGGTTCTCGACACCCAGAAGATTTTACCAAGCGTTTTAGCATTCTATTCTGCCCTTACAAAAGAGGATTTCTTACTGCATTCTTTGTTTTTCTGTGAATAATTCTATTTAAATTTCTGTAAAACCAGAACTATTTTTTACCATATAAATATTATCCAGTATTTTAGAGAGTAAATTCCTTACATTCATTACTAATAGGCTGAATGTTGATGAACTATAGAATGTGGAATCAATCTAACATCACTAAAAACATTTCCAAGCTTGCAGCATGCCTCATATTGACATGCCAGTAAGAAGTCACCTTAGTTTCAGATCCCTTCTGGTAGCTGTGCTGAACACTTCCAAATTCCATAGTCTTGATTTTGATGAGCAAGAAACTATGAAACTGAAAAACCCCTCCAACTTAGAAAAATATATTACTAAAATCCAGTACCTTCTTTTTTTGAGGTAAATTAGCATGGAGTAGTGATACTCCAGTGTGCTGTACTGTTTCTCTGCAGTCAGTCTCCTTTGTTGCAGGTTTAACAGGTATTAAATTAGTACTGAGTGACTGCCTTACAATTGGTGGAAGTCTAGGTATTGGGTCAAGTTGCAAGTGCAACAGTGGAATACCAGCCAGGTTCTGAGCAATCAGTGCTTTGTCCTTATTCACATTTGCAGAGAACTGCTGCTGAGGTGGAACTTCTTGCTGTCCTTCATACTGATCTAGATTCAGGTGTCTGGGAGGTCCCTTATGCACTGTTTCTGCCCATCTTTTCTCTTCCTCATGCATTTGCCTTCGGATCTCAGTGTCACATCTACTCATGTTCAAATCTTCTTTTGATTTATTCTTCCTTGGTGTGTATGATGACTGATAGTTCCATAAAGAATCTGATGAACTCCAAGCTACTCGTGGTACTGGGGGTGGTCTAGCAAAAGCTGATGACATTTCTATTGGATGTAAAAATGCCGGTTTGAAATGATAACCTGATTCAAGCTTAAGCAAAGGAAATCCATTCGAGTGATTCAAGTTTTTTTCAATAGGGATAAGCTTCAGTGTTTTCTGGATGTCTGAGGAAGGAGCTAGGAGATGAAGTGGTTTAGTAGGGGCTGAAGAATGTAGATCTTGAGATGGTGGCATAAATCCTGTTTCTTTGCTGTGGCTTTCTAATAGGCTTAAAGAAAGATTCAGGCCCAGATGATTCTAAATCAGAAAACCAAACAAAACAGCATTAATAGCAACCATGCACTAAATATGCACAAAAATGGTATAAACCTTTTTTGCCTACAGCAATCACTACAAAAACATTTCTTAATTTAACAGGACAGATAACCTATCAGGTATACAGAACAGTCTTCATAAATGACACTCTGATGTACTTACTTTTATACGGCCACTGTTGCTTTCATCTCTTAAACTACTCCTTGGTTGAAAATCAGAGCTCTTTAGACGAGGTTTTCCTTTATCTTCTTGAGTGGGCAGCTGTGTTTTCAAGGAGCCACTGCCTTCAGCAGTGTGTGCAGGCTGGCTTCCTTCCAGGTGAACAGACTGATGCTGTTGCAAAATTTGTTGCACATTTGGCAGGTTGGCAAAGGATGACTGCACTATTTGCATTAAACTCATGAAGTTGATTTGCTGTAGCTGAGTAACACACAAAGTTAACGCTGTAAACAACTTTAACAGGAATCTTAGCAAAAATTCTATGTCTAGGCTACGTTATAACTGTTCATTATCCTGTTAATATAGGTGACAAAATAAACAACATCCCAAAGTTTCAATAATGATTCGTGTGATTTTTTTTATTGCACTGGACTTTCTTCTACGATATATTAAGTATCTCCCACAGACAGATTATGCTAAAGCAAGAAAAATTCCTTCACTTTTTTGGGGAAGTTTGAGTAAATGTAAGGTCACATAAAGATGTCTCCATGTACTAACAAAAATTAAATCCTAGTACAGCTGCAAAGTTACTACAGCTTCAGAATTTTTCCTAGTCTACAGTATTAGAGCACACTGAGTTATGTAAACTAAAACACAATTTTATTATTATATTATGTGTTTTCTTGAGTCAAAAGCAGGAGTTATGTCTAAAATAAGTTTTCACAATAGTTTACACAGCACTGGAAACCTCTTTCAAAAACCACCACAGACAGAATACATTTAAAATAGTAAATATCTCCATTGTTTTAAATAACACAGTTCATACTGTGAACACTATTTTCAATAATGAGATGCTCTCACCTGAACTAACTTAAACATTTCATCTTGGAGCATCTGCCTAACCCTTTCTGATGTGTTTAGTTTCTCTTCTGTAGGGACTTCTTCCTTGACTTCTTGCTTCTTTGCACAAATGGAAGTATTGGAGGCAACACTTGACATACTTGACACAACAGTCTGAGAAGGCTGACCATCACTTAAAGAAATCTCTGTATTACTTCAGAAGAAAAAGAACAAAACTGTGAAAAACATTCATAGTTCAGAACACTTATATGAGGTTGTCTCAAATCAATCCAGAAAATTTTAAGGATAACTTCATTTTTCTAAAACATAATTCATTTGTAGGAAATATCTAATAATTAACACTGCACAATCTTCATTGGTGAGTATGTATGACATCTTTTTCCTAAAGCTTCCTAATATATTGGATGAAAAACTGTAGTAAAGATGCAAGTTCTATCTGATTTTTTAGTCACAAGGGTATCTGAAATGTTATCTTCACTAGAGACACGGCAGAAAACAATGATTTGACAGAAAGAGGGCCTGGTTAGTCATAAAACCAAACACCTGATGGAAAATGGAGGACATTATTAGCTGAAATAAGAGAGATGGCAGATTCAGTTTCAGTTAAATAATTAAATATGCCTTTACATATTTGGAATTAAAAATCAACAACAAAATTTCTGATCAAAAACCAATTAAAATAACATGTACCAGATGATACAATATACTGAATTTTCTTACAGAGAAAATTACATGTTTTGGGAAAAACTATTAATTAGACAAAGTCCTTAAATGAAGAAGAGAGGGTTAGGATTTACATTAAGTAATAAAGAAACTGAAAGATTTTACCTACATCAACAGAAATTGACCCAAAAGACATTTCTCTATTTAAGAAAAATACTGTCATTGCTACAGGTACAGGGAACCTTTGGAGGATTTTTCACAAGTGAACAGGATGGCCTCCAAGCATGTGAAGAAATACAAGCATAAAGCAATGGCTCATAAGTAATACTGAAAAGGTTTTGGATATGTAATAGGCATGAAGGAGCACAGGAAATCTTTTGGAAGACAATCAGTAAGTGTAAGCATGGCCCAAAACCCTGAAAGTTTGAGAACAGCTTTTTTAAAAAAAGCTGGCATGAACAACTTAAGGAAATGAGATTAGAGACACATGAAAATGGAATCCAAAGGAATGAGTAGTTCAGATCTTCCTCTAAACTGAAAAAAAACTCAGAGAGGACTGCTCGGGAAGTGAAAACCTGAGATTGACTCCTGACCCCTTTTCCCCAACTCCAACATTCTCCCTGTTTACAGAAATATTATATATATATTTATGTGTGTCTCACAGTTGCTGTAGGACATATACATGCTAATAATTTTATAAAAAAATATGAATATGATGTTACTGGTTCAGTGTTTTCTGTAACACTGTATCTTCTATAGTAATATTATATAATTATAATGATTCTGTCTGAACCAGAAAACAAAACTATCAGTTCTCTTGAAATCTGGTAGCTCTGAATTAACATGTTTGATTCATGTGCTATTCTGGACACTGTGCAAGAGTATGTGATCCTCAAGGATTACAGCACAAAAAGGTTTCAGAAAAGCCTACTTGGTACTAGAGTCTGCAGGTACAGTATACTATACCTGCAAATATTTTGTTATCAAATCTACACATCATGTTACTTCAGACTGAAAATTTAACAGGGATATTCCATTTTTTATTATAGAAAACATTATAGGTTTATCTTACCTGGGAACTTCTGCACCTTGTTCTAAATAGAATGAGTGAGAAATGGTACTAGTAACAACAGGCATGCTATAAAAAAAGAAAAAACATATATTGTAAATACTACAATACTACAATAATTTGTTACGCTGTTTATTTTCATTTTATGTAAATTTAAATACATATATGTGTGTGAGTATCTATCTCTAACTTCCTGAAAAAGTACTTTAAATAGTATGACATAAAATACCTGAAAGCCACCTGATCAGAGCTATACCAATCTGCATTGCTTCAATTACTGCACTATAGTGCCATTTGAGTTGGTAAATATTGACACTCATGCTTTGTCTCCCTAGCAATCAGAAACTGATGCAAACAAAAGCACTGAAAAGGTTCCAGCTATTCAACACTAACAGCAGGCAAAAAAGAGGTTGATCTGAGTTGACAAAAGAAGAGAAAATGCAATTTAAGCAATATTGGTAGTATCACTACAATGTGCATTCCTAAAAAAGAAAAGCCAGTTATCATAAGAAACCCTTGAGGGCCATCTTATGTGTAGTTATTTTTGCTTCTTTCAAAACAAAAATATATCAGTTTAAAACAGTAGAGGATTCTAACTCTTTCTAAAATTAAGCCATTTAGAAGTTTTCCCACAAATTTTGTATATACAGGAATATTTATTTATATGCCACCACAATTAATAAGATTTTCTAAATATTAAGACATTCATGCACTGCATATCAGAGGAAAAGGTTTCATTACTACAAATTTGGTGGCTTCAATAAGAAAGCTAAGCAAAATAATAAAAATACATTGATCTTCTTCTGTCATTAACACATTAAAAAAAATCTCAGAAGACCAAGATGACTCATGGTAAACATAAATCCTGTGTTTACAGAATATAGCATTTCTTCCCTTGAAAAACTTCAGAGAAATCAAACTGAGCTGTAATCTATTCAAACAGATGATGTGACAATCAGGTTTATGGACTGTTTCTATAATTTTATATACATTATATTACAAATGTAGAGATATTTTTAAAAAACTAAATTCAAAAAATACCATAAGGAAGTAAATTTCTTTGTATGAAATACCTCTCTCCCTCCCTCTTTCATGAGCTAATAAGCTTACCACCCATATCCATTTTTATCTCACCTTCTGCTTCCTAGACACCAACCTCTCTTTCTTCTACATTGTTCAACAAATTAACTGTTAAAATCTCCTAGAATAACAGTTCTCCACCTGTATTTAGCCCAAATATGCTGCTCCTATTTCAGGTCTGGAGAACGAATTGTGCATCTGAAAGCTTTTCCAGTTCTCCTCTGTCCTTTTCCCAGATACAAAATACACCTTCCCACAAACCATGCCTCTTTTATTTGATCGTTACTAAAATAACCACTCATCCACCCAGCACTTTGTACATGTGAAATACCTGTACATGTGAAATACCTGTACATGTGAAATAGAAGATGACTGGTTGCTATAAACAACAGCAAGAATCCATTGGGTCTTCATTGGATACCGTAATTAACAAAACTACTTTTGATTTTTAAGCAAAGTTAAAAGACAAATTAGAACAACAAAAAGTCTCTCACACATTCTGTTCAGCCTTTTCTTCCTTTGTCTCTTCCGTCTTTTGATCTTCCTGGGGACTATCAACACCTGAAATGGAGACCTTCTGGAATATAAAAAGATGTATCTGAACTTGTAAATTTTTAGATCCCCCTTCTGCTTCAACGAAGTATTGTTTTATTAGACTAACGCAAACATACTTCTGATTAATCAGCTACTCAAAAAAAATCTGGCTGAAAAATAATCAAAATTACATACTTATCAGAAGACAGTTACAAATCAGAAATAAGGAGATGTCTTAATTTTCCATCTGACCATCTTTCTTTTTAAGTCATTATTATGACTTTTTATTTTCAAATTCATATCCATATAGTACCCTGGAAATATACTCTGCTAATCTTGTACCCCTTAGGTAAAAACAAAAATGTAGAAACAACCCTATTATACACAAACTATCTACAAACTAAGAAATTGAAACAAATGCAGGATTTTACACACCACAGATTCACTGTAGTAAAATGCATTGCAGAACTGAAGACCACAATACATTTATTGTTTCTAATCCCATTATCTGTGCTCAATCTAGAGTACTATAAGCAAGTAAAGCGATGGCATTGCAATTCACGTTTCAGCATAATAGCCCTTAGCCATTTTCAAAGAAAGGAGACTTATGACCAAAGACAATGAATGAAAAACAAGGCTCTTTTAGAGATCCAGATTGAGTTTTCAGACAGGAGCAAAATAAACATTTTAATATGTTTAAAAATAAGCAAGCATGCAAACAAGTGGTAGAGTCTTTACTTAATCACCCTGTGACAATTTCAGAGACAGAACACATTTTTAAAGAAAAAAAGTTGTTAATACAGCTTTCTAGTATAACAAAATACCCACAAAAATGTGGTCTATTAACCAGCAGATCATCTGTTTTTTTTCAAGTTACATGCTTTTGTGTATATGTGTGCATGCATAATCTTATATATTTATATGTAGTATTAGACATTCTATAGATTTAATGTAATTTTTATGTATATATATTGATACATATATATAGGCATACACATATTTAGCTTTACAAACAACGAATTAGTTTTCAAAAGTGTTCACAGAAGATCTTACTTTACTAGTTTAATTACTTGTGACTTTTATTATCGATTTAAGCAGGAAAAAAAATTCACCAATCCTAAATGCTTTAAGCCTGCTCTCCATTTCTTAAGTATACTGAGGAATTCAGGATATTTTGAAAAGAGTATTCATAATAATTTGATGCTTCTATGCAAGATGGTAACTTGCCTTTCCTCTTTCATGTTCTACAGGTTTGATCTTGATAGAGCTATTGGAGCAATTTGGAGTTTCATATGGCTCCTCAAAGAACTCTACAAAATAAACACAAATACACTAAATCAGAAAACTATATGACATACAGTACTGTTACGTGATTTCTGCCAACCAGTCACATTAGTCCACTTTTTCCCTAGTGAGGAGAAAGGGGCTGAGAGATGTCTCAGCAAATTCAAAATTTGTGTTATTACTAGTCACGAAGCATGCACCTGGAATTTTTTTTTAAAAAAGCAGCTTATTTTTAAGGTAGGAATATGATAAACTTAACCTATGCATATTCAGCTCTTACAATTTTCAAATCCTATTTTACACAGTAGCATGAATATTGTTGGAATGAAAGTAAATGAGAGAATGAAATGTGTTATTGTACATTTTCCTATCTCTACAGCAAAAAGAAGTTACATAAGAGAAAAACTCATCAGAAAGTCTTGAGAATGCAATCATATAAAATTTAGTTATAATATAAAATGGATACAGTAATAATTTCAATAGAACAATGAAAACTTATTTCTGTTTTTGGATTAAATCAACAGAGGGACATATAATCCTATTCAGGCAAAACTCCTACTGTTTTATATGTCAGACTATAGTAAAAGGATATACCATAAAAACAAACCTTCTCTTTCTGACGTTACATCTAATTCCTCCAGAACAAATGGTCCCACTTCATTAAGACCTTCATTCACACAACGTACAGGATAATTCCCACGATTAATTTCCTTCTTATCAAAGTATTTTGACTTTGTAGACATTCTGGTAATTGGAATTACAAAATTTAATTAACAATAGAAATAATATAAGTATCTGACTTTGTTTAAGTACGCTGTTCCTCTCAGATTGCAGGCTAGTGCATAATTGTAAAAAAACACTGCTGTGATATAATCAATGTTCACATAAATCTCCTCCCTGAATTTAACTTAAACCAAGATTATTATTATTATTTGGTATAGCTGTGATATTTTATTGACAATAATGGTACAGTCTTTCGATGGGCTACTTCCAAAAAAATGTAACCAACACATATGATCTACCAAAAATGGTAGGTATAAACTGCACCATGACTTCAAAATCATCTGGTTAAGATTACATTTTTCTCCTTCACAGAAACTTCCTTTATTTAAAAAAAAAAAAAAAAAAAAATTGTCAGAGAAGACATAGAATAATGTCTCAGGATACTAATACCAAAGATCTTTTGTTTATTTAGTGCAGCAGAAGATGAACAGAAATGTCACAAAGGACATCAGGTTAAGGAATCTCCATCTTCAGAATTCTGTAAGATATTAACAAATAAAATATTTACTGCCTTTTCCATCTATTTTTGACATGCACACATATGAACATAGCTAGATTACAGACCCAGGGAAAATAAACTGATGTTGTGAACTTTCATCTCAACACAAAGAAAATTACACTTAAGAGAGTGGAAGTTATCTGAATTCTTTGAGAAAGCCATGATATCAATTATATCAGAAATCCAGATTCCATTTCCACATCACCAAGTTCGTGAACAACCACGTACAATTCAATTCATAGGTAACAGCTATATTGTTCATTGTTTTCTACTTAGAGGTATGTCTGCTGATGGAGAATATTTAATCTGCTTCATGCAGCTGTAAACAATATGCACGAGTTTGACTTTGCACTCAGAATTTAACATGTATATAACACATAATAACAGTAGAACTCTTAATACTGACATGCTGCTTAGCTGAGGAATTACAAACAACCAGATTTTTAGGTTAAAAAAAAAATTTACCCCAAACCAGTTTCACAAACATCATCATAGGCTTGTACACTCTGGACATCAAGAGGTGGACTGGCCAATATGGAAGAGCCTTCATCCATACTGCTTTCTTTCTCTGTCCTAGACTGGGCTTCTGACAGAGATGCAAATTCTTTCAGATATTGATTATCCGGACTCTATTAATGATAATAATAATAATAATAATGATAATGAAAATTCACTAGTTTAAAAAAAGATACCTGATACTTCAAAAAAACCCCAATGATTTCATACAGTATGTTTATGCTTAACTTCATATCCTTTTTTCTATTATAGAGCTGAGAAATTCTGGATTTGCAGTTGCCTGTGGAATTTGAGTTTTGCCCCTTTTTGCAGTAAGTGAACCAATGATCCTCTGAATTATCCAAAGGAAACATAAAATAAGAGACATCTGTCAGCATCAATTGAGCACCAATTGTCAAAGACACTATGTGACAATTAAATATACTCTATACAAAGATATACGGTAAGATTTGGCCTTCATCATGTGTAACACAAGACTCTAAAATTATCACTGAAGACACTATGAGATGCAAAAAGCTGTATCATCTTGCAGTTAGATGCACGCACAAAATTTTGGGAGGAAGTTTTAAGTAAAATATAGGTGGCACTTGTCAGAAACCAGAAAATGCAAACCAAAACCAAGACAAAATTGCTTTTAATTTGGGAGAAAAGCCTTCTCCAAAAAACCGCACAACCCTCTCCCCTCAAAGCCTTTCATGTAGACATAAAAGGATAAGTGATCCAGTTGTCCCTAAATATAAAATAAAGCAATACTCATCAGGTTCTTCTGGCAAATCTCTTCTTTTGCATTAATATACATTCTCCAACTCTCTGTAATAGTGCTAGATAAAAATTCAGAATTCCCTTTTCAGCAATCTTTAACTAGTTTAAATACTCCAGTCAGACTGTATCTGTCTCAAAGACAAATTAATCTAAACTCAAGTGTCCCCAGATAAACTATTTCTTTATTCTTTGTCTTGTTTTTCTACACTCTATCTCCAATACTAGGTTTCTTCGAAGATGATGTCTAAGATTAGACACAATGGCTGAACTTGTAGGAATTTGCTCAAATAACTCAGATAAATGAGTCAGATTGTAAACAGGATTTCCAAAGAGGATTTTAATCTCCAACGAAAGTCTTCCTACAGACCAAATTCCTGGAACATTTCTCTTTTCCTAGCAACCCTTAAAGGAAAGGCTGTTAATCAATATTCCAGGTTTTACTGGGGAAACAGTAAACAGTTTGGGAACAGAACTATGAGGTAAAAGATGTATGTGATTTTCTTTACTGGCATAACTAACTCACAAATTTCACTGACACTCATCCATCCTTTCTCTTACCTTAGATTTCATGCTCTTTGCTTGAGATCCGTCTCTGTGTAACTGTTCTAACAGCCACAAAGAAGCAAGGACAGCAGCTGCTGATGTTTTCACATGTATCATCGGGAGAATCTCTTCTAAGGAATCTTGCTTATTAGAACCACAGAGCAGTCTTTTATCAGACCATCTGATCATCCACTCAAGCAATTTTGCAATACTGCTCAACTTACCCATCAATTCTATAGCCAGTTCTTCTCCTGGTACAATATCAACTACATGAACAGTTTTGTAAATGTATTTAGAAGTTGCCTGAGTTTGCAGGCTAGAGGAAGTACGGTTAGGAAAGGTCTGGCTTGCTGGTGCAACGGTGACTCCTTGGTTGTCGCTCTGAGCTCTGTAAATTGACTTGTGTTTTAAACCAAATAATCCTTCTTTAAGTCCTTTTATTAGGTTACGCACAGAAGGTTCTGTTGTCTGTACAATAGACTGTACAATGGTTGGATTTTCCAAAATACTTCGGTTTTCATTACAGACAGATGTTGTTTCAGGATCACAAGATGCCAGGGTCACAGTATAGCAAGACCCTGCTCTAAACACACTATGGTTTCTAGTTTTGCCTTGTCGACGTTTTAGTGTTGTATGAACATCAAAAAAGAGAGAGTTTAACTCATGCTCTCGAAGAAGTCCAGAAAAGCTAGTAAGAAATGGAATTCCAAGGTCACTATACTTTATGAGGTCTCTCTCAAGAATGTAACTCAAAAAGAGTTCTAAAAAAATAACATATTCATCATCATCACGTTCAAATTCCCACGTACCAACTATAGGCAAATTACATTGGTTACGCATGTCTTTTCCATGTACTTTGTCTTTATGTTTTGTTTTCCAGTTAAGAGCTTTTATCTTGTGTGTGGTATTTTTGCTACATATTTCTCCTTGTCTCTGACGTTCATTATCCCTGTTAAGACAAGAAACATAAGTACCATTAACACCAAAATCCATTTCAAGAAGAATTACATGAAAAAATAAGTAAATGCAACGTTAGTTCTTTTTCTTCCT
>JAOBAS010000072.1:69807992-69819364 GCA_025311575.1 Elanoides forficatus | reverse complement strand
GAGAAGCTATTGCCTTTCTAGAGAATTGAACTTTTCAGTCTTGCATTTACTTGGCATAAAATTCTAGCAAAGCATTCTCACCAAGCAGGCATAAAAGAGATACACTATTAATAATGACTGTAACAACTCTTTTTATCAGTAAGCATGATGATCAAGGAAAAGGAAATATATTTGTTTGATCTCATTTACATATTATTACATTTTTTCTTCATGTCCTAGAAACAGCAGGATCTTTAATATACTTCACTAATTGGTTCCTGAAATTCACATAATATTATACTGCTCTACTTCCATTTCTACTCCTCCTGCTTGTCTTGAAATACGTGCTGCCTCATCTTTCCACTACCTATCGTACTTAGAGATTTTATATACAGCATGTATATGTGTGTGTGTGTCTGTTTGAAATAAAACCCTTGGAAATGAGTACAAAAGAAGCACCTACACAGTGTTTGGGATATGGCTTAGATAAAGATTAATTAACATTCACCTGCTGACAGGAACATGAAATGTGGTTTTGAAACACACAAAAAGAAAGCAAAGAATAGAGATCGTGCCAGTAAAATTTCTATAAAATGTAAACAAGGAGAGATTGATCTAGGTAACTGGAGGAACTTCAGCAGTAAAGTATTAAGTTAGGTTATGTGATTAAAAGCTTATACACACATACAAAGGAGCACAGAGACAACAGCAGGTGGGGGAACCTGAATAATACCTAGACCCATCTACTCACAATAGAAAAATCAACCCATGAGAGGCTCATGTCCACAAGCCCAGAGATGCATAACAGCAAATTATGTACTCAGAGAAACGGATGCCCTGTCCAGGCTCTGCCCAGAAAAGCCATCAGCCATAGCATCCAGGTATAAAACCCATCAAGGTGAGCCATTGGGAGTTGTTCTCTTCAGTACCTTTTGGCTTGAAAGGGATTACTCTCAAGGATAGGACATACTATAGTATGCAGGGGAAGAGCTTCTTGGGATTGCACAAGGCTCATTATGGGATCTTCAGGAAAGAAACCAAAGATATGGAATGGAGCCGTGGCAGCCTCTCCTCCTTTGGGCGCTGTTAGCACATATGTTTTCATGGGTGAGGAACTCTCTATTCTGTGTGTCTGTGCACAGGATTTTAAGTGCCAGCAACTGGAGCAGGACCACAGGTCAGAAAGCCTGTGTGTTTGGGATGCCAGCAACTGGAGTTAAGTCAAATCAAGTGCCAGCAACTGGAATGGGACCAGGGGTCAGAGTGCCCACGTATCCGTGGTGCTAGGATCTGTAGCAAGTGAGGCTATGTAAGTGAACCTGTGAGTGCTAGCAAGTATCAGGTCAGACTAACCCACAAGTGGAAGCACCCTGCGAGCTAGGCGTGTGCACATCTTGCTCTTGCAAGAGTGAGACCACAGGAGCTGACAGTGACTGGAGGGACTGGTGAAGACCTGGCCAACTGCTGGAGAGATGACTGGGAGACCTGCTTGTGCGCCTGCATGTCTCTAAGGGCAGGACAAAGGGATTTGGGTACTGGCAGGACCAAGGGAGTTGTGACCACCTGCCAGAAAGACATTGTGTGTCTCCAAGGGTGAGGCACCTGCAAAGACTAAGGATCCCAGACCAGCTAGCTACTGGATGGACTGTATATTCAAGGCCAGCTACTGTGGGGGTGCACACACAGTGTGTGTGCAGGGGGAAGAGGGTATCTGTGAGTAGGTCTGCACCAGAAAACAGAGTGGGGCTGGGGCTTTGGGGAGCTCATATATGCAGACACCAGCAACTTGGGAGACTCAGCTACTGGGTCTAAGCCCAGCTACTGGAGGAATCCACACTGTACATATAGGTATATATATGCAGACCTTCATCCTGACCAGCAAGACAGGGAAAAAGGATAGGATTATTGGTGCTGTTTCTGCGAGTACTGAGCATGTCTGTAGGTGTTAAATCTGTGTGGCCTGCTGTATGTAGGTATTGTGTATGTATGTTTGTGTATGTGCCTATGGGGAATACATTCTCAGCCTTGCTAGCTGCTGGACATGGGGGCATGGGACTGTCAGGCTATGAGATATCATCCCTTCCGCCCTTTAACAGAAAGGAAAGGCAAAAACTAAACACCACTATGTAACTAATTTTAAGTATGATGATACTTTCCATACTATTAATACATTTGCATTTGCTTCAGGGCATTTTTTTGTTTTGTTTTAATGAAGCTTCAGTTTTCTGCCAAATTGAAGTTAATATCACATATAGTCAAATAAGGTTTTGGCTGATACGCATGAAGAAGAAAAGACTAGTAATACGGTCCATTTCTAGAACAACCAAAGCCAAAACCCAAACCCCTATAAATTAAAGTATCCGAATACACTATAACAGAAGTATTTGAATACATTATAACAGTAATGCACACACTTGAGAAGACGAGGCAATTGTTTCTTTTTCAGACACCATATAACACAAATTATGCAGTGAAATAACATGAAAAATAAGCACAATTATTTATAACTTTATGTACCTGTAAATTGCTTGTATTTCATACATTCTGATGTTTCAGAAGTAGCTGGCTGTCCTAACAAAGATTGTAACTTTTCCTGAAAAGTCTGCATTGGAGATAAGCTTAATGGCAGGTGACGTTCTGTGTTTTTCAGTCTGAAACTGTAACAAGAAACCGTTCATTAATAACAAAGTAAAACCCACAGATAATCTAATGAAGCTCTGTTAAATGAATATCTAAGACAAAATAACTAATCTTAACATGTTAGGTCCTATACCTACGAGGAGTCTAGGATATGAATTTTTGAGGCAAAGGACATGCCTTGTTACAATAAATCTAATGCAAATAACATTAATGACAAAATACAGTATATCAGTTCTAAGCTCAAATTTACCTTGAGAATTCATCAGAGTTCTGACAATACAGCTGGTAGGCCACACCAATTGAAACAGACAGTTTCCAGTCCCCAAGTCTGCGTGTTAACCACACAGCTTCTGGAATGAGCCCAGCAATAAAGAACAAATCAAGAGCATATTCAGCTGTCCATACAGATGAAAGGCTCTGGTCCCTGACAGCTCTGGTAACCAAACAGCGTTGCAATGGAATAATACGAGGAGATAAGTCTGTGACACAAAAAACACATTTTAAAGTTTAAATAAATCTGCATCCCGTCAGACGAATAATCTAGAATTCATATGTTCACATTGCTTTTGGATTCATTTCGATGCACAATTGCTCTTCACTTTATTAGAGGCACACTACAGGGTTTATCTGCAGCAGGCAGAAGCAGCTCGTGCTATGATATAATAGGGAGGTCAGAGTAGGCTTAATAATGTGGTATATGCAAGCATGTGCAAAAGTTGTGTGTTACTCTTTAAAGATTTAATCGCACTGATGGAACATTTGCAAGTATGCTACATATGCTTAAGATGTTCCAGAAGATACACCTGAGATAAATGGAAGTTCTGAGTTTTCCTAGTATAATCATGTTGTTTCTTCTCACTGTGCTGCTTACTGTAGAAGACAGAAAGCTACAATGCATTTTTGAGAAAGAATAGTACATTATTTTAAAGAGAGTGTATAAACACAAAGTGAAGACAAACTTAGTATGTCCTTGTTTCTTGAGGTTTAGATTTGTTTTCCAATGTTTTACTTCCTGGTTTTCCTGGAGAGGTGCTGATTAACATTAACTCTTAAGGAGTTATTTGCTTCTCTTGCAGTTTCTGTTTACTTTTGAGGCGATGACATTATTTAGGGAAACATTCACATTAACCCAGCTTGTACAATGCAATTTTTCCAAGATTGTCTCACCATGTACGTAATCTTTGACTAATGCAAGTATTAAAATCAAGGTCTTATTTTGTAGGTTTTATCCGGAAAGTTGTCCGATTAAAACATCCAAAAGACCATGTAGAAATATGTACCACTGCATGCTGTAGTACAGAAACATTAAAAACAGTCAATGTATTCAAATACACTGCAGAAAATCTAACCAAAGTTAATATTGTAGAGAAATATCTGGCATTATAATATCAACTTACTTGTACTTACAATACTTCCAAATAACTCTTCATTCCTGTTGATATTAAATAGTTTTGAAAAATTAACTCTGAAACCAAAAAGTTCCTAACAAAGGAAATCTTTTAAACAGAATCTCTTGCAGAAAATACATAAAACACCCACTGTGATAAATACTAATTCTCAAAAAAACACTGAAAAGCAGGACTTAAATTAACAAGTACTATTTGAGTTCAACAAAAAAACCCCTTGACATTCTCACTTGTTCTGATGATATTGTGTCTAAAGCATTTTGGCTTCCAAGAGCTCAACTGTCAAATAAGCAAAAAATCGCTTCCTCTGGCTTTTCAGTTTGGGTCACGTCATATCACAGATCCAATTCAACTATTCGTTAAGCATTGCTTTTCTCTCACTTTTGGGAGGATCAAAGTCAGTCAGAGCCACATCCTTAGGCAAAAGTGGTGCAAGAACCATGACATTCTAATGTTTAATTTAGGTGAAAAAAGCAGAGCATCCTTTTACCTGTGTATCAGATTTAGACAACTAACCTCAAAGTATAGGAAAAATAAAAATTAAAAAAAAAAAAAAAATCAAGAAAAAAAAAATCAATATATTAGGAGGCAGTCCTAAAGGTCAAAAGAGTCCAGGAAAGCTGGACATTCTTCAAGAAGAAAATTTTAGAGGTGCAGGAGCAGGCCATCCCCATGTGCCAAAAGACAAGCCGGCAGGGAAGAAGGCTGAGCTGGCTGAACAGAGAACTCTGGATGGAACTCAGGAAAAATAAAAGAGTTTATGACCTTTGGAAGAAGGGACAGGCAACTTTGGAGGACTAGAAGGATGTTGTGAGGTTATGCAGGGAGAAGTTTAGAAGGACCAAGCCCAGCTAGAAATTAATCTGGCTACTGCTGTAAAAGAAAATAAAAAGTGTTTTTATGAATACATTAGCAACAAGAGAAGAATCTCCATCCTTTATTGGATGCATTGCAACAGGCTGCTCAGAGAAGTGGTGGAGTCACCATCCCTGGAGGTGTTTAAAAGATGTGTAGACCTGGCGCTTTGGGACATGGTTTAGCGGTGTACTTGGCAGTGTTAGGTTTATGGTTGGACTGCATGATCTTAAAGGTCTTTTCCAACCTAAACAATTCTATGATTCTATTCTATGGATGACATGATTCAGTTGCACACATCGAACAATTAACTTTAAATACCAAAAGTATTTTCAATAATCAAGAGATGCAAAACATTAATCCCTCCCCGCCCGACACACTCCTCAACAGAAATACCTGGAAAAACTAAGTTATTTTATCTTTACAGGTAATGGTGCTGAAAGTATATATCACCAAGTTAAAGCACGACAGACAGCATTGATATACATGTAAAAAAATGGTAAGACTTAAGCACAGCAAATTGAACTGCTTTTAGAGAAAATACCTTGTTTGATGTGAAGTGGATGCAGGATGTCAACATTGTGTGGGGGAAAGATATAGAGCAGCTGATTTGTGAAATAAGCAGCCATGAATCTTGCCATGGATCGAATCACAGCCATGGCAGTTTCAGTATGAACATCTGTTACCATCCATAGTTCATGCTGAAAATACTTGGTATCTAAAAAAACAGGTATCAAATTAAAACATGAGGAAAATGATTTTAAATTTGAATGGTAGAATTGTTTAATCATAGCTTGTAAAACATTTTTTTAAACAAGCAAACTATGGTATTACTTAATTTCTTGACAAGCTTTCATGACTTACAGAGCTTCATCTTTACTAATTACACACTATATTAAAAGACTTTTATACTAGGTTTTTAATGACTAGAGATAGACCTCTAGTATCTAAATTTACATCAGCATTGAGTCAAAAAAACTGTTTAAATTTGGAAGTTTAGATTTCATACTCGACTTAATAGAAAAAATTTACAAGCATCTGCAAAAAAATCCCAGTGTCAATTTAGTACTGGTCACCAATCTAAAATCCACTATTTTATCATGTTGTATCATTAAAAAAAAGTTAAATCAATATAAAATGAAATCACATCACTTCCCCCTTGTTCCTTTTATTCAAAATCGTTCCTTGAGCAGATTTGAATCCAAGAACATTTAACAGGCCATACTTTCACTATTAATTATACAATGAAAGTTGTCTAAACACTTACTCCAACAAGTGCAGCTCAAAGAACATCTGAGGATCAGAAAAAGATCTTTAAAGACACTGAAAACAGACTTCAGTCCAGTGTAAAGGGAAAAGCATGCTCTCAAGTGGGTGTGTGATGGCACAGAAATTAGATACTAGGTTATTCAAAGAGTATCAACATACCTTATCACATTTTTATGCAATATAAACATACCAGAAAATTTTTCCATCTGACTCACTGAGAGCTGTGATCGCCTCAGAATCTCTCCTACCAGATGATCACAGAGTCCCTGAGCCTCACACAAGTTATATTGATAAAGGTGGCAAAATAATATTGCAAGATAATATCTAGTCTGAAGAAAACACGCTCTTTTTCCTCCTGCATTGAAAGAGAAAAAATGGCAGAAGTCCAGTTGGAAAAGAAACAATAAACACAAGAACAGACACAGCAGGTTTGAAAGTACTAGTTTCTCCCTCTCCAGAAACATATCTACATAAACATATACTCTGAGAAGGAGTAAAAATCAGGAGCAGCTATTTTAAGAGATATGATCCTCCTACAACTTCTAAGTTATTAATGAGTTAATGCTCATCCACAACAGTTTTACTTCTAGAGATCTGGCAGTTTTCAAAACAATTCAGTGTATAATTGTTAAGACACAGACAAAGACAGGAGAGCTCAAGGGAGCTTAGCCTTCAAAGAAGGGATGCCTAAACCACAATGAAATTGCTTAAACATCCACCAAGCTTCCAATATCCTCAATTCTTTCTGTGTGAGGTATTCCTCATCATAATAACCAGCAAAAAAATTTTCTCATGATTCCTGGGAAGAGACTCTAGAATATCTATTTCAAATCAACTCCTAAATAAACTCCTGCCACAAATTACTTTGTTTTGTTGCTCCCCAAACACTAAGTCTTTTGATTTTACAGCTACAAAAGGAATTTTTGTTCATCCGTTTTTCATTGTCTCTTTCTTGCTCAGAAATATACCTAGAGCTTTTCTGTACCAAGTACTTCATAAACACAACAAAACTGTGATATTAAAATAGAAATGCACAGAATTTTCTCAGGGAGCAAGCAGACTTAAGTTTTGACTGGTATCTATTCAAATCCCAGCTTAATTTCAAATACGCATCCTTTATGTATCTTGCCCCCTTTTTCTGAAGGGCAAACAGACAGTCACAGATAACTACATAAAGTGATTATACAACTTATCCCTTCCACCCTCAAAAAAGATTTTATCCCTTACCTTTTGCCTTGATTTCACAAAGAGATCTTTTCCAGATATCCACAGATTCTCTGTATGAGCCTAAAAGGAATTTCTCCTCACCTACAAAAGTCACATATGTAACAAATTAAAAGTTTTATATAGTTAGTTTTACATGTGCAAACTTCAAGAGAGTAAAATGTGTATACAGTCTCCAGCAAATGTCTATTCTGAGAGCTAAACCTAAGTTTTGAGCATCTGAGAGAAGACGACTTTGAATACTCCTCACTGCCTTTTTTTTAAATTCCTGAATCAGTATTAAATGAAAAAAATAAATTCATGTTACAATTATTCATACAAGGTTTTCAGCAGTTAGGGTTTTTTTTTTTAGATTACACAAGGTTATAAATGTTAACTATAGTTAGAAACTTCAGTATTGAAAACCCACAATAGTTTATTAATGGGGAAAAGCATTTTCGCTTATCTGTTTTCATATTTCCTATGATGAGGAAGATGCTTTTTCATTGTAAAAAGTAGTTGCAAAATTACTTAGCAAGTTGAACACACCTGTTCTTTTTCAGTATAAAAACACTTTCAAACAATAGTCTATGGACTATTAAACATTTCATCTCTCTAAATGTCACCTCTCCACTGCTATTCCCATTCCTATTTTTAATCCACTGGTTCATTCCTAAATACTTTGACAGTAAAATAACTGCAAAAGAACACAGCTCCTGGACAAAGGAGGAGGGAAAAAAAAGAAAAGAAAAATAGCATACCACAGAAGAAAAGACAAGGAAAAATTTGCCACTTGACCCTGCTTATCAGCAGCTAGCCGGTTCAGCTGTTGGCTGGCCCATCAGCATGGAAGTTACTCTAGCTCATCCATGAACCATGCCATATCTATTTGGCAAACTCAATGTAAATAAAAGAAGGAAGGGTGGGAAGTTGCCTGTATTGTTAGGATGAGCGAGAGAGACATACAGAAGCTAACGTATCGTATGGAGTGACGTAGGAAGAGAAGCTAGAAGTATCATTTAACAGAGAGAGATCAAGAATATGGAGAGGAAACAGAATTATGGTGGGAGACATAAATGGGAAGCTGGGCTTATTAGTGTGGAAGGGGAAAGGAAAATAGAGCATAGGACAGTAATGTGTAGGAAATTAGGTTAGAAACAGATACTGTTCGCAAAATAAATACGCTAGATTAAGTCTATTATATTAGGTTTCATTAAATAAGAAGCTTAGTGAGGCTGACTATATTCAGGTACACAACATGCTCATGTCCACAGTGACCACATGGAGTGAACAGGATTTCTACACAGAAATCCAGTAAGAGATACATTGCCATACCCATCTACTTCAGAGGAAGTAACACAGTACAAGTGAGACGAGAATTCAGATCGTGCATTCAGATTCTCTAGGACGTTCTTCAAAGCAAATTGAAGTCAATATAGATTTTTTGTTTAGCTCAACAAGCTCTGAAGATTATAATACAATCTACAGGTGTACCAGGACATGAAGCATTTAAGAAAGAGTCCTGATCAGAATTTTAATGAAAGTCCCAGATTTCTAATCTGTTGGTATCCTGGTTTTGGCTGGGATAGAGTTAATTTTCTCCTTCGTAGCTGGTACAGTGTGTTTTGGATTTAGTGCGAGAACAATGTTGATAGCAACAACTAAAACATCAGTGTGTTAAGTAGTGCTTATCCCAATTTAAGGGTTTTTCAGTTTCCCATGCTCTACCAGCAAGCTGGTGTGCAAGAAGCTGGGAGGGAGCATGGCCAGGACAGCTGACCTGAACTAGCCAAAGGGATATTCCATATCATAGGACGTCATGCTCCTCTAGTATATAAACTCAGGGGAGTTGGCCAGGAGGGGTAGATCACTGCTCAGGCATTGGCCAGCGGGTGGTGAGCAATTGCATTGTGCATCACTTGTCTTTTCTTGGGTTTTATTTATCTTTTTTTGTTATATCCCTTTTAATTACTATTATTATTATTTATTATTGTATTTTATTTTATTTCAGTTATTAAACTGTTCTTATCTCAACCCACGAGTTTTACTTCTTTTTTTTGGTTCTCCTCCCTATCCCACTGCAAGAAGGAAGGAATGAGCGAGCAGCTGCATCGTGCTTAGTTGCTGGCTGGAGTTAAGCCACAACTGGTGGTCAGTTATTGTTATTTAGTTGAATCTAATTTTCCTAGTATTCAGTTAACCATGCAACTACATAACATTTTTACAAATTCTTTCCAAAGTACTAACCAGATACGGAATTAATCTTCAAATGTTGTTCTAAGGTCACTCCTGAAGACTGGAGGGTCGCTTGTATGTGACTTAAAAGCGATGAGACAACAGACTGTTCTTCTGCATTCTTGTTCACTTTTCTGTTCAGCTGCATCTGATACCAAACCACGTTCTTATACAGTAATTTCCATAGTACCATCAACCTGTAGTTCAAGAAGTATAATAATATGAAAATCATTAAAAGTTAACAAAGCTATTTACATCAGTTTCTTATATTTTGCATTATGTATCTGAAAACTAAATTATATTTTGTGTTAACAACTACATTCTTGACTTCAATGAGGGGAAAAAAATGAAACATTTTTTGCCTTAGTTTTGGTTTTTGACCAACAAACATTGATTCCTCTGAATTTGTGTAAATGCAGCAATGTACTTCATCACCCAACCACACCTCAAGTTAATCCCTTGCTATCTAAACAATGGGGAAATGAAATAACCTAGATAAACCTCAAAATAGGTATCAGTGTCTTTATAAACAAGACTGATTGAAAAATACAGTGAAAGCATAACCCAGAAAAGCAAAGACAGGGAAACAAAAGACTGCAGAGCATGTTTTTAGGGCTGGCAAATCCCTGCTGCCCAGCACAGTACTATTAGATGTACCAGCTCAGATATGTAATAAGCTTGCCAATACAAGCAAGTATACGTTGTCAGGGACTTGAAAAAGCTTGCACAGAACTGCAACATGTCTGTATCTTCCTCTCTAGCACTACTGCTCCCATTATTAATACATACAGAGTCAGTCATACGCACAGTGCTCAGTAACTGAAGCAGAATTAATCAAAAACATGGATTATCTTCTCCAAAGAAGAAATTTCACCAAAAATGAAATTTGCCCACCAAATTTGCAATAAACACAGTAATATATTTTAAACTCATTGAAGAAATACATTTTACTGTAGTAAGATTAAATTTCTGAGTTATAATGCTTCTTAGATTCTAAATCTCTGGAAAGGAACAGCTTGCTTGTATGATTAACACACTTGGACTCATGTGACTTCTGCAGTAGACAAATACTCCAGTAATAATAATACACTTTCCCAACAGCTGGATAGCATACTTTGGTTTAAGCTTCTTTCAAGTTTATGTGTACATCTTCAAAGAATAAATAGCTCTGATAGTTTATTAAGTTTCCACACACTCGTGTTCTTCTTACTGATCCGGGACACCATATTCATAATCAAGTGCAAACTTTGCTGAGTTAAGTTGACATTGTAGATACACTGCATGTGAGCAGCATCTTGGCTCCATGGAGTTTGGAAATGCTCCATGGGAAGGAGTGGAATGGGCAAGAGGCAGTAAAAGTTCCTTGAGCTGCAATAGCTGGACTGATGCTGCACTACCAGACCTGGTGTGAGCTGTTAACCCACCAGTTACTTCTGAACTGATTGGTAGTAATTAGTTAAGTCACCATAACTGAACCATATTCAGCTATAGGTCCGAGCCCTTATCTGCATGCTTTTCTCTAGGCTAAACAACCCCAGTTCCCTCAGCCGCTCCTCATAAGACTTGCACTGTAGACCCTTCACCAGCTTAGTTGCCCTTCTCTGGACATGCTCCAGGACCTCAATGTCTCTTTTGTAGTGAGGGGCCCAAAACTGAACACAGCACTCAAGGTGCGGCCTCACCAGTGCCCAGTACAGGGGAACTATCACCTCCCTGCTCCTGCTGGCCACGCTACTTCTGATACAGGCCAGGATGCCGTTGGCCTTCTTGGCCACCTGGGCACAC
>JAOBAS010000072.1:69797205-69807362 GCA_025311575.1 Elanoides forficatus | reverse complement strand
TTGGCTGGGTGTCCTGCATTTCCCCCCCCCCCCCCCCCATGCAAAGACCATTCATACCTTTTTTCTGTTTTTGCATCATGGTTTACTGCTCGAGGAGGCTCTCTAAGCAGAGAATTCAGTGAACTGAACTGTTGAGTAGTACTCTCATCAAGAGCTAGGAAAATAGGCACAGCAAGGGAATCAAGTTCCACGAGACTGTTACCATGAGGAGATGCAAAAAAATTCTCATACTGTAGTATGCACATGCTACTTAGAGTGTGAGAAACCATTTTCAAAAGACAGAAGCATGCCAAGATGTTTTTTGAGAACAACTGATCTTGTTGCTGTATAAGCATCAGTTTTAAAGTTTGTAATGTCAGTTTTGCCACGTGACCAGTCAGACTGGCTCTTGAATGCCAGCACAACACAGTTAAATACTGCTGAAAATATTTTAGGACACAATGCATCCAGTGAGTATTCTTCACAGACTTGTTTAAAGATGCATCCTGGTTTAGCAAAGAACATTTCACAAACTGAAGAATGTTGAAAAAATGGATAATGCAGTTCACTGTGTAATTCAGCAATGTATCTTTCTCTTCCATATTTTTTGAAATCCCTATCTGCCATGCAGCAAGGAGGTTCTTCTGAATGAAATACAGTTCCACTGATAATTTATCTTTCTCTTCAGTATTGTCTTTTGCATGGATAGTATCAAACACTGACGCAAATTCTAAGTGGCCTTGATCAGCTTTACCAACAAATGAATGGATTCTTTGGCTACAAAAGCTGGAAGGCATATTGCAAAACTGCTTTTTGTCATCCGATTCTTCTTCATAATCCTAAATCAGACAAAAAAAAAAAGAAACAAAAAACCCAACAGTTTAATTCAACTCTGTTGAGAGAGAGCATAGTCTGCAAGGACTCACAGTCTCACAAATGAGATCTTTATGCTTAATTAACTTGCTTAATTGCTAGTAAGTTTAATGCACAGCACTTTCATCTAGATCTCAAACTAAATGTGGTTATCTGTAGTTGTGCAGACAGAAATTGTCTAACAACAAAAAAATTACGCTGTAAACACATCAGCAGTTTTTATAGCAGAATGTAAACCCCTGTCCTTTATTAAGCACAGAGCATGAAGAAAAGTTTTTGCCAGATACTTGTAAGATATAAAAGCCATTCAACAACAAGAACAAATCAAAAGCCAAAAGCGTGAAATGGAGTTGAGAAAGGCTGCACAGTAACTTTGATCACAGAGCCATTCTTCCAAAAGCAGCATACAAATTTTGGAATCGATGGAAGAATCCTCTAAAATTGAGGATAAATATCTTATTTATTACAGACAATAATACTGTACTTGTTATTAATATACTTTACAGCCCCAATATATTTAGTAGTGTAATGTTACATTTTATTATAAAGTGAAGCTAAAGTATTAAACTACAATAAATTGATGTATATGTAGATCAGTACGTATTTTTCAAAAAGTTAATGCACTGCTGAAAGAAATGTTTGAAAATAATAATCAAGTATCAGTTGAGAAAAATAACCATATTCCTCACACCTATGAAGAAAATGAGAATTTAACCAAAACCAAATTACTTTAAATTTACCCAGTAAGAGCAAACATACCTAAATTATTTGAAAAAAATTATTCTTTACATTTAGAATACTTTAAAATTCAATCATTTGCATAATTATAAGTGGAAAAATGCTATTAAGTACCAGTAAATCCATGGTTTTCTCACTCATTTCTGTTGTGTCCTCCTCCAGGAATTTCGGAATGGTGGAAAAGATGGAACTTTGGTTTTGAGTGTGTTTTAAAAGACTAGCTTTTAAAGACAACAGTGATCCCAAACACAGAGGTCTCCCTTTAGACTAAAAGAAATAACAATAACGAAAAACATATTATTATCTGTCTCCAGCAAGATCAAACCAGACACTTTCTAAACAAAACAAGGAAATTGGTCCCTTCTGTAAAAAGCTTCAGTTTAAAAGTCCCAGACACAAAGGGAGAACAGGTAAGCAGGCATACATTGGACAGAAACAATCATTTGACCATGCTTCAGGAATGCATAATTCTCTCAGCACCGGACCACTTTACTTTGCTTCATGCTGAAAGAATCTGCTTTCTTGATCCTCGAAATGATCCTACGAGTTTGCCAGTATGTCGGGCTTTCTTGCATTTTTGCTAGTAACACATCTCTTCAAATCCTCAAATCCTTGCCCACTCTTCTTGTTTATGCACGAATACCACCATAACTCACTTCTCCAAAAATCCAAACCACAAACTGAATTGGAAGAGAAGTTGCATTAGATCAGCAAATGCAAAAATTCTGAACTTAGTATCTATTATATCTTATGTGGTTGGCCACAGTTGCAGCACCTCTTCCTTCAAAGGCTTCCCTTTTCCCAGACTTAATTTAGAAGTGACAGAAAAACAAACAAAAATGCTTTAAGCAAGCTTTAATTCACAACCTGAATTGAGGACCGAGTGGACACATACACAGCACCACTGGGACTGTTGCTGACTGTTCTAAAACAGCAGCAGCCTAAGATAGAGAGGTCTTACAAAATCCTTTCTGCATTATTCTGAAAGGATGAGTTGGTCAGAGTAGCATAATACCCATCAATGCTCCAAACCAACTCTATAGATAGAGAAATCCCAATTTCTTTCACAGTTCTAGAAAGCATTATAGCAACAGTTAAGACTGCCCCCTTTACTATAGTTTACTGAAATGTCACCCAGACATCAAAGGAATAAAATATCAGAGAAAACTGTGTATCCATTGTTTTCTAGATCAACATTGTTCTCAAAACAATTTTATAATTCAAAGTAATTTGCACAATTATCACAGTAAACTAAATTGAGGCATTTGGTTTAAAAATTCAGCATTTTTATATACACATGAAGTTTTTTACTAAAGCCTACAAAATAATTCAGAACCCTACCTTGGAGTTCAGCAAATTCTGATAGATATTTTCAAGATGTTGGGTTGAATCAAGCAAAAGGGATCTTATAAATCCTGATGGTGACAGGTTGTTAGGAAATCTAAGCACTGTTATCATGTATCCATCAGAGACAATGAGGTAGGGTAATCTTGAATGTGAAGCAACAGAGAATCTCTGTCTCATAAGGTCACTTTCAGAAGCTGAAGAACCAAAAGACTGACTAGAGTCTTGACAAAAAGAGTGCTGCTGTCTAAAACAAAGATACACCAAAAAATAAGAAGCAACTATCATATGTAATAATCATGAACAGAATAGAGAAGTAACTTACGAACATTTAATACTGCTCACACTACTGTCCCAATAGGTCCATTCAGAATTCTAAGGAAGCGTCCAGATTTTTGCAGGATGAGCACTGTGGATAACACTATTTATGCTTGCAACACACGAGTATATTGCTGCAGTTGCAACTTTTTTAATTTAAAGAAAAATAAAACCACCTTTCAGTATTCTCTTATTATTTAATTCATAAGTATTAAATGTATTTTTTCACAATTTGACTTTAAATTTCTCTATCACTTTCTTATCTAGCTCTTATTGTGTATGACAAGTGTGTGAAGATGAAATTCTAAGTAGCTTCTAATAAAGTCATATATAAAAAACCAAAAAATCCCTCAAGATCTGAATCTTAGGATTTCAGAATCAATTCAGACATTCAACAGAAATATTTTATATCAATGCGCAACTCTTCTTATACAAAAAAGGTCTTACAAAGTCCTTTCTTATAAAGAAATCGCTCCTTACCATGTTCCAGAAAGTTGTGTTGTGCATGTATTCTAATATCAGCCCCATAATAGTTTGAAATAATGTGTAAAATTACTGGGGGGGTGTTATTTCTTAATAATCCAGAAGTTACCAGATTATTTGAAAACATAGTAGCTGCATATATTAAATAAATAAACATAGTTAAGGTATTTTAATATATTTTAGTATCTGATTTTTCAACCGGACAGTGTAAGAAGGTATTATAATGCTTTGAATGTTTTCATGAGATGTTACATTTACACACTACTTGGCTTCAGTCACTCAGAATTAATAGGATTTTTTTTTTTTTTAATTAAGAGTTTAGATTCTGTTTTGTTTCCTCTAGTTATTCAGGCTGTTTTACTTTTTGTAACTTTCAACTTATGCTAAAAAGTGTTATCAGAGATCCTTCTAATCCCCCATGCACCCAGCGGCATAAATTCAAAATTTAGATCTGGAAAAATCAGACCCCCAAAAAACATTTGAAAAGCTTACTAGTTTTTGTCCATGAAAATATATTATTTAATCCAATTTCTGATTTGGAAATGTGATACAGAATATTATAGGTAAAATTAAACAGTGAGCAGAGAAAAAAGTGGATTAAAATAAATCTGCACTTTTAGCACTTCCGTAAGTTTAATTTCTTCTTACATCACAATAACAAGCTATTTTTAATTACTACTAAATACAAACACTTTTAAAAAACCTAATCACTTAATGTATACTTACATTGTCACAATGCCAATTTTCATGACGACAAACCCATTATAAGAAATAGAACTATGAACAAGAAACAGATATTGAGAAGATACAAGAAAAGCTAAAGAGTGAATTTGAAAGATGAAGTTTATGTAAAATAGTAAAAAAAATGTTAGAAAGTAAGATATATCATATGACAAAAACTTATAAATATTTTCAAATCCTTTTACCTGTATGTTATTAGTGGATGAAATGGAATAAACTCTGCTGGTCCAAATTCTACAGAGCAGCCAGAAGTAATCATGGTCAGCAATTCGCCCATACACGTCAACAAAATCAAAGATCCGCGTTTCAACACGCAAGCCAGGAAAAGACTATCAGGAGTCCAACTCATATCGCCAACCCAGTAAGATCTAAATTGGGTAGGGAAAAATATTTTCTCTGTCAAATCACTGCATTGAAAGGTTAGGGTAGTTAAAAAAAAAAAACAAACCAAACAGAAACACCCAACAGAAAAAACCCTCCCCAAACCCACAATACAAATCCAAAAATATCCACAACAGCAGCAGAAAATGCATCAATTACCGACCTGAAAAACTTGGATGGGACCATGTTATTCTTGCTGCTACAACCTTTAAGGCTACCCGAAATAGTTACAAAATTCAATGTGTTTAAAAACAAAATCTGAGTTGCCTAGAAAGAAAATGTAAAGAAAACATAATTGTTTTTATCAAAATGTCATTATTGTAAAAAACAATTTCTATTAGCAAGTTATGCATTACATTTGATGTACTGGAAACATTATTATACATGAAAGCGACACTGCACTTCAGTATTTATTACTATTTAGAGTATTTATTAATTTCTATACTTATTTCTATATCTGAAAAATAATTAAAGATTATTATATACTCAATATATAATTCAACATTCTTTTTAATGTAACGTTTTCTAAAACTCTGAAAATATATAAGATCACACTTCTCCAGTCTTACAGTGAATAACAACTGGAGTTTTGAAGGACTGCATCATCCCATCCTGGCACACTAAATAAGCTGGTCCATATTCCCTTTCATCATTAGCACTAAAAACTGCATTAAGATTTGGCCACTAAGTTGTTACAAGGAATAACATTATGAAGTGGGAACATAACCCCCAGTGCATATTTGGCTAAGGCCTGACTGAGAATCATCTTGAATCTTTGCAGATACAATGCAGTAACTGAAATTAATTTCTTTATCCTTGTATTTCTTGGAGATTAGAAATGACAGAGGAGCTTACACGGATTTCTTAAAACAACAGCATTCCAAAAATTGCAAGTTGTGGCAGAACTTTTTAGCTATGGATAACAATGTGAATATAATCACATGTATCAGTAAGAATGCTGAAAAATCACTCCTCAAAATGTGTTATTAAATCTTTGTTACCACTTCATTCAAACTGAACTACTATCTTAAATTACATACTGTCTGTAATTCATACCTTTGGATCAGTTTGATTAACAGCTACTGCAAGTAGAAGTCCATCTCTTGCAAACGCACACAGCAAAGCTCCTTTTGACTTCACAGACACACACCGAGGAGCCAAATTATCAAGAGAACAAGTCTGCTGTACCCAGTGGATTTGGTATGGCAAAGAACTGAATACCAAAAGACAACAAAACCAAGACATTACTTGCTGAATGGGATGGCTCATATATAGTAACAAACCATGCAAGACAAAAAACAGATAAAGCATGAACAATTAAAAAAAACAATCTATTTTTCTTCAAAAAGCTTACAAATGAAAAATATTTCGTATTTACACAAGCTTAAAATTATGTCTGAATACTGAGAATTATTTTTTGGGACAGGAATTCGGGCTATATGTATAGACCAGGCAAATAAATATAGATGTATGCCATATAATTAAGGCACTGGCATTCTACCCAGAAACAGCTTCCGCAGATAGTGTAACGTCATCCAACACAGGAATAGTCAGAATTAAAAAATAAAAATTAACAGTATGCGGCACTGAACAAAAGTTGTGGATGCCCCATCACTGGAAGTGTTTGAAGTCAGACTGGATTGGGCTTCCAGCAACCTGATCTAGTGAAAGTTGTTCCTGTCCACAGCAGGTGGGTTGGACTAGATGACCTTTAAGGGTCCCTTCCAACCCAAACCATTCCATGATGCTAAAAAGATTGAAAACATGACAGAAAACACAAGACGGGTTCCATTTGGAAGCATGCCACCTCACAGATAAAAAATAAAGCATTAACATGAAAAAAATGAATTAAACAATAGTAAGCAATGAAATTGAGAGATAGTTGGCATAAAGAAATTATGAGTAACATGGCTGAGAAATGTGGTTACAATTTCAGGCTACAAGTACTATGGCATATATAGGCACTTCTAAACTGGGAATGTTATACTTTATGTCATTTTTTGTGTTACCAGAAAGGCATTACCATGCTGCTGCCAAACTAAGTGAAGAGTGATGCTGCTTAATAGGGCAAGGAGGACATCATTACTAAGTTAGTATCAAAAGGGCATCATTTAACAAAAGCAGTTGTACCACATCAAGTGTAGGGCAAAATTTTAACAAGTTACATAAGTTATATCTGCAGAGGACATATCCATTTAAACTCATACATACGTGTATCTCACTTCAGAAAAGGTATGGACTATACATGTACTCAGGATTATTATTCAAATGCATTTTTAAGTGGTTGTATTGGTAAAACTATTTCAGTACATGGTGCCAGCACAGATAAAGAAATGCACACACTCTCTTACACAGTCTACACATAAGAGATGAAAACGGGAAGAGAAAACAAATAAAATATACAAATATGCATAATAAAGAAAAGAAAGAGGTATTCAGGGCATTCATGGCTGCACAGTGTGCACTAGTAATGTAAGAAAAACTAGAAAAGGAAGCTCTGTTAGCATGACATAAAAAACTCCCTGACACTAACACAAATGTGTGTAAAGGCATGTGTATGTATACACAGCCACCCACACGTAGTGATAAATACACTCAGTTTTATTTAGGTATACATTAATAATGAAGTACGGAATACATACATAAACACTGTTACCGTAACCACATTTACATATTTGAAAATGACCACATATGGATCCTATATATGCACATATAATGTGTGATGCTATGAACATACATATGCAAACATAAGTAGGTGCTTGTAACCACAGGCTAATTGGACATCAATGCAAATGTATTCAACTACAGCTCTGAATCCCAGGCCTAAAGCACTTCATAATAAAAAAAAAAAAATCTTCCTCTTAAGCTAATGTAACTTCAAATATCTTTGAACTTACCTAACATATTTAAAGCTGTTTTCATGCCATCGAAGAATCAAAAATGTGAGCACCAAACATTCTCCAGAGTAAAACACAAAAGAGCACAAACAGCAATCACCCAGTACCTGTGGAAAAAAAGCCATAACCAAAACGAGAACAAACCCAAAACCCTGGTTACACACAATTTTCTCTTTAATTATTTATACGTTTAGATCAATAGCTATTACAATTCAGATTAAATAACATAATGTTGTCATTCAGAAATATAAAGGCTGGCAAGAATATTACTGGACCAGATAAACATTGATCTGATCCAGTGCAGCTGTTCTTATGTTGTCATTGAATCTAATATGAACTGAACAACTAGCCTACATGCAACACCAAAGAGGCAGACATCGCTCTCAAAATTCACTGTAGCTTCTGTACCTCTAATTTACTTAAGAGAGTAAAAAATTGCTTTAGGGCTTATTTTTTTACCTCATTTTGTATGAAAGCAGCATGCACTCCAATTTCTTTTTCTTCAGTAGAAGGCAACATGACTGATTCATCAGGCAAAATTTGCATCCAACGCCCCGAAGAATTTTTATAAGAGAATGTCTCTTCATGTTCTGTGCTCTCCCACAAAAAGACACATGCCGTAGGAGTAGTTAATAATGCCTTTCTGCCATCTCCAGATACATACAAGTACAGTCTCATTAAACACTCTGGGAAAAAAAAAACAACAAACACAACAATGTGCCAGAATAGTTTCTGCTCCTCTGTTAGATTTAGATTTAAAAACAAAAGAGAAAGGGAATTTCTTTTCTTCTCTATCACAAGAAATCCAAGCTGCCACCTTAAGTATTTCCAGCTTCATCACCAATAGCAGACCTTGGGCAGCAGTAATGTCACATGGGACACCTGCTTTTATACGCTTTATGAATTATCTTTCCCACGAGACTCAACCATTAGAGTTGTTTCCTGAGATTGCCTTTCTTGAAATCCATCTTTCACAAAAACTATTAATAACTGTCTAAGTGTTCTACTATCAATTACCTTTAGCTCCTAAAAGCACTACTGATCTTCCCTGAAATGACAGAACTGCTTGTACAATACTTCACTTTCTAACACGGTATCAGTGAGATTACTCAATACATGACAATATTTGATACTTAAGTTTGCAAATGCGTGCCTTTACATTATTTTCTCCAGTTAGCATTTGTCATGAAAAGCTACCTACAGAATAAACTTCAAATTATGTGTATAGGGTTTACATCAGATGTACATCTGCTCTACGATATTGATAACCTAGTAAGAAATCTTTTTCTACAGTTAAAAACTAACCATTAAAAAATTTGTACCATTCAAGTGACAAAAAGGACATTTTTCAAAGCTTAACTACCTCACAAATTATACAAATGCAAAACTGTGAGAATATAGCTTTTACTTGTGCAATAATACTTACAAAAGGAAAACCACTTTTGCTCTATTCTGTTTTTCAAAAGACTAACTGAAAAAAACCCTACCTTGTGCTGCTGCAACTACTTTCCTAGACTCTTCAACTGCTGGCACAGTTTTCAAGCAGTCCTGATCTTTATTCCAAAGGAACAGCTCTCCTGTTGCAAGTATTCCTGCCAACCAAGCACCTGTGTTCATCAGGGGAGAGATGTTTTGAAGGATATTATTGTGAAGTACATAAAATTACTTCCCTTCCATCGTAGCCACAGTTCTAAAGCTGACAGTAAACTGACAGATTCTTTAGATATTCTACCTTCTAAACTGTTAGAACTACAAATAAAATGAGTATATAATACATAAGATATTATACTTAACCATTTCTTGATGTTGTTAAAACAACTACATTTTTCAATAGTGACTGCAGCCGAGGAATTTTCCTCTTTGTCTTCCCTGATGCCAGGTTAATTTCATTTATACGTTTATCATCTAGGAGAAAAATAGCCTCTTTTTCCTGTTGAAAGAAAAAAAAGCACTTCATTTTTTAAAATATTATTTTCTATGTAAGCTTGCAAAATAATGCAGAGATAAAAAATGTTAGGGAAAAATAATTAGAAAAACAAAAAAAGAAAATATGTTACAGCTGCAATTACCATCTTAACTTCATTCTTTAGCATATTTGTTTTACAGTACAACATTATATCTAGCATCCACCTACACTGATGATGAATTTGGTTCACAGGTTTCAAACTATCAAACTAATTTTACCATCATTATTAAAAAGTTCTTCGAAATATCTCAGCTGAACTACCTGCTAACAAATGACAACACAACAACAAATTAGACACTAGTTATCTCGTCTTGTAGTGTTTAATTTAGTGAGATTTTTGCCAGTGATTTCATCAGAAGGCGGGATCCTTAAGAAAAGACACCTGTTTTGGAGTAGAAGAAGATCTACATGTATTTCTAAAGGCAAGTAGTAGTTGG
>JAOBAS010000072.1:69766091-69792412 GCA_025311575.1 Elanoides forficatus | reverse complement strand
AATCATTACTATTTCCCTGCTATTAAATATAAACAATAAAACATTATACAGTTAATAGCAACATGAAATATTTAATATTTATATTATCTCAGATATTAATACAATCAATGTATAAATTATTAATTTATATAGCAATTTAAATATCTAAAATTAGTATTAAATCACAACAACTTAGGTATTAATATCTAAGTAGATATTAAAATTAGACAACATTCACTAAAGTTCTAGTAAGTTAAGAGTATTTAAATCAGCTAACCACAAAAGATGAAAAAAGTGAGAAAAGATGTAAACTCTATATGTGAACGGGAGTATTTACAGGTATACTTTCAAGAGAATTGGAAGAATTTATGGTTAGGAGAGTTATCAAGACTTTGCCTAGTTCTGCTCACTGTTTCTGAGACAAGGTAGTTCTGACTGAAGGTTTGTACAGTCTATTCACAAAAGCTGCAAAGCTAGAGATCATATAGTATGCAGGCAACTTGTTCAAGTACATAGCTATTCTTTTAGCTAGAAACCTTTTCTAATATTAAACCTGAATTCTTTCCTGTTGCATACTAAGCTGAATTTTAGTTTTGGAGAGTGATTCATCACCAACCTCTTAAAAACAATTTGGGAAGATCTAGCCTCATGTTTAGTCTTCTCTTTTCCAGAATACAAGAACACAGTGCTTCTAGCCTTTCTTCATTAAACAGTTCACTGCTTCATTCACAAAATGCCTGATTCTCACTTTTCCCTACTTTTCCCAGATTCCCTCGAATTTATGTGTACTACTTAAAGTATGGTGCCAAAATTCACAAAATAATCCTCTCAGTTCCTCATGAATCTTCAGTGAAGTGGAGAAAATTATTGTAATTGAAGTAGTTGATAGGCAGGACCCTGCAAGTTTCTACCAACTGGTTTTGAATGAGTCGTCTCACTAATGACTGCTAGGAAAGAAATACAAAATTCACCCAAAAGAAAAGAAGAAAAGCTTTGGGGATTGCTGAAGTGCAGTGCTTTAGGATACTTTATATCTTTCACTATTTATTAGGATACAGTTGCCTTTCTTACCTCAGAAGTACTCTGCTTGGATCATGTACATATCCTGATAATAATACATGAATACACTCTAAAAGGTGTAAAGGCTTTTTCATTCTATTCCAATATGGGTCCTAAAAAAAGATTCCAAAATATTAAGGAGACAAATATTAAGGAGACAAGGAAAAAAAAAAGTCTGTATCTGTGTACACACATTGCCAGTTATGGTAATTATTTATTCATTGTAGCAAAAATGTAAGGGAAATGGGAATTCTATCTTAATCCATATTAAGTCTATATTTAAGTACTATTTTGATTTTTGAGTACTAAAACATACATGAATTTAACTCAGTTTGCCACTACCTAACGGTCTGTAAAGTAATAGATTTTAGGAAGTTCTGATTTCCTCACACTGTAAGGTATCTGGGTAAAAAGAAGCAAGTCAGTTCTCTTTGTTTTAATACTGTTTAAGCCTGTTCTACAAACTGAAAGTTAAAAATATTACTTCTTATTCTTTATGCCTATTGCATCAACAGATTAGACAAGATGCAGTAATATAGCAAATTTTAATCATTAATAGGAAACAAAATTAATATATTCAAGATACGCTGTTCCTTCTGAAACATAACAATTCTAATCCTATTTAATCCTGAATTAGCTTTAGGTAAATTAAAAGGAATAACAATTTTCCTCATACTTTAGGACTGAAATGAATACAATCATCAGGGGAAAAAAAGCACCATTAAGAGCCTTTGAGTAAAAAAAGAGAACAAAAGTTATGAAGTTGGTATTTTGATGTATCACACTTTAAATTATTATATGTTTCCCGCTAAAGACAGACCTTGATAGTAGTTGAAAACAGTATTTTTATTTTTTGGCTATTTTCCTTACCCGTGCTTTAAACAACTGGTCATACACTTCAAGCAGCCTTGGCAATGGCACTCCAATTTCTTGCATGGTATATGTTACAAAACCTACATCCCAGTTCAAAATGCAGACCTGTTGCTCTAGAAACTGCACTAAAAAATCTGGAGGATAAAAATAATGGGATGTTTAGATTCCAACTTGTTAATGGGAGTCTAGCAAAGAAAGGCATTTGAAAGTGAGTTACTCCAAGTTTAATTCTCTGTCTTCCACACAGTTTATACCTTTCTCCTGGTGAAATGTATGTGAAGCACGTACTATAAGAGCTTCCCCTGGGCTGCACTGAGGGAAGGATATGCAAAATGTAACCACCTCCAAAGATGGTATTAAGCTATCAGAAATGCATGACAGGGATTACTCATACTAAGTACTTTATTACAGTTCTGCCACGGAACTATGCTGTTAAGAAAAGTTCATTAACTTTTGTTTCAGCACAAAAGATCATACTATCATTTAATTTGCTACAATAGCCAGCAACACTAGCACATCTTTAGCATGTTTGAGTGTCAGTAACAATTAACAGTATATTGTTCAGTACTAAATGTTCTTTTAGAATACTAAAAATATAGTTTAGTGCTGAACAATGTATTTTCCAGGTTTTTATATAATATGAAGTTGTCAAAACATGAGCATCTCAATAGCAGAAAGAAGATCAAAAACGATTCAGAAATCTCCTGAATTCTGTTTTTATAATCTGCCCCTGCAGATAGCAGCAGATACTTCAAAAGACTGCAGATAAGAATTTAGGCAACAGCATTTATTATATGTATACACATTTTTACTTTGTACTTCGATACAAACAAACTTTACTATTTTCTAAAATGGGATCTGCACAGCCATCCAAAAATAACTGTTGCTGCCTTCTAAGCTTCATTTACTTCCCATTCAGGGTGAAAAACTGTAAATTCTGGTTAAATCCCTAGATAAATTCTAAGAAAAACTGCACCTGTAAAAACTGCAATGGTTTTACAATCATACAATTATACTGTGTTTAAAAAATTAGAGGCCAATAGGAATTCTATTTCTACTCCCTCTCCACAATCCCTTGTGAAAGTCACTGTAATAACGAGGAAGTATCACAATGCTTTTTTTCCTATTTCCTGAACAAAACTGAAAGGTACTACCTGGCTACCCTCAAGATCAACTCCATCACTGCTGGCAGTTGAAATTATTTGTGAAATTTTTCACTGTAGCTGAAGCAACAAATTACTACAGTAATTATGTATCACAAGCATGAAATTATTTACCACAAAATTATCAATGCTTTCCTTTTAGATTTTAAAAAATGAGACATTTCTTAGGTTAAAACTTTTTTAAGAGGCTAAAAAGAAAGCTGAGACCCATTCAGGTAATACATATGTTTATTTCCTATGCAAGCTAAACAACTTGCCTAAAGGGAAGTAACGAGGTGTGCCAGCATACATCTTTCCAAGCAATACCATCTTCAGACTAAGTGCTTGCATTCTGTCAGTGGGGCTCAGAGACACACTATCACTCAACTCT
Organism: Elanoides forficatus; assembly: GCA_025311575.1. Classification (NCBI taxonomy): domain Eukaryota; kingdom Metazoa; phylum Chordata; class Aves; order Accipitriformes; family Accipitridae; genus Elanoides; species Elanoides forficatus. The sequence continues at coordinate 69,788,968 of JAOBAS010000072.1, read as the reverse complement.
GGAAGTGAAAAGAAATCATTTAGAGAGAACTTCAGAAAAGTTCCACGCTTATACACAACTACACTGAGGTACTTAAATTTACTACTAACACATCAAAAGCTTACGCTATTGTCAGTGCAAAATCTGCATGTGGAGGTAAAAATACAACTTCTTCTGGTGTGTATGTATATATATTCACAGATTTTTATGCTTCCTTGAAGTTCCATGCAAATCTACTTTAAAAAAAAAGACAACAAACAACCCCTCTCAATCCTCACCAGAAACCCACAAAAAAACCACTACCACATAGCTTTTACCTCAAATCACTGTCAATGTTGTTTGCACAATGGCAACCTCAAACACAAAATCCAAGGAAAAAAAAAAACCAAACCAGGAAGAGAATGAATTACCAACTCATGGTAAAGGGTGAGGCAGATTATCCCAGCAGAGTAGCTATGCTTGCAGAGCTATGCCAAATATTCTGCTTCTCTATAAATGGACAAAACCCTTACACTTCGACTCCTGTCAATATTATGAAAATGCTGAAGTCCCTGAATATTCTTTAATCTTTGTCATGACAAATTTAATGTTTTTATTGTAATTTCCTAATAGTGAAACTTTCAGACAAAATCTCACAGATATTCTGTAGTCCACATACAATGGCATCTAAGAACAAGGGAGGAAATGATTTCTTAAATGTTATCTGGAATGTGATTATGCAAGCCATACATGCAATATGATCAAACATATATGTAAAAATATTACTTTTCTGTCCTTTAGGTACAAAAGCCAAAGGTAATAACATTAATGAATTACTAGTTAACTACGCTTACCAATATATTACAGAATAGTCCAGAAAAGACTTGGGGTTAAACCACGACAGCATCTCATTTGGACAACATATCAGTAGCAGCACCGTCAGTCTTAAAAGCTTTAATTGTACCATTTGCCTGTAGTTTTAGCTTGTACCACTCCTAGTCCATTAAGACCTACCTTTCTCAATGATTTCTTGCCAGAGAGTTTGCACCAAGATAGGATCAGAATGACCCGCACAATGTATAATTGCAAGCTTACACTCTGAGAGCTTAAAAGGGTCAGCAAATTCTCCATAGAGCTGAAAGAAAAATTACCAGGCTTTACATTTCCAGTAGGATAAAAAGGAAATTTGTAAAATCAGCTTTTCCTTATTTTATATGGTGGACATCAGACTAGTAAAGGTGCAACTGAAATTAACTGTTATCAAACACTAAATGATTATTTTTTTTTACTACATTGAGTTTCACTTCTTAAATACAATCCCCAATTTTATATGAAGATATAATTAACACCGTTAATTTTCTAATAATTTTCCCATTAGATGAAGAAATCTAAGAGACTTAATAAAGAAGATAAACACATGGAAGAAAATAAAGTACTAAAGATTGTAGCAATATCAAATTACAGAAAAAGACAGTTGAGGGTAACAGACATTCTGAGACCAGGAATGCCAAGCTGTCTATTACTTTTCCTAGCCCGCATAGGATCATTCTTTACAAAACATTTCTCCCATGCCAAAATGTGATAAACTGACTTTGAATACAGAGAAATTTTAATCACCTTGGTTATATCCATCAGCTCAGCATCAAGCTGGGAGATTGCATCTTGCACTGAAGAATGATGGGAATACTGCCGTTGGAATGTTTCTTGTATTTGAAGCTGGATCCTTGCAACCTTGTTTAAAAAGAAAAATAAAATATTTCAAGATTGGATTAAATTAATCAAACCTTAAGAATACACCCAGAATTAACTTTAACTTATTTAAATGTAGAAATGTTACTGTCTTACACCTCAGAGCCTCCTGTCAACTGCATAACTTTGCTACATTGGGAAGAAAGCACAGAAAACTGTTTCTACAGAATTGGTAATAAAAATGTCATGTCATGCCAATGAGACAAAGTGAATAATGCATTTACAGTGTGGCTTGGATTAATATTTTTTCTTACTTCCATTTTCTCTTCTAGCTCATGTAGGAATTCACCATCTGCAGCTATAGAGGATATGGCAGTGGAACTTTTGGCACTCAAAATGGCACGTGCAATGTACTCAAGACGCTGCTGAAGAGAAATTTCTGTGCTGCAAAACAAATATTCAAAATGAAATGGGTACTTAATATAATTATTTAAGGGTTAGTTATATTCTAACTAGACTCTGGGAATTAGTATGCGACTTCTCCTGATTTACTAAAACATGCAGGAGGTTATCCAACCATGTAGCCCCATTTTGTTGCAGGCTCAGTTCTAGTGTACTTCAATCCACTGCTCCACAGTTACACTATTGCATTGTAAAATTCTGTGTAAGAAACATCCACTTAATATATGGTACTTACAATAGGAAATACATTGTAAGCTAATGTATAATACATAAACACATAATTTCTTTCCAATAATGGCCTGGATTAGAAGCTAATATATTTCATCATTCATTTAAAATTTTTTTAGCAAACATCCTTGGGCATTGGCCTTTTGTTGTCCCTGGGCTTTTCTTAAAATACTTACACATAAAGTTTTGATTTTAGTTTGTTTGGTTTTTCCCCAATTACCTCAATATATGCAATAGATCACATATAATCCATACCTATGCAGGTCAGCCAACTTAGCTAAGACTCTGGCTGCATTACTAAAATTTCTGTTCTTTTCAAAGTATCTCCACAGTAAATCCATATAACGGACTTTGTTTTGGTCAATCTTGGTCATCCGCACAAGGTAGGGTTCCAAAAAGGGGGAAGTAACCTGCAAAAGTCATAAAGATAACGTTTATATTCTTGCTATGTCGTCTTTTTTAAAGCATCGGCATTATTACAATTAACTCTTCCAGTTCAGTGGAACCTTCCAGCAAATCACTTTGTTGTACAGAGATAAGCTCACCTGTAACAGTTTGTCCGCCAAGTCAACTTGTATCAACCAGTTGTAAAGTGCAATACTGAAGAGTTCATCTGTTGAACGCTGAGCCAGCTTTAGCATTTGTTCAAACTAAGGGAAGAAAAGGCCAAAGCTGTTATTCTGGAAGTGGTTACATTACATCAAGCACTGAATACGTATGGGACAATACTTAGGTTCACGTTATTTGCATGTCATCACTTCTATGAACTTTCTGTACAAAAAGAAGCCAATTCATAACAAATCTTGACTTCTATCTACTTTGCTAAACTAGTCATTAAAATTTTAAAATAATAAATTCTACATCCCTTCAAATCACACTATTTTCTGGAGTTCAGTCATGGGGTTTTTTCTGAGTTTCTTACATGGTGCCCTGCTTCTTCATTGCTTAGCATGTTGGGGTCAGATGACAGCACTGGAGGACCCGGCTTTTTGGGTACACTAGGAGACTGAGGAGCAGCTTTACTTTGATTCACTAACTCTTGAAGGGTGTCAGTGATACACTTGTAGCTGTTCAATCTGTAAATAGAGCAAAAGAACATAAAGGCCTCCAAATTTTCATTGCAACGATCTATGAAATACTCTTCTCAAATGTTGTTATTGTATGCCTTTGTAAACACAATTACTAAAATTTAGAAAAGGTCACAGATTATTGTCAGCTAGTTGCCACAATCTAGTTTGTTCTCAATCATCTTTCTAACAAGTATTTCTGTAATGTTCAGATCACAATGTTTTCTGCATCTATCATTTTACCCTCTGTTCCAGGCTAAGCTGGTGCCATATTAATGATAACCAAGGAGAGCATGCTAGGCAAAAACATCTATATTGTGTCCCTTATTATAAAATGCTTGCTTATCATTACCCTGCATACCTTCCCCAAAAGAGTTACTTCTCCAGTCACTTGAAATAAAGGACACCATATAATGGTAATAAGGTATCCTGAAAACTTGCCTCTCTTGAAAAGCTTGGAGTCCAACAACATCCTCTTCTGGTTCTCCATTTTTATAGAAATGAAGACCAAGACCTTGGGGATCTTTCTTCTCAGCAGCTGTAAGAGAGAGTTCTACTACTCCCTCATAGAAACGCACTAGGAAAAAACCCAACAAATATTACCATTCATTATTGTATTAACTGTATGCCAAAATTGTAAGTGACATCAAAGACTTCCCATTTTAGCAAGCAAGAAAAAATAAACCCCATTCACCCTGGTCTGTGTCATATATGTGTTTATGCCTGTACCTAACCTGTGGGATTATATGCAAGTTTGAAGTTACCTATTTGTACAGAGGCTTTAATCTTGACTATGACAACAGTTATATCTACATTTAAATTATGTACTAGCTTCCACTGCACAAGGCAGGATTCAGAATCATCTTTCAAACAGCATATTTGGTATAAACCCTTACATGCAAAAGTACAGTCATTTACCCTCTGCTTACATACAGCCCAACAATTTCCTAAAAACGTTTTTACCACATATATGAAACAAATGGACACTGCAATGTGAAATAAGTGGATGGGAATATTTTCATACAGAAGTGGGGTTTTTGATCGGTTGGTGAAATCTAGAAGGGCTTTAAACAAAAATATGACGTATATTCATTGTAAGAGTTAAGAAACTGTTTATGGTAAAACACTATAAAATGAGTTGAAAGTTAGTAAACAAGATAAACAAAAAAGATGGCACTAAAGGATACTAGAGAAACTATTTACCAGAACATGATCAGTGATTGCCTCTTACCTTGCCTATATTGTGCACAAACATTAGCAAGGTCTACTTGATTACTGATCTTCTGATACTCTTTCAGTGACTCTCTTAGCATCTTCTCTTTTTCCAGCTTGCTTTGAGCCTGTCGAGACCGCTGAAGCAGTTCATTTGCCTAAAGACAAATGATGGGAAAATGGAAATTTTTCACATGAACACATCATGAACAGATCATGGATATTGTTGTAAGTTAATGAGTCATTATTCCAAACTTCAAAGCTGAAACAGTAGAAACATCATCCTCTCAAATGCACTCTCTCGTCACTTAAGACTTGACCAACCATCTGGTTCCCCATTCTCCCCTCACCAGTTACTTTTTTCAAATTTATTTGAAGAGCCTGAAAGAGTGAAATTCTTAAACACAATTATCTTCCCACAAATTCCATGAAACCAGGCAACAGACAGAAAACAAGAGACTTGCTGAGGAAAGACTAGAGTAAGAACACAGTTTATAAAGATCAAGAAGACAGTTTTATTAGACATCACACTGGAGGTAGAGACCCTATGAACACTACAAATAACTGGAAATGCTTCAAACCAGAGCTTGCATAATTTTCAGCATTAATCAACTACAAGACACCAATAGGCACGTGACCTCCCTTCATTAGTCCTTGTGCTCCTGAAACTACTTAAGCATAGTAATTTGCAAGCTGCCCAACTTATCTCATTTGAACATGTTCTAAAGTTGTGGTTTCGTGCTGTAGGAAAGTGTGCTTACCTTGGAACACACAGCATCATCAGTGCTATAAAGAAGAGGACAGATATCTTGCAAATGGGCAATGATGCCATCCACAGCAGCATTATCTCTGATATAACAGTTTATGAGAGAAGCAATGAGTGCTCCAGTCAACTCTCTGTCTCTAATTACTAAGTCTTTAAAAGCAGTGATCTTTAGATGTTCTTGAAGTTCCTGAAGATAGACAGAATTTCATTAGTTTACCAAAGTTTTTACTTTATTCTCTTTAGAAGTCACCATGTAACAGTAGCAAAATCAACTGTTTCCAGTAAATAAAACCACACAAAACTCCAATGACTGACATGCACAGCACAGAAATACATATTTAAAATACACATTATATAGCAAAATGGAAATAATAAAGCCCTATCAATGAAGGCCCTAGACCCTTGGATGCCAAAGAACAGTGAGAACTCCTCTCAGCAGACTTCCTCTGCCATCTTCACTATATGTCACTTTTGTTTCAGATCTCTGTGAGTAAGAATGGAATTAGCAGTTCTCATTACTTCACAGGGCACCGTCGGAACGCACACCGTCTAAAATGAGTATGTCACAGTTTTTAATAATGGGAACCATCTGACTACTGTCATATATAAAAAAATGACAGATGCATAAAAAGAAGGAATTTTAAAAGTTTGAGGTTTGTACTCTATGCTTTTTTATATTAAAGTACATCGAATTTGTTTTTTGTTTTTTGGGTTTTTTTAAATTATTTGGAATATTTGCTCACACAGAGTTGCCAGTAGTGTCTATGTAGCGTCTATGGAGGGTCACTAACAGCATGAAAATACTATTACAAGAACTCTAGAACTACTGAAGACAGAGGAAAAAGTTCTATTTGTTAAACAATTAGTTAACTCCTTGTCCAACACAAGAGAAAAGCTGACTGTGCTAGAAATCTTGCTAACTCCCCAAAGCAACAGTGTGAAGAGCTCCAGCTTCTATGTATTGGTAAAGTCTAAAAATTCTTTTTATTGGCAAAGAATACAACTTCTCCAATAATCTATTTTCCTATCAAGTGCTAGGATAGAATGCCTAGTATTCAAATTAATAGCTTCATCAACGGCTAGCTGCAAATTCAACATTAGCAAAGGGTACACAGCAGTTAGCACACATAGCTCTGTGGGTTTCCTTCTTTACAAACAAGGACAGGCTGAAAGAACTGGGATTGTTTAGCCTGGAGAAGGCTCAGAGGGCAGCGTGTGTGATCTTACTAATATTTATGGGAAGGTGTAAAGAAGGCAGACCCAGACTTTTTTCAGTGATGCCCAGTGACAGGACATGATGTAACGGCCAAAAAATGAAGCAAAGGAACCTGAACATAAGAAAAATCTTTTTTATGCTAAAGGTGGTTGAATAACTGGAATGGGTTGTTCAACTGAGATGCTGTGGAGTCTCCACCTCTGGAAATATTAAAAACCTTATTGAACATGGTCCTGGGCAACCTCCTCTAGTTGACCCTGCTTTGAGCAGAGGGGGCAGATAATCTCCAGAGGTCCCTTCCAACCTCAGCTATTCTGCGATACATTCTGGACCCCTACTTAAACAAAAGTGCAAGGGTTTGAGACTCTACAACCTTATTGCTCTCTACTGTTAAACCTTTACCAACACTAAGGCAAAGAGTCAATTCCTCTCTGCTGGACAACATTGGTCTATTCTTTTCAGCACATTTTGCAGAATGTGCTTAAGGTGAAACACAGTAATTTATAAAACCAGACTCATTATTAACTGTCGATAAAAGTAAAATAAAATGTATTGTTAGTGATACTTCCAATTTGCTAAAATTGGGTGATGAGGTCAGTACTACATGTCAGTCTCTTAAAAATGAACACTTGCAACCCAAGTAAAAACTCGATATGTGGTTTAAAATTCATTATATGTTTCTCAGTGAATTAAAGTAACACTCCTTTGGGACTATTTAGGTAGCAAAAGAAATTCAGATGTTAAATACAAAGAAAATCATATGATTCAAATCGTACCTTCTGAAGCTCACCTACAACAACACTGAATTGGTGCTCACACAACAACTTCCATAAAGCCAATGCCTGGCAGGTTTTGCGAACAAGCTGCTGGATGCCTTGAAGTGAGGTCTTCTCAGTCAGCTGTGCCTCAGCTGAAAAAGCAAAGAGATTGTCAATAACTAACTCTTCTACATGTTTCAAATTAGCATGTAAATTTTTGAGTTTTTATAATAACAATCTCCTTGAATATCAATTTTTTTTTTTTCTCTTCCATTCTTGATTAATGCTGTCTGACTGTCTTTGGAGGAAAAGTACCATGTTAACATTTCCCCAAAGCAAATACCATCTGTTAACATTTATTTCAAACTCTGCAACAATGGAGGATTCCTTTCTGAAAAGTAGTATGGCTTCATGTAAGTGCACTGGATTTACCTCTCAGTCTTAAATTTTTCCTTCTTTTTTTCATAAATAGTTATTATAAATGTATTTATGGTGAACATAAACAAAATAAAAATAAAACCATATATATTCCCTTTTTGTTTGATTACCTGCGTATGCTTTTAGAAAGAACAATTACAGTTACAACTTTGGTCAACACTATACTATCTTTAAAGGAACAGCAACTCTGTAAACTAGTAACATTTAAATCTCATAAGATGTATTATATTCACTGAAAGAATAATACGGACATACTTACTACATGGGTGGAAGATAACTGCAACAATTTAGGTCTTTACTTTTGAGTGCTTACAGTTCAGAAATGAGGCAGCAGTAGTTATATTGTGTCATTTAGCAATCCAAAAGGCTTTATGGACTTTGGAATGCATAAAAATTAATAATAAAATTATTAAATGTCTACCAAATTCCATATAATGACTTAAAAAAAAATTTACTCACATAATAAAAAGTGAGCAGTACAGAAAAAGTAGTAGAAATTAAACCCAAGGATTATACCCACATAGACCACAACCATCTTCAATTCTGTATATACATCAGCAACACTTCCCAACTTGCCTGCAAGTGCTGGGCAAAAGCTACACTATAGAAGGACATGAGTTCAAATGGCGTGTGTGACAGGCCTCTTGTTTCTAAACAAAGTTTTGTAGACATTTCAGTGACTGTAACTTTGGCAACTTGCATTACAGTATTCCTTTTTAATAGAACAACATACTTGTCTCACAAACAAATTGCTTAACTATTGCTATCCTGAAAATACAAATGGGTGTGCAGCTACCAAGTATTGTAATGAGGAGATAAAACAATCTTACAGAACATGGAGAACATTAGGAAGAAAAAAAAGGAGACAGGTTAGCGTGCAAAGAAACCTCTAATTTTGTGTTTCAAGACTGTCCGAATGGGGAAAATAGCAAAAAGAGGACATACATCTACACAGAATTGAAATTAGATTCTGTTATTAAGTTTAAAAGTGCTTTAAAGTTCAAGCACTTTTATTTTAGCTTAATAAATTGAGAGATACAATTTGTGTTTTGCAGTGGCTCAAGACCACTAGATGTTACTGTGCTGAAACCCAGATTCCCTTCCCAGACAGAGATTGTCCTTTGTGGACTGCTTTAGTTCGTTATAATATTATAGCTTTCAATATCAAACTGAAAGGTAACATCTGCAGCATGTAACAAAGAAAGTCTCTTGCCACAGTCAACCTAAAGGCTGGAATGTTTCTCTATCTAGATTTGAGTTTTCATTCTGGTCATATACTTCACCTCTAGTACAGTTATATGTAAATAATTTTTTCACACCAACATCACTGCAGAAGCACTGCTCCTGATGAAACAGTATGACATGGTATGGAAGCAAAAGCAAGGTGCTAGCAAAGTTGGTTTCCAAACTAGTCCTTTTTCTAAAGAACTTATAACCAATTATGGCATATTGATTAATGTCAAATTTGTATAGAAAAAAGGCATTTTTTTCAGAGGTTTTAACAAGAGAAGTGAGAAAGGCAACATAGAAATGCACCATTCTCTGGTAGTTCCTGTTAAGAAGTAATTGCATACCATGGTACTTCCTCTGGAGCTCTTGCTGGACTTGCTGAGAACTTCCACCATCAGGCCGCATGAAACCCAGAAGCCTCTGCTGCAGATTGGCTGGTGTGCTGAAACTGCAATTCCAAAATAAAGAGATGCTAATACGATTACAAATACTGAATCTTTTAAAGATGAAATCTAACAACTCATTTTTAGCATCTGAATAGTTGAAGCTGGAGACCATACATACACTTCAACTCAACAGAAATACGCATGGTGTAGTTTTTCAAGAGCTGGATGCTTAATACCATTAGTAAATTTAACACAATGAATAATACCTTGGGTTTCCAAGGGCTCCTACTGTAGCAAACTGTGAATTTCTATCCAGAAATTCTTGTAAACCTTTTAGTTCTTGTAGTACACATTCCAGCACATGTGATGGAACACTGCTTTCTACCTGCAACAGAAAGCAGACTTCCTTACAGAAAGCTTAGTTTCCAAACTTTTTTTAAAAAATTTGCAGTTTTAAGCTAAAGCCACTAAAAAGACAAATGCAAAGAGGGTACAACAAATAAATAGCATAAGAATAATGCAATCACTAGAACACAACTTTATTACACCACAGCTATTGAGGTGGGGCACACATGTGAAGAGGCAGTAGTCCTCCGAAGATATACAGTATTCAAGATGTTACTTTCCTTGCCTCTCTGATAACCAAATTGGCTGTGTTTTACTATTTCCAACTCTGAAATAAAACAATGATTGAGCATTGCTAAGACACAGAGCGTAACTGCCAAGGTCCTCCAGTCTCCCAGTTATCTTAACTGGAAGAGGAAAGCTCATATAGCGGTTAATTTGCATTGCTGAAATGACTTAGTTTAGGATTCTATTAACATCCACAGTCAGAAAAGAGTTTGCTATTTTGATCATGGACAAAAAGTGAAACACCAAGAAGATGCTGGAAATTTTTTTATGTTCTTACATAACTGTGATGTTTACCCTTAACCCACTACAGCATTTTATTTCTAGGCTTTGTCTGGAGAGGGTATGCAGAAATGAAGGAAGTGCAATCACTAAACACAGAGAAAACTGGCCATTGCCAATTAACAACAGAGATCAAATTACAGTTAGGTTTCTTAAAAAGTGACACTCACAATAGTAGCTTAAAAAGATTTAAAACCTACAATTACTTCTCAGTTAAGAGCACAGCACTTAAGAAAACATTCAAAGTGACAACAACATTTTTTTCCTTATCTGCTTATAATTGGGAACAGAAGTATAATAGGGCTTAAAACACATACTACAAGGAACTTCTAAAAATACAAAATATTCTTTTACGTACTGCAACAACTTCTCGATTGCCACTTTTGAAAACTCTCTCCACAACTATACTGCCATCCCAAATATTTCTGCAACACAAAACAGTACTGTGTTAAAAGCCAAGTAATTTAAACAAGTATTTTTGCAAGTCTTCTATGTATAATTTGTTAAGAAGGAAATGGTAATGCTTTTCACTTCAAGGTCTAAAATAAGGATTTAATGTGGATGAAAATTAAACACTCAAAAAAAGTTACCATTATACATTTCTGAATGGTACAGATATAGATAATGAACAAAATTTCAAATTTTAGAACTTTAATCAAATGAAGTTTGACACTCTCAAATACTTTAAATATAAGTCAGTATTATTCTCTGGAAATACAGTGTATGCAAACAAGTGTCATAACAAAAATTTCTCTCCCAACCAGCATCCAGAGATGACCAACATATGAAGAGCTCTGTTCTTGCTTGGAGTGTTTAGTAATACAGGACTCAACATCCAAGTAACTGAATCCTCTTTAGTCTTCCTTCATTGCCCTGATTTGAGCATTCTGTTTAAAGCTTCTTAACAGAAAAGACTTCAAGCCAGGACTTTGATCCTGTGAGTCCTTCTGCATTTCTGTTTCATCCTTTAGTAGGAGTTTGAAACATACAGCTCACAGGTTTGAAAAATAAAACTGCAGTTTTCAGAGCTGTGCACATAAACTTGATTGCAGGATCAATATCTAAGTAACTTTCCTGTCCTAGCCATTCACTGAATGTATTATTAGTAATAGAACTGTAAAGAGAACGTATTATATCAATGGGTACTTCATAAACAGAACATAAAAATGCACTTTACTGATTGCAAATTTAAATGCTATTAAGATACAATTCACCATGTACAAGCATTAGGGCAAAGAAAAACTATGAAACAAATTGAGAGACAGAATCTACTTTTACACACTCACCCTATAATCCGAGCAAAGTATATGCAGATGCCATTGTGTCTTCCAGAAAATACTATCTCAGGACCCATCATTCCACTAACGGATGTACCAGGGTGACACATGGAATTCCCAGAGGGAAACAAGGAAGTTGACACACTAGGAGGTTGTAAACCTAGGGTAAAAGTAGGTAAATATTACTCATTTGAATGCAAATAAAAAAGCCTAGTAAAAAAAAAAAATTTCTCCAGCAAGGGAAAAGAAGGCATTACCTTGCCCAGGTGTTGCCAGAAAGCTAAGATTAGGGTATGGACTATCAACAGTCAAGGGGGAACCTAAAAGGGAAAAGAAATAAAGGTAAGTTTGTTAAAAACAAACAAACAAGTAAAAAAACCCAAACCAAAATATAACCCATAAAATCCCTGTGCAAAAGCAACAAAGTTGTTAAATCAAGTACTTTAAGTTAGAACCATTCCAACAGCTTTTATTTACAGTTAAATACCAAACTGCACTCATTTCTTATCAAAACAACACTCTGTAAGTGAGCCAAATGGATACGCTTCTTTCAAGTGCAGTTATTAAGCATTTTTTTTCCCCAGCACTCACGTGTTATTTATTGCACACCATCTGCTCTCTGCATTGGATATAATACTGTCTGCGTACTTTTTCTTGTTCTTCACCTTCTGACTGCTCCCATTCCTGATATGGGCACCTATTCTCAAAGCACTCACTTTCAGTCATTTACATGTTTTCAAAAGAATATCAATTTTACCTTCAAAGCACTCAACTGAAAGAAACTGGTATTATTACTCTTCATTTTTATATGAGGCATTTTTTACATGTTCGTTGGACAAACACTACAGCAACACCGTTAACTTGGAACATTCAGTTTGAGACTGTCCATAGCCTCAGATTCGGCAGTGAATACTCAACTATTCTGCAAATTAAGTCTGAATACCTAACTTAAGAGCCCAAAATATGAGGAACACGCGTGGTATCTATAAAAATGTCCATGTGCCATCAGAATGTAGGATATCACAGAAAGGGCAAGAAAACTGGCACTCTGAAAATTTGGCTTTTATCAAAGAATCAGTCCTTCTTGCCTTATTCACTACAGTTCTCTCAACTTGGCAACACACAACAGCACAAAGGATAACAAAGTCTTTCACTAAACAGTGCCAATGCATTCTCAGAGCACATTCACCTGTGTGCCAAGCAAAGCACAAACTTACAGAAAAGCAGCATGCGAATGCATGACTAGACTTTCAACAGTGAGAAAAAGCGGGAACTAAGTTAAAGGTGCCTCGCTTTTTAATGATAACATTATTACAATATAGTTTCACATGCAAAATTTCAAGGTGTTTTAATCAGTTTCTGTCAGCACTGCCTAACCCAGCATGTGGGACATCCACAATATCAGAATCTTAATTTCACATGACAGTTCTCTACCCTTTGAGCAAACGGAGTAAGTAGTAGCAGAAGAATGGTGCCATCTTCCACCTGGACCTGTCACTGAAGCAAAATGGAAACACGTGCTTTGATACTAGGTTTCAAAGAGGCATATACAACAGCAAATGATAACAATATCCCAACATTTAGACTTGGGAAAAATACATTTACTTCTAAAAGGAGTCATGTTATTGATGACAGAGCTTCCTGTCATTTCCCCCACACCTTACTTTCATTTTCACTCTGCTCCTAGCACCTGTCCTCCCCATAGCTGCTGCCTTCTCCAACTCAGATTTAATTTTCCACTCTTAAGCATTGCCTCAGCTCCTGCCCACATTGCTACAGTTCCACGCCATCAAGCTTGAAAAGTGATGCCACTGATGCATTAAAAATAGCTACTCTTCATAATGGTTTAGTACTAGTTAAGAATTCTGAAAAAGACAGTTAACTGTTTTTCCAAAACTTCATCCCAGTTTAGCGTACCTTTCTCCAATACTTAAGAATTTGGATATATGTCAAAAATGATAATGATTCAGTAATTCAACCAGAGTTCTAAATTCATGATTATGAAGTTCTTTTTTAAAAACCCTTAGGATCTGGAATTGAGTAATACATGTTAAGGGACAACTTCCTGAAGCAACTGTAGAGATTTAAGTGAATTCGAGTAACGCAGAAAGGCCTCCACTCCAATAAGCACCAAGTTCTGAGAAAAAAGAATAGGCACTATTCTCATTTGTAGGTGGCACTGACAACCTAAGCAGAAACCCAATGTTGAAGTTAGAGCTTTTACAGCAAGAATTACTCCAAACGACTAACCCATTTCTTGATCAAAATTTTTCTTTTCTTCTCATAAGCATATCTGCAGAGGTATGACAATGACACTGTAAGAAGATACTCTGCTATAGCCACACAACAACCAACTAATTTTTTTAAGGTTTGAAATATAGCATTGATAAATTGTTCTCTGGCTGCTGAAGTGCCTCTGGCAGCAACAAATGTATACCTTCTTCACATAATCTTAACAAATTATGCACAACACCCAGACATAGTTTGAGGTCATGTCACCCTCTCACTAAATCCAAAAATCACTCAAGAGAAATGGAAAAAACTCTGCAATTAATTAGCCAGTGAGTGGAAAATCAAGGACTATTTCAGACAAAAAGAACACGGGTACTTGTGAGAAGACAAAATACAACATATTTAAGGAAAAAAAAAGCCTGTCCAAAACCATGAAATGCTTGCTACCTACCGGCAGGAACAGGAGAACCCAAAATAGGTCCAACATTGCTTGGAGGAGGCAGAGCTGATGGAAATCTCATTTGTGCTTCACCACCATACCTAAAGTTTACATGCAAAGACAAAAATTCGTTACATTTCATAAACAGTCCCATTTAATTTGCATGTCTTTGAGAATTAACAGCAATTTTAGCATTCTTTTAAAGTGGGGAATAAAAAAACCAGCATAACTTTTCAGAAATATTTGTGACTGTATGATACTTCTGGCAGAAGAGAAGAAAAATAATTGAATACATGTTATATGAAAAGCATTAACATATGCAATTGCAAAGTAAGTTAGATGAACAACTAAGGTGTTTTTTTTTTTTTGTGGATGTTTTAAGTTCTGTGGTGATATCATATGACCTGGCTTTGAAGACAAATTTACCAATTCTCAAAATCAGGCTTATGCTTTAGCATCTTTTTAAGGTTTGCCTCTACAGGAAGGTGGAAGGGAGGACACAGTTGAGATGACCCATGCTTATCCTTCTATTGTCCACAAGTAATTTCTATCCATCTCACTCCTGTACCTCTACAGGAGCCCTTTGTTACATCTTTCCTTGCTAACTCCCATCTCTCCAGAGTTATCATCCACATTTTCTCTCAGATCTTGTAATGTAACTGAGTTTAACAAAAAGCAACTATTCACAGCCTACTGAGAATAGCCAACTTAATCTAACACCTGCACAAGTTTTGGAAAAGAACAAGCAAGCTTTCGGGAGCATAACACTTGAACTCTAGCACAAACACACAGTCAAAGCTGCACATTTTATCATCACTTTCAACAGCTGTATCTTACCAAAACCCTTTCTTTCTCCAGGCTACATGCCCTGTGAGGACAGCCAAGAGACTCACAATACACCAACTTGTTTAATGCAGTTAATGAAAAAATATGTATCTGCACCATACCAAGGATACGCAGTACTTAAGATACATAGATGGCAAATTAATCCTCCAGAGTAGAAGCCCACACTTCCTCACTCAATTTGTAGTGGAAAAAACCCAACCCAAACCAAATAATCCCCTCCCCTCCAAAAATAAAAATCAACATCTATGACCAAGAGCCATCAGGCCCTGAACAGGGTAAGTCTATTTGAACATAAATTTCCTTGGCACAATGGTGAACAGCATACATAACTACAATACATTAAGAAAAAAAACCCAAACCAAACCAAAACAAAAAAACCCCAACCCTGAAAACTCCACAAAAATTAAAAAATTTGTCTGTTCTTTTTCCAGTCGTTTGAGTTGGTATCATTAAAGATATTACTACACACTGCACTTCAATGAACTGGCATACTGTGAAGGACAGATAAGGGCATTTCAAGCAGATTAAACTACATTTTCAATAGCCTCCTCTACATGTGGAATACAAGCATCCAAAAGGGGAACAAACCAGAAATCACCATTACCAGAAGCTTCCTTTGTTGATGAGCCCTAAATTAGTGCAAAAGCATATTTTACCAGATTCAATAGCCTATGCTCATTTTAAAACAATACTCGCTCAGGCAACAGGTTAAAGAGCCTGTACAATTACTTAGTGCCTGTAGTGGTCCTGAGCATAATATTCAGAACAACCCACAGAATTGAAACTTACCTGAAAAATGCTCGAGTAGCCCAGGCAGATACTTCTCTATCACATGCAGCATTAGAACAGGCCAAGATAAGGCAAGTGGCACAGGCCTGATCCTCCTAGAGCATATTATACTATTAGTGTGGCAGTTTATATCACATTGGTAAGAAATGTATAAAGGTTATATTGCTCAATAACTAAACAGTAACTACTTTTTGCATCGTTTTATTTACAAGGCAAGGAAATCAGCTCTTTCCAATTATAGACAGGAAGTGAATCATGGTGAGGCATCCCACTGCAGCAGGTAAGTTTTTGTTATACACAGTTTTTGCAAACTCAGTACAATTACTAGCAGGAAACAATCTCCACGTCTGTCACCTAATTATGACTAAGATTCATGCAATTTCTACAGAAACATAAATTAAGATTGTGTTTGAAGAAAAAAATCTATATAAATAATGGTTTGCATATTCTAATGGCATGTTAAAATATCACTTAATATGACCTATCAAAGCACAAGAGAACAGACTAGAGTGAATATTCACTACAGATACTAATCAGTACTAGTCAAATTAAAATTGTAATCCACAATAGCTTCCTTCCTGCTTGTTTGTTATTTACCTTAAACAGAAAAACCAGAGCAAATATCCACATTTCTATTAGCCTTAAAAATGTAAAAATCTCTTGCAGTGGTAGGAATTAAACTTTTTTAGACACTCTTCCTCCCCTGCTCTTAGATGAACCCCCTTCCAAAACTAAGAACTGCCTTATACTTATGCGTACAAGACACATGAGAATTTCAGGGAAAGTGAATTACACTTCCATTTTTAGGTATCATAAAATGAGAAGTTATGTCTCATTATACAGTCTTGTTTTATGTACACGATACAGGAGGAAAAGCTAATACTTTAACTGATAAGTGAAATGTTAACTAAAAGTTTATAGCAACAACAAAAAGATGTTAAAAAAAGTGATAAGATTTACATAAATGTTATAAATCTTCCATTTTTCATAACAGGTCAAAAGTTCTTACCTGATGCAACTTGAAAAATCTTTCAATCTCTTCTCCATCTCCACCTATATTGCTAACAAGCAGATGCCGCAGCTGATCGACAGGTCTGAGTTTATGAAACATAAAACTCCCCTAAAAGTAACCAAAACTAAGTTAGAATAAAGTTTTCTTTACTCTGGCCATCCCAACACCCCCTCCCCACAATGCTTATTCTTTAGCATTCTGAATTTTCCTTTGTTGCACTATTGATCAAAGTATAACATGAATGGTGCCATAAAGCCTAGTTCCCATTCACATGCAGAAAATTCTCTAGTGAGTCTAGGAAAGGCAAGAAAAATACTGCAGTGGCTATAAATTTTCCATGAACTGAGTTAATTTTGCTGTTCTTAGCCTAATATGAAGCATACAATACAAACATATAGCAAGTATATACAGAAAAGAAATGCTTTATGTATCTTACAAATCCTCAAAACTGCCTGGAAAAAAAAAGCTTGAATTCAAGATCAAGGGCATGGTACTACACTCAAATCATCTTGCCTGCATCCATACCAACTACTGAAGAGGGTCCAGTTAGTGCCGTTAACAAAACAGCTGCCATTAAACAAATGCAGGTTGAATCTAAAGGTTGCAAGACATTAATGATTGAACTTTTTCTTTTTAAACTGCCTATTGGTTAAGACATTAAGTGCTCTAAAACACTGCTATATGTAACCAGAAAACATAAGTGGGAATTTAATTCCTTTTTTTTTTTGTGGGTTTTGTTTTTTAAAACCCTTTCAAAAAACCCTTTTGAGATGACTTCTATGACAAAGAAGGTATTATTTATTCAAATTTCAATTGCCAAAAATATTCACTCAAACTATATTTTTGGGGCAGCTGGTGTCTGTTCCATTTTCATATAATCATGAGTGTAACCAACATTAAGAGAACTTCTCAGATGATCTGTATCTACAAGGGTCTCCAGAGACCAACAAAAACTATTAATACACTGTAACAGAGAAGCTAGCCCAATAGCTCTGAGTAAATTTAAAATAGGTAAGGATAGTTTCAGCATCTTCTTCCTTATTCCTTTTTATGTTCAGAATATAATCCATAAAACATATCCAAAATTAATAAACATAGACAGGTTTAGATCAGTCTTCCAACTTTATACTTAGTATCCTGATTTCCTATATTAAGAAAACTAATACTCACCTGGGCTGAAAGGAGAACAAACTTCTTAGGTGGCAGCATGTGTTGCTGCACAACAACAGGTGAATCAGTTATTGGAATAATGTCTTTATTTAGCGGTGTTACAATCTTCTGAACTTTAAATTCATCGATAGCAGAAAGAGCCCAGGAATGTCCATCAACGCGGGTAGTCATCTGAACAACAGATAGATATTATCCAAATTTTGGTAACAGACATAGATTTTGTACATCCATGATGATATTTTATTATTTACTATTTAAAACTACACAGATCAAAATCTACTCTTGACACAAGAAAACCCAAAGAAAATAAGCAAGTTCTTGTATAGTCTAATAGAAGGTTACCACCAAATTTACAGCTCTATATATACTGTTGCTTTTGGGAGACAGGGAGTAATATATTGCTTCTTTTGGGGGACAGGGATAGTGTTTTGTATTTAAATGTAAAACAACTTGCAAAGTGGGATCCTTTAACGTTGCTACAATATAAACAGCAACAATCTGCCAACCATATCAAAACAAAGTACCAAAGGTATCATGAATTTACATTATTTCTTAACGAATCAAAAAATGTGGCAGTTGACTGATAAAGGTTTAAAAGACTTTCACAGTTGGCAGCAGTACTTCAAATGTAACTCAAGAGACATACAGTAGTGAAGACATTCCAGGAAACTATGTATGCTGACAAGGAAGAACTGCTGCTCAAGGACAGACTGCAGTTTTGTTTGGGAAACCTACCTGTCTTACTGTCAAATGCCTTGGAAAAAAGAGAGAGGTCAGAACTTAGGATATTTACGTGTAAGTTTTTGCAGGCAAGGGATCTGGAGTAATTATAAAGCTCCTTTGTAAGTTATTAAACCAGCAGATAAATCAAAACCTTACTTTGAAACTTCTAACTTATACAGTCTCTCCATTTACTTCAACCTTACCACTGGTCCTCCAATAATATTGTTTTTGACATGTCACTCCTCTACTTCAGCAGACTTCAGACTTGCTTCAGAGCTGGAATACCTGAAATGTTCTCCCTGAACTGACACATAAGGCAACTAACCCACTCCAAACTCCTCTTAAAAACCCACTTATGTAACAATTAGGAAAAAGAAAATCAGAAAAAAACCCCATGAAATAATGAAGAGATTAATCGTGTCTGAAATTTAATGAAGATGTGGCACATCAGTTTAAAAAGAAACCCAAAGTCTCTAGCACCTATATTATAAACAATCTTTGCCAAATTTTATCCTCATCAACAAACACCACTAGGGACTGTGGACCATGTCTTCCTGTGCTTGTGCACAATATGCAGCATGCTACAGACAACTTTTTCAAATATGTTAATTAGAAGTCAAGTCTTAGAAGTCAAGGCAATTGCTTTTGATACATAGCATGCATCAAGCTAGAAAGTATGGCTGAACTAGGAATTCCTACTAAGAGATCAGTTCCCGTTCACTGACAAAACTACCTACTATTTTTTTCTTTGAAGTATATAGATTAGTAGCTTGGTAAGCATTTCCAAGCTCCTCATGGAAGTTTTATGTGAACTACCCATTTCTTGCAGATAGTATTATTCAAGTACCTGTTATCAGAAAGGAAAATTCATCTAGATTCCATCAAAATTGTATAAAAGGTTGCTTTAGTACCTGTGTTTCCATCATTGGCTTCTGAAAAGGGAAAGAATCATGATTGATACACCACAGGATGTCATTATCCTCATTTTCTGAAGCTGCCATCAGCAGGACCCCTAGCAAGAACAGCGATATTAAGTTTGTATGAGAAGCAATAATCATGCATTAGCTGCAAATTCATTAACTCATTCCTTATGGAGTAAAAATCAATCTTCAAGTCCTAATCACACAATTTGAACAGCAAATAGTATCTCCTGAGTTTGTATGTCATAGGGTTCTTCAGAATGTCACTTTTAACCCCATTTGCCATCTCCTCTACAAGGTACAAACAAAAATGGGCCTAAAATAAAATCTCCTCTGAGCTGTGTTCCACTACTTACCTTTGCTATACAGAGCTCTGTGAACCTTTGTGGGCTTCTCCACATTAGAAGCAGCTGAAAATCCAGGTGGCAAACGGACATGAACCAAAGTTAACGTGGAGGGACGAGCTGTTGGATGCTTAAACTGTGAAGTACTAAAATACAGTCGGACACCTGAACAAAAGATAAAAAAAGGTCACAATTTTGCTGAACTGTGCAGATGCCATTTATCAGTTTAAAAGGGGGGGAATTACCATTGCTTTCTCACCTGCATGTGTGATTGCTAGTAGTTGGCAGTCTATGGATTCAGAATTTTCAATCACTGCTATCTGAACAATAGGCTTAAATACAGAGCGATCTATTGTTCTAAAAAACAAAGCAAAAAAACCCCATACACTCTCAATCCAAAGAAATGAGCAAACAACATTCTTTAAAAATATAGCATGAAACTACGGGCCTTAAAGGAAACCTCTTACATTACAATTGTCATAAATATACCTGGCAATGCTCCCAGCAGCAGAAACTATAGCATTTTGTGAAAGAGAAGTAACCCTGGTCATTCCCTGACCATCTTGTCCCAAATCGTAAACCTGCAATTCAATAATACAGCTTAGTGATTTACAGTTGAATGATTAATACAGCCTCACCTATCAAGCAGCAACTCAAAGTCTATTTTTATTTCATCCTCATGTTTCCATACAATTGAGGGGAAGATCAAAAGGCTACTCTGTCCTCAGAAGTATTTCAGGTCTTCAGCACACACTCTGTTACAAGATAAACTACAATAATATCCTGACATACATACAGAGAATTCCCAGGTACTGAGGAAAACTTAGGAATTTATATACACATTAGCAACATAGCCAGTCATTAGAAGAAGTCACATACTTGCAGCACTCCTTTTTCTGAGCGGGTGTATAAGATATTTCGAGAGTTGTCAATGGCGATTTGAACTACAGGATCTGGGGATGGGGGGGAAAACAGGGAGAACCAGCAAATCAACACTGGATTTGGTGAAAACAAGTTTAAGACAGAATATCTGTACAATAATTAATTGTAAGTTAACAAAAACTGCAGGAGTCCCACACAGGACTCCTACCAGAAGTGATTTAAAACAGCAATCAATTTCACATAATTATTAGTAAACTAAAAAAGAACCAAAAATTTTATCATAATTTCAAATTATTTTCCACTAATTGGAAATTCCACTAATTTCCAAAATATTTTCCACAGTGAAACAGCGTAAAATTCTTTACTTAAAGATTCTGTTTGCAGTGATCCCACTAAGCACATATTAATTTTGTACTACAGAACACTAACCTTAGTCATAAATGTCAAAATTTCCAGGCTTTGGTATCCATATCCTGAACTAGACACACAAACAAGTGAGCTGATTTTTATAATTGTCAACCACTGCAGGTTTCATTGACAATAACTAAATGCTCCGAATGAGGAAACTCTTCAGTCTGACTTCTTGGTAATATTATTTAAAAGGTTACATTAAACTATTGGGTAAGTCTTTAACATCAGTACGTACCATCCTCCGAGAATGTGAACTGTAGCAATGAAGGAATAAGGAAAGACAGCGCGCTCTTTGAATGATTAATTTTTCTACAGCGCTGGCTAAACCAGCCTGCTTCAGCCTACAATTTAAAACAAATACAGCGTTGAAAGAAAAAACAAAACAAAACCCAAACTAGTAGTAAAAGTCATTAACAGGACAAGTATGAAAACAAGTAAAAATCTAACTACACACCACTGATTTAATTGAAAAAGTATGTATTATTCAATTGAAAGAAATAGGTTATCATTAGAAGGAAAATTTTACATAAAAAAGGATGCAGGATGTTGCAATTTTAATTTATTTTTTAAGTTGACCAAAGCTGCATTGCTATTCCTCATATAATTACTACTTCTTCAAAGGAAATACATCTACACTAAGATGTCAGAGCTGTTGTGCAACCAAGTTATGTTGGTTTTGGCTGGGATAGAGTTAATTTTCTTCACAGTAGCTAGTATGGGGCTATGTTTTAGGTTTGTGATGAAAACAGTGCTGGTAATGCCAAGATGTTTCCGTTACTGCTGAGCAGTGCTTACACAGAGTCAAGGCCTTTTCTGCTTCTCACCCTACCCCACCAGTGAGCAGGCTGAGGGTACACAAGAAGTTCAGAGGGGACACAGCTGGGACAGCTGACCCCAACTGACCAGAGGGATATCCCATACCATACGATGTCATGCTCAGCATATAAAGCTGGGGGAAGAAGGAGGAAGTGGAGGACATTTGGAGTAATGGCTTTTTTTCTTCCCAAGTAACTGTTATGTGTGATGGAGCCCTGCTTTCCTGGAGACGGCTGAACACCTGCCTGCGATGGGAAGCAGTGGATGAATTCCTTGTTCTGCTTTGCTTGCGTGCACAGCTTTTGCTTTACCTATTAAACTGTCTTTATCTCAGCCCATGAGTTTTCTCACTTCTACCCTTCTGATTCTCTCCCCATCCCACTGTGAGGGAGGTGAGTGAGCAGCTGCATGGTGCTTAGCTGCCAGCTGGGGTTAAACCAGGACAGAAGCCATAGAATCATAGAATCATTTAGGTTGGAAAAGACCTTTAAGATCATCGAGTCCAACCATCATCCATGTCCACTAAACCATGTCCTGAAGTGGCTTGTCTATGCGCTTATTTAATACCTCCAGGGATGGTGACTCAACCACTTCCCTGGGCAGCCTGTTCCAATGCCTGACAACCCTCTCAATAAAGAAATTTTTCCTAATATCTAACCTAAATCTCCCTTGCCTCAACTTGAGGCCATTTCCT
>JAOBAS010000072.1:69715910-69752142 GCA_025311575.1 Elanoides forficatus | reverse complement strand
TAATAATAATAATAATAATAATAATAATAATAATAATAATAATAATAATAATAATAATAATAATAATAATAATGCTGCTTTGTGAAATGAAAGTATCTGATAGTATTTGGATAGTATATCCAAACGGGGTGGATGATGTGAGAAGAGTGAACACTTGGGGGGGATGTGCCCACATACTTGTACAACTCTCAGAATGTTTTTTGTTATTTCCCCTGTGTGCCATCTGCACTCTAATGCAGCTTTCTTTTTTTCCGCTTACAGCTTGTTTTACTTACTGAGGAGGTAATGAGGGAAAGCAAAAACCAATTCCCTACACTTTTCTGAAGCCTGGGAAAAGGGCTGGCAAACTGGTTCTTTCTTTACAGCCTCTGGTAGAGTACGACTGTAAGGCTGGAAGTTGAAGGAAACACCACTTGTTTTGTCTTTTCTGTCAGCACCACTCCTGGTCGCTGTCACAAGGGTAGATGGGGTTTTGGTCTGGCTGCATTGAGATGTTATTATGTTTGACTTTCCTCCAGTCAGGACAGAGAATACCAGTAGCTGTAGCTGGAGTACATGGCTGTCCCTGCCAAGCTTGGAGTGTGGTGAAAAATAGCACTACAGTTCTGGCCATTTCCCATGCAAAGTGATTACACTGCCCTTCAAAGTACTGGAATGTTTGATTTGATCGATTTATCCTTCCTACCAAATAAGGGAATGATAAGGATAAGTAATTAGGAAGGAAGCTAGGTATTGTTCTTTGGTGTCTATAGAAAGATCTGAAAATCTGTGACTCCAGGATTGGAAAGGCCTCCTTGAATCATTATGCTGTATACATTATTCTCACTGGCAGGTACAATGTATATTTGGTTCCATTCCAAAACTAATGAAATAGTTTGGCTTTTGGGGAAAAGATATGTGGTTTGCTAGTCTGGGAACGCATACTGACTCTTAAAACACAACTCTTTTGCACATAGTATTGTAAAGTTGTTAGTTTTGGGGATGCCTAACTTGAAGAACTTTGAAGGTCCCAACCCATTCCTCACATGCTGGAAAAGCTTCCTTTTGGTAAAACAAAATTGATTGCCCCATTGCTGTAGAGTAAGAGAAGCTCTTTTTGTTTGAGTTGGATTTATTAGATAATCATATCCTGATCTAGGTCTTCAAATGTCTCTCATCACTATGCAAAACAAGGTTTGCATGTAGAGGTAATATCTTTTATTAGGCTAGTAAATATAGTTGGAAAAATTAGACAAGCTTTCAGGCATGCGAACACTTCTCATGACTGTAACATCTGAGGATCTAATTCATGTTGGTTTTAGTTTGTTTTGATTTCTTCCTAAAATGGAATTTTAACTGCATATCCAACACAAATATTTGCTGTGTAACCTACTACTTGCTTGGTGTACAGCTGGTTTGGGGGGTGGAGTGGGGCTGCATTCTCTGTCACAATTACATAGTTTATAACATATTTTCTTAATCCTTTATTATGTTCTTCAACTTGTGTGGTTTTATTATAGTTATTAAGTGATAACCTAAACTTTAACCTCCCCCCAATACCTCTGTAGTCTTCTGTTTTTTCTTTGTTAAACTATCTTTTGCAGTCTGCTCACTTAAAAACTCACATATGCACTCTTAAAATACAAGCTTCTAAACCAAGTCTTGCAATTTGAGCTTATCTCACTGAATCTGAAAGGAACATCCGATTTCCACTGCAAGGTATCACTGTGATGATACACTGTATCTAGTCAAAAGGCAACGTTTTCTGCTTATCACTTTTAGACCTTCTGCCAGCTAGAGTACCGCCTACTTGATAACTACCAGCAGAGGGAGTACATTTATTTTGAATAAACTGAATGAACATGGACTAAATCGCTCTACTAACTTTTCAGAAATTTTCCGATGCCAAAAATAATGTGTCCACACAACTGATTTGAGCAACAGAAAAATGATAATTTAATGTGACTTTTAGAATCAAGATTTGTGACAGTATCAAATATGTGAAAGTGCCTGATTCCCTGTTATTCTTTATCAGCATTATAAAGCAAGTGCCTTACTTTGTGTTCTCACTCTGGTTGTGAGCCTGAGCGATTACTGTTTTGAGTTCCACCCAGCCAACAGAGGTACAGAGCATCTGCACAAGCTGCAACTTGAAGTAGAATCCTGAAAATGCTCTATAACAATATGTTCTGTTGGCTTCTAGGCAATATTGAAATCCATACTAGTGACGTGGTACTGTTGTTCTTACAATCTAACTTTTTCTTTGTTTGATTTTGTCCAGTTTTTTTGAACTGTCTGTCACTATGATGTTCCTTTTTTTTAAAACTTTATGTTTGCAAGATGATGGTGGGCCTGCACTCTGTTGATAAAAATTAATTTACATTTTGCTGCTAATTTCAGTGTTTACAAGTTTACAACAGTGCTCAACATTTTGTATCTGAAGATTCCTATGGAAGTGCCGATGTTCATGAAATTTTTAATTTTTAAAATTTTTCCATGCAGAGAGGCAGCCTCTAGTGAAAGTGAAGATAGCTCAGATGAAGAGTTAACTGGTCCATCCATGCAATCCCAGACTTCTGCTCAAGGTCCAGCTGAGGACACTGATGATGATGATGAAGATGATGAATTCATTGGGCCACCACTTCCACCTGGGTTCAAGGATAGTGATGACGATAATGACAATGATGATACAGAGGAGGAAGATACTGTAAGTATTTTGTTTCCTCTTTAATGTTTTAACACTTTGAGTAGACTCTTAACTTGTAAGTGTGCTCTTTCCTTTATGATTGAATTTGCAGGTGAAGTATGACTGTTGTTTGAAATGCAGGTTTTTGTGGGTTGTGTAGTGATTATTCAACAAATGCAAGTAATTGTTTTCATTTAAAAATATCAGGATTTTAAAAAAACGTATGCATGTGAATCTCAAGGGAAATGCATCATCAATTAGTATATATTGTTTACGCTTTTTTGTTTTCACATTATGGAATAACTGTATAAGTAAATATTTTATATAAATATTTTATGTGGTTTGTTTCCCAATGCATGTGTAGTATTTTTTACAAGAAAGAGGAGGTAGAGCTGAATCTTGGGAGAACAGTTGTGCCAAAACTGTTTTGAGAAAATGAACTGTGGTAACTGAAGGCTGCTTTTTTTTCTTTTTGTTAAATTTGGTTTGTTCTTTTTCTAAATCTAAATAAGTGCCAGACTGGTTTGTCAGAGTGAATATAGGGCGTCTTTTCTATCTATGTTAGAAGCAAGAAAACCCCTAAGAGCTGAACTTGAGTATCACAGACACCGAGTTGACAAATCTCTCTCTGTTTAGTTAAAAGTTTAACAGTTTGATGTTCATTCTCCAAAACTTCCTGGATTGAATATTTTGTGGCAGTGGATTTTGTATGATGGTTTCCATGTTGTTTTGTAGCAACAATGGTAGAAGTCCTGTAAAAACAGCCTTACTTTTTTTGAACCATTCAGTAGCAGAAAAAGACTGTATGTCCTGTTGCACAAATATAGGCCTAATCCTAAAAAACAAATTCCCAGGTGTCTCAAGGGTTTCCTGTAAATTCCTCTTCAGTTTTGACTAGGTATTGTTTGTTTGTTCTTTTCTTATAAAATCTCTCACCTTGCATCTTGTGAACTTTAAAATGCAAGTTCAGACTACTCATTTAAAATAAGCGAGAGGTACTTCTTAAGCAATGACATAACTGAGTTTTAGAGTGAGTCTAACCTTGTATGATCACAAGTTTGGGGTTTTTTTCCCCCCAGGGGATAAATGGTGGGAAATTCTGATACCTTAGGGTTTTTTGTTACTTTGTCTGATCAACTTGATTCACTGTTGCCTATGGATTTCGTTATCAAACTGCACATTTTAGCGCCATATCTCCTGTGATCTCATCTGTACCCCAAACATGACTTGTTCTGTCTTGGGGAACCAAGCAGATAAATCCCAAACTTTTCTTGAGAATGTTGTAAGCCTTATATGACTTACTATTGATCTGTATCAGGAATTATCTTAACTTTCAGCTGTTATGGTACTGTGGAGTGAGTCCATATTCCTGAGGGTGTCATAGACTCAGCAGATTTCAGCTGCTGTGGATCATGTCATGTTGAAGTCACTACTTCTTTTCTGCCAATTTTCATCTGTTCTCCCATCTTAAGTCTGCTTGTTCATACGTTTTTCGACTCACAGTAAAATCTTAAAATGCAGTGCTTTATCAAGAAATTTTATCAAACATGAATCTCTCCAACAGATAATGAGAATAGTATTTCCTGTCCTGAAAAGTGCTTACATTTGTTGATGCTGAACGAAATGTTTGGTCATGTTCAGTTTTGTCTCTAAATACTTCCAATCTAATTAAGTATCATCCAGAGTGTTAGTGTGTACACAGATTGTGGTGAGCCCAGATGCTGGTAATTTTGAAAAAAAACCTACAATGTATTACACAAAGAGCAGCAACTTCTGAAAGTACCTATTAATAGCTGCTAACTTCTTGCATGTATGCACTAGGAATTGGTAAATCTCAAAAATGCATACTTGCTTTGCACACGTGTTTTGTTCTTTGTTTGGGGTCTCATCAGAATGTCCTCCTAAATCACAGCTCTCCCTAGTTGTCCTCATTTCTCTTCCCAGAAAAGAACCAATCTTTTGCTCTGCTGTCAGCGCTTCTGAGGCTGGTAACTGCCTTATAGCACGGGATAGTTGAAGCCACACAGGGAGAAACAACCAGGCTTGGGAATCAAGTCCTGCCAGGTATCTTTAATCTTTGGGAGAATAAAAGTTCTCCAAGATGCTTGAAGGATTTCAATGTATACGACACTGAAATAGAACAGTGTAAACTTGAAATCATGTTATATCCTGGCAACTAAACCCAAGGTTAAGCCTCATGTCTGCTCATATTTCATTGAAGTATTGCACAAGCCTTTGCATCAGAAATATCTTGTAGATATTCATCCTGATTTTTTCTACACAGACTTTAATGTTCATTGCTCTGTTTCTGTTATGTCCTTCTCTATTTTTCTTAAGCATCAGAGGGTTGAAAACACCAGAACTGGGTGAAGTTCTTAGGGAAGTAATATTTCTGTGGAATGCCTTCTTGTCAGGGTCTTAAGGAATTAAGTTGATTTCTAAACTGAGTATGTCCAGATTGTTCTTCTTGACAATCAAGAGAATTTTGCATGTGTTGGAAAATCATAGAGAATTTTGCTTAAAAACCATGCATCAGATTAGCTAAGTAATGGTCATTCATCTTGTATACCTAAATTTTTCTTGTAACTCATGCCAGAAATTGCTTGAGTTTTCTTTTGCAAATGAAAATTGATACGAGTAGCTTGTGGTTTGACTATAATTTTGTTGTAAGACTGGATTAGAATTTGGGAATACTTTTCCCTCGGTTCCATGGTCTGTTAGAGACATCACTTTCTGCAGTTAGCAAAAAGCGTTATATATTTAGCCTGCTATAATTCCATTCTGAAATGAAAAATATATATGCCTTTCAATTAAGTGTGTTGGCAATGGTCTTGCCTACTTACA
Source organism: Elanoides forficatus (assembly GCA_025311575.1). Taxonomy (NCBI): domain Eukaryota; kingdom Metazoa; phylum Chordata; class Aves; order Accipitriformes; family Accipitridae; genus Elanoides; species Elanoides forficatus. The sequence continues at coordinate 69,746,633 of JAOBAS010000072.1, read as the reverse complement.
CTGAACTAGCAAAATTATTCAGTTGCATCGAATAAAGTTTCACCACATTGGTCAAGTAAACTATAATGGAAGTACACTAAATATTCAACATCTGTTCTGTTGCGTCATCAGAGGAAGCCTGGCATCCTTTGACATCTCTCTCGTTGAGTAATTTTAGTTGAGTCATTTTATTAGATTCACATGAATCAAGAGTCCTATACATACTACTGTTCCAGTTTATGGTATAATCATCTCTTTCATCTCAGTAGTGAGTGCTATATGGATTCCAAAATGTAATCACGTTCAAACTATAGATTAGTGCCAAGTTGTAGCAGACTCCTTCATTTATTCATATTTATAGGATAAATGAGGTGTTGTGGGAGAACATAACTAAATCCTGAGCACTCATTTATGTAGCATAGCAGTGTGGGAGAACAGTATTATTTAATAATGGAGAAACTGCAGGAAGATGGTAAAGTGGTAAAACTGTGTATATTTTTTGAGGCAATATGTGTATGTTCCACAGAACAGAGTAAGGCTTTTAGTAGTAGAGGTAGCTTATGAAGAGAAGAGGGGGTTATCAGCAATGTAATAGAAAATATCTATTTCTTATTAATCCCTCTGTGCTATAGTGTGCTGTGTACCCATTTTCTGTTGTTCTCCATTGAAGATGGCTTCACCTTAGTAGGGCTTTATGCACTGGAATCTCTCAAATGCCATCTATTTCACATATAAATAATTTTGTAAAAAACAACTGGATTGTTACTTTAACTTGATGTCTGTTGTGCAAATGAGCTATGGATTTTTAAAAAAGATTTTATATAATTGCTTTTATGGATTCTGGGCACTAATAATAATTTATTTTCATTATCTCCCTCCAAAGGGCAGTGGGCATCTTGTTTAACGAAACTCTTGCTTTAGTTCTGTAAAATTCTCTAGAATGCCAAAGGGAAAACATTGTGTGGAAACAGCTGATCTTAACTTCAACCTGTCTTTCTCAGCAGTCACTTTGTTTGCTGGCTGACTGTTTTAATTTCTAGCCAGACTGTGGTATTAATTTTTTATTTATATGTATTTGAATAGTGCTACAACTGGCTTGATAAAGTGGAGTTACTGGAAACCAGAATTAAAAAACCCCAGTGAAGTTTCAGACAGAAAATTAACTTGCAGACTGGTGTGATTTAAGTTTGTCTGAACTTAAGACAATAGTTACAAAACAGTCTAGAATAGATTCGGTTGAGAATAAGCAGAGCAGGAGAAATATGAGACTTGTGGGTTTTCAGTCTAAACAGTTAATTTATAACTGGGAAGATTTTGTGTCAGCATGGATGCCAGAGGCCTTTGGGGTCTAGAGCCTCCCCTTACTGCTGCTCATGAACTCAGTTATTTTCTTTCCTGTGAAGGGAATCAGGAAGCAGCTGTGCTTTCCTGATTTCCTGTTGATCGATTGGTGATCACAGTATGATCCTGTAAGCCCCAAGGAAGGCAGGTGTTACTGTTATGAGAACTCTGTGATTCCTTTTTCTTTCTTGTACATCAGGCTGTGGTTGGTACGCATGGGGGCAGAATTGGGAGAGGAGAAATGGAAAGCTCCATTGAATAATTCTTTTGTTGTGTTTCCAGATGTACCATGAGACTGTCTCTCTTTTGTTATCATATTTTGCTGGTGAAGTAACTTCTTTAAAACATAAGTATCTCTATTTTTGACCCTGAAGTAAACAAATTTTTTCTTTAATAGTTATATGAGTTGCAGTTCTGTAATATGAAGTCTTGTGAACTTTGTGTAACAGATAAAATGCATCAAAATACTGACTTTGCTCTGGTAGCTTGCCACTGTTTCTCAAGCCTGACTTTATATATGATTTTTATTACAGGAACATTGTTTTTCCACTATTGCTTGTTCGGTTGTTTTTGCTTTCTTAAGAGAGACTGTCAATAGAGACATTTGTCAGAATTGCTTGCCATGAGGTTAGCATCTTTTGACTCCAGGGTTGGCCCAGGACTGGCCCAGGACTGCCCAGCTCACATTTGGTGTTTTACTGAATAATCATCAGGTGGAAGGAGTAGCTGGTGGTTATCTTTGATGGGAATTTTTCATGCCTTATTGGTGTTTTTACAGAAAAATTAATAATAGCAGTTAATTGCTAAATGTTTTGAATCAGCACTGTAAGTTTTTGAGTATTACGCATTTCTGTAATTTACATTTACATGTGATAAAAACTGAACATAAAGTTTTGAGGAGAGGCATAGATATTGTATTACACATGTGAGTTCTGAGTTGAGTTACTTTTTTCTCTGAGTTTATGTAAGTTCATTTTATATACTCAAGTCTTTGTGGTATTTTTCTATGTTTGATTAAATTCTGCGTTGATATTGATGGTAGTTAGATTTGACAAGTAAATATTTAGATTTAATCACTTATTTAGTATAATTCACCTCCATTTGTGCCCGAATTGATGATTCTTAACAAGGCATAATATGCTTATAAGCACTTACACAAGTATTTTACAGGGCTTGTTTTGTAGTAGTGTAAGAAATACTGCTGTATCAAGTATATTTTAAGGACAATAGGTACACTTGGTATCAATTCCCTCTGATATTTTTCTCTTGTTATAGTTTTCCTTTTTATATGAAAGACTTGCATTAATTTGGGGAGTGCAGAAAATGGGAAGAAGAGTTTTTTATCTGAATTGTGATCAGTGCTTTTCTGTAGTGCTTTTTCTCCTAATGGTGTAAAAACCTGGTTGGATTGTCAGTGCCAGTTTTTCACATGATTGTAAGCTGAGAGGGGAGGAAGGAAGCAGAGTTTCTCCTGTAGCCTGAAGCTTTTCAGGTTTGGTTTCTATCCTGAAAAGTATGCCATTCTGGAAAACTTGAAGAAAATCTTTTTGTTTCCAAGCCGGGATGTTTTAAAAGGAAAATGACTCATTTTTCACAAGGCACATTCCTAACAAGGGCAATATTTCATGTGGTAAGTTTTGAGGTTGGGGGGCAATATTTCATATGGTAAATTTTGAGTTTGGGATGTATAGTAGTCTTTGCCAGCTTTTTTGCCCTGGCAAGATGCACTGGGAGTGTATCTTCTGTTCGTGCACTCAAAATAAAATCTGGCTGGAGGGGGGCAGGAGACCAGCCAAAGCTGTCACATCAGGGTTGGTGGGTGGACAGCTTTAAATCTAGGATGTAAGCATTTTTCAAGGTAGTGGATGACAGCTATTAAAAGACATTAGGAAGAGATTGTGTATTTATTAATATTCTCTTCTATATGTCATTAGAAAATGTGCTGAGATCTTTAACAGAACTTAATGGAGTGCTAGCATCTTGTGACACTTTTCCTCACTTGAAGCAACAAGTATAGAGGTGGCTGTTGAAAGAATTTGCTAGGTGGATTGCAAGGCTTTATCTTCTGTCTGGAGCTTAGTTACAGTTGATTCTTCTTTGGAATGGAGAACTATTTCTGCCTGCAGTACCAAAGGGATACTAATCATGTTGTAATTATGTCCCTGAAACAAGTACAGCCTTGGGCCTCTCCAAGGCTGTACTCTGATTTAGGCATATTTCCAAAATGATAGCGTAGCCGTATTCCAAGTTTTACAATTGTTTTGAGGCATTTTTAAATTTTTGCAGAGGTTTAATAGAACATACCAGTAATACCCGTTTGGAATGGAAGAAAGCCATCTCCTGCTGATTTAGATGGAGAATTTAAGTAGACTGTAATTGCTTCAATTAGAATTTGGCTATGGTACCAGGCTAAAAATCATGGTGGTGTAAAAATAAATAAATGTTATGGGAATTTTTAGTCATCCTAAGGAGTTATAACATTTAGGCTGAGGATTATCTGTCCTGGTAACTGCTGAATCTTGTTTACCTAGTCATATTTCATTTTTTCTAAAGAAGAAAAAGTTAAGTAAGCTGAAAAAAGCAATTTTTGAGTGTGCAATACAGACAGAAAAGTGTGGGTTGCCAGATGAGAGGCATTATTTTTGAACTAACTCTAGTCATTGATACATTGATGAAAAATAGGTAGCAATTACCACTGCTTTCAATTTCCTTTTGTGTTAATTGGGAGAAAAATACTTATCTCGTATATGTGCATAATGCGTTCTTAGCTCTTGACATTATTTCTGCTGTAAAAATTGGGAAAACGTATTTTCTTTATATTGAACTTGGAACCAGTAATGGAATTTTTGTTAAGGATCATTGATATGGTTACTGGTGTTGCAAAGAATGAGAAAGATTATCTCAAAAGGGAGTTAGAAAGGATTCTCAAGCTTCACAAAAATTAAAAGAAAGCAAAATCAAACCCTTAAATTTTGTATAATGATGCTCAGTGTAAGAACGTGAGAGAATCAGTCAGAAGGTGGAAGGGAAGGAACACTTAACGTTAGAAACTGAGAGCATAATATTGACAATGCACAAGAGGAAGCTAACAGGGTAATTTCCTTAGGGAATGTTTGCCTTTCATAAAAAGGAATGGGGTATTTGCTCCTCCCCTTTGCAAACCAATACCCCAGAGTTCATGATTACCAGTTGTCCCCAGAGAAAACAAATGTACTTAAAAGATCTCTATCAGTTCTGCAGAGCATAGTAAGGCCAAGACTTCTCTGCTGTATATCATGCCATGCCTTTTTGGTGGCATGATATTGATTTTGATTAATTAGTAATATGACTGAATATAAGAAGTTATAGAATGTTTCCTCTACAGATAGATACTTAGTCCTATGGGTTTGTTTCTATAAATATTTTGTGAGAAAATTAATAGGCATATATTTGCTGATTTCAAGGTACTTAAAAATTAGAGAGAGGTGACTTCAGTAATATTAAATAAAATGTAATATAGACCATAATTATCATTACTACTGTCTTTTTTTAACAGAGTTTAGAGATCTTCTTATGTCCTGTTTTTACTCTTTGCCAGCATCATTAGAGACCCTTTATCAGGTCAGCCTGACCTGATGGAGCCTCTAGAAGGCTTCTTTAGGAGCTACTGGTACCACTTCTGTATTTGGAAAGGGAGCTGCAAATTGTAATGCAAGGTGTTATTCATCTCTGGGACAGATACGCTGGCTGTAGAGCTCCCACACTTGAAACATGGGATCCTCATGCTCATCTCTCCTGAGACCTGTGGTTACTTTATAGCCAGAAGATTTTGTGGAAGCTAATGTCCTCGACTGTCTTTAGAGGGAAAGTAGAAATGTCAGGGGTTTTTTTCTGCCACGTATGTTTGAGGCATGGGTAACCCTGAAGCTGTACAGTTCTATGACCCACCTCTTAAAACAAAAAATTCCAAGTCTTTCTAAGCACATATTCTACATGCGTATCTCAGTCAAAAGACCATACTTTCAATACAGTATTATTTAACAAGGATATGTAGTTGGAAATCTTAGGAAATTCCATTCATGCAATGGCGTATGAACATCTGATCTCAAATATTACTTTCTTTACTTCCAGTAGAAGCTGGGATCTTTGGATGTGAAGAGACTAAAATGAATTTATTCTTTGGGACCCTGAAACACTTACACAGTCAAAAGAAAGTGACGACTACCTTCTTACATGATGCTTTTCTTGGCAATTGCAACAAATTTCCAATGTGCTTTTATAAAGAAGCACAAATACCATGTTGTTTCTGTCAGTGTTAGAATATATAAAATACTTATAAATTTGGAGAGGAAGCTAACAGCAATATTAACACTGTATTGGACATTGTTGGTATCAATGTGGAATACATAAACAGAAGATGGTAGATATTCTTTGTATCTGGTATGTGAATGTTACCTTTTGAAAAAGTTGTTTATGCTCTAAACAGAATAATGAGAAATACAGGTAGAGAACTCTTGCTTGAATGAAGAGGAGAATGAAGTGGATGATAACAAGTATTTCAAATATTTATGGTGGGGATGATTAAATAATTTAGAATAGCTATATTTGAAGGAAGAGTATAAGTGACATGCAGTTACATTTCCTTTCCAAAACAAGTCTTCACAGGATTTTCAATTAACAAATGATTTATATTAAATTGTTGGAACTGCAGACTGCTCTAGCAGTATCCTTAGAGAGCAATTATGTTGACTTTTGGAATGTCTGCTGTTTGTTTAAAAGATGGCTTTGGATTTTTATGAATGTGAGACTACCACATACAATGTTTTACAACTGCTGCAATGGCATCTCTCATTTGCAGGTGGGCACTTAACAGTGTACGGGGACTATACATACTTGATGCTAACACTATCCAGATCGCACAACAATCATACTGAACTTCTTTCCATATACTCCTGCTTATCTTTTTTTGTATTTTAATACCCAATACAATTGTTTTCAAATTACTAGGTTCTTGAATAGTATTTTGCTGAGTTACCTTGTCTACTGTTTATAAATGTTTATTTGATGCATCATTGTCACTGAGGATTGATAAATGTTCATATAACCAAATGTTATGGGAATAAGTTACAAAATTTTTCTGATTTCCGTTGATAAACCAAAAGAATTACTTTCTCCAAAGGAACTGAAGAATCGTGAAGAATCATTCATATGAATTTTTATCAACCATCCCCTTTCACAGTCCAGACGTGAAGGTTTTGAAATGTGCTTAAAGGTCTTAGTTGGATTCCAGTGAGTGCACTTGTTGCTTTTTGTAACCTATTTGTTCCTTTATCTAGTAGAAGTATTTTATTTTAACTTTGAAAATCAGCAGTTTTACATCTGTTGTTTTTGTAGAAAAGCTTTTTTGTAATGTCTCAAAGAATACCTACTTAATAAGAGATAAGACAGAAGAAAGTGGAAAAAGAAGCCTGTAAGATCTTGTATCTCTCTACATGAGCACCCTAGTGTAGTTTAATGTCATGTGAGTTAGACGTAGTTTTCAAGTAAAACATTACTTTGTAAAGCAAAAATTATTTTCATATCATAAGCATCATGTGCAAGAACAGTGAAAAGAATATGTAACCTTTACTTCCCAATGTAAAAAAAATAGTTCAGACAGGACCTTTATGCAGTAGGGATTTGGAGTTTTCTATTAAGTGCATCAAGCCCTGTTTTAGAAAACTGAACTGATAAATAGCTATCTCATGCAGCTCAGGTTCATTATTTAAGGTTGGAGGATTAGATCCTTTTCCATGTAAATACTTGCGCTGACTTCAGTGGGACTACAGACATGGACTTCCAGTTTGTAAGTGGGTCTGAGTATGCATTATCGGTAGAACTACTAGCATTGTACCTTTGCTTTTACACTATTGATGAGGCAGAATATACAGACAAAACGTAGTTTGTTACCAACAGAAAGGTGATTTGTGACTTCCGTTTTTATTTCCAGGTTTAATTAATTTACCAGTGTTTAGTAAATAAAAATGTATGTTATTTTGCAGCAAAGTGTGCTCTCAAGGTGCAAACAGGAGTTCATGTAGCTGAGCTGTTTTCTGTGTGTCTGTGTGAGAGCAGTGACGGACTCCCCAAATAACCACTGCATTCTGGGCAGCGTGGGACAGCACTGAGCTCCGCATAGGCTAGCTGCAAAGCGAGCACGCTGCAGGGGCACGGGCAGGTTGTTCATTCTCTGCTGTTGTGTCTGCACTGCAGTTTATGTACGAGTTACCTAGCTGGTACACAAGTTTAAGTTGGTCTACATGAGATGCAGTCAATGTTTGACTTAAAAAAAATTTCCTGTTTCTTTGATACACCATAACCTAAATATTGCTAGCTAACATCGGAGGGGGTTTTTTGGTTGGTTGGTTGTTTTTTTTTTTTGCCCCCAAAATTGCACTAGGGGGCAGTGAAAACATCTTAGAGGCATACCAGCCTTCCTGGGACTTCTATTTGTCTTGCATAGTTTCTGCAGACCTCTTCAGCCACTAGCTTGGAACCAGTTTTCAGAGCAAATAGTACTATGTAAAGATTTTGATTGGGATTATTTACATATGTGGAATTCATTGCAGTGAGCATGTGTACATTCTCGTACCTTTCACCATTGTCTTGGTGAAAAACAAGGTCTTAAATAAGATGGAACTTAGTCATGGTGACCCTTTTACATACAGAGGCCTCACAGGCCATCTTTCATATATTAATGAGTGTGAATGCAGGAAATAATTTCTACAGCTCTTCCAGGATTTAGGACTAGAACTTACATTTCTATGCATAACCAAGACTTTTGTCACGGAAAAAGTGGTTTTGAAGAGTTAAAATATTCAATCATATAATTCCATTTAATTCCAGAACATATCTGGAATTAAAACAAAAGCTAGAGTTCTCACTAATAAGTGAGTTGTTTGCATGGAAATGCTAGAAAGCTTGGCTTGTTTTTTTAAGTCAAGTATTTCACAAATATCACAATATAGGTGGTATTTCCCTATCACTTACTGTATGGTGTGTATTTGTAGATTAATTCAGGTGTCAGAAAGAGCTGAGAACCTTTATTAGAGTTGCAGTGTCCTATGTCTGCCTCTACTAGCTTACATGAATTAGCTGTTCTCTTCCTATCATGTACTACAGGCAAACCATAGGACTTAGTACTTTTTTTAGTTTAAAGAGGGAGACAAAAAAAATTTAAATTTTTTTATGTTATACATATAGCCTCTTTCTTTTTCCGTCCTGTTGAAAAATGGAATTGTCAACTTTGGAAGATTAGTTGGAGGGTGGAGAAGTTACTTAGGATTTATGCAGCAGCCCACACCTTTAAAAGTAGTGGGAAAATACAGCAGAATTTTTAACTGAGGCTTCCCATGTCCAATTTTTTTTTCTTTTATTTCAATTTATTAAACAAAGTATGAAAGATCTTTTGATTGCTTTTGACTATATAGCTTTTGCATATTGGAGTACTTCGTTCTTTGTTTCCTTGTACAGGAGGAAAAATCTGTCCTGTGGCCAAAATGTAGTCAGTCTCTGTGATACCAAGTATGTATATAATGTGGTGTGTGTGACTTTGTATTGATCACATGTAAAGTAGATCAGGCCCAAATACTGCATCTTATGCAGTGCAATATTAGAAAACAGAGGGATGTGGGCCAGAGTAGGACACCCTTCTTTTCCAGGTTTAACCAGGTGACTAAGAATTACTCACCATGTTCACTGTTTACCTGTTGGGTCTTGGGAAAACAATGATGATGCTAAATCTCCAAAGTTTCAGTGACAACAAAATCTCGTGGCAGGACAAATGCAAGTACAGTAAAAAGGGGTCTGTAATTAGTACACTTCTGTTGCTGTGTCCTATGACTCAGCAACTTCTCATTAGTCAAAGTTAATTAGAGGGACTTAAAGCCTCCTTGACCCCTCAGTGTACAGCTGTGCTAGTCCATGCCTGTTCTGAAATACCAGAACAGAAAGTAATAAAAGATGTTAGTTTTCTTGGAATACACAGAGATTGCCTGCTTATTTTGCTGTTAGTCATTGTCTCCAAAAGACAACTACCAAAAATGGGTGATATATTTTCTGTATGTTACTGAGCCTTTGTGTCTGGGCCTACTTTGAAGCCTGCCTTTATATTTACTGCAGGAGTAGGTGTCTTGCTTGCAAAGATTGCGGTTGTGCTATACATGTGCAGGCACAAAGCAAATTTTGTGAAAATGCTGGGTTGACAGGACTGGAAGAGCCAAATTAGGAGTAAAAGATCAGATTTCATTAAAAAAATAAACTATAAATATGATGGCTGATGCAGACGGTTCAATTGAAAAGGCAAGTCATGTCAGCATTAGATTGCAAGACGAATTTCCAATTCTTTGGAGGAGGTGAACTCTCATTCTTCATAATGGGAATATTCTAAGCAGAAGGGCAAAACAGTGATTAATTCTTAAACTTTTGAACTGTGTCTGAATGGCAACAATTATGGTGCTTGAAACAATTCTTCAGCCTTTCAGAATTTTAGTCCACAATTTTCAAACTGGGATCTTTCAACGTTTTGGTTAAGATAGAGTGTAACATAGATCTATATACATCAAGAACTTACTAGGCTTCACTTAAAATATAAATTGGGGTGCGAAGGACCATAGCTCATAGAATAATTACTGGTTGTTTCTCAAGTCAGTAATCTTCCAAGTTTCATGCATCATCTGGATTTACAGAGATTTATCTGCCTTTTTCTGACCAGCCTGTTACTTAGGGTGTCTTGGAACATGCTGTTGTTTGCAAAGAAAGCAAACTTATGTATCAGGCTACAGGCATGTCTGTAGGGATCAGCTGGCTTTCAGTGCTACCAGATTAGTAGGCTTTTTCAGTACAAATAGTCGGTGTATGTCTTTTGCAAAGCAAATGTCATGATGTAACTGCTTTTGTTGTCTTAAATATAAGAATAAATTATTTCTCAATGGCATTCCTTCTTCAAGTACATTAATTGTATTTCTACCTTTTCCACTGAGTATCAAAAATACTGGGAATGGAAATTCAGAAGAAAAAATAACTAGCTTAATCATCCTCAGTGGCTAAAAATTGCATATATCTATTTTAAAAGACCACTGTGACACAGAGTGCTGAATAATTTTAAAGACAACCCCTTCTTGTACTAGTTTTAAGTCTTGGTCTTTGTGAGCGTTCTGTGCCTTAAGACCATCAAAAAAATAAACTGTTTTTTAACTCCATTAATTTCTCCTGTGGAAAATATTAAAATTCTGGAGAAGATGTGCGAGTTCCTTTTTTATATCACTTGTGTATTCTTCATACGTTTACTTCTCCTCAGGTTTTCCCTGCCTTGTCTAAACAACTTACATGGATGTGCAGGTACCCGAGGTGAAATGTTGGGTCACATAGAAGTGTGCGATAATTTTGTGCCTGACTTCACTAGATGGAAGTATGTGTGTCATCCAGCGTTAAATCCTAGAAATAATGGTGCCAAAGTAAAACTCACAGTATATCTCATTAGAAAATAGTTTAAAAATTCTGACATAGATCTCTTTTCTGCCAATGATATAGTAACTTGTTTTAATGACTTCATTTGTTTTAAATTGGAATTTATTACCTTTCTTTTCACAGAGTCCTTCAGAGTTGTTCCTCTGTTCTATGATTAAATGCTGTCTTATCTAGCAGTTTCCTTGGTGAGGGCAGCCAGTTGTTTTGAGGCTTTTGTTTTGTTTTTTCTCTGCGACAGACCTGTACTGTGTCATAATTGATATTTCTTCCTATGGTGCCTTGTAGGGGTCAGGCATGCTGTTGATCCTCTGTGTCCGCTTCCTGCTTGTATCCCTATCTCTGGTGACTCCATGTCACTTTTTTCTCCTTTCTGAAACGGAATCTCTGAAAAATATGGTTTTGAAATATCAAATAAATGTTTATATTTGTATTGTGATTGTGCAAGCCTGTAAGTAATAGAGTAATAAAGCAAGTTTCTGCATTTAACAGATGCAATTTCAAGGGCAGATCTGTTCAGTTATCTCTAAATTAATGGTATAAATAGTACCAGGCTTAGTTCAGTTGCTGTCCATAAAATATTTTTCTTAGGAAAGACAATTATGGTACATTGAATAGGCAGTGAATTTATGAGAAGGCACGGTGGTAGTTTTCTGTGATTTCCTGAAGTCTTGTAGTCCAAATAAGAAACTGCAATCAGTGTTTGAATGCAGAATGAGCAGTAGTCAACTAACTGCATTTTCAGCAAAAATATTAACTCCCCAGAGTAAGATGAATGTCGCTAAATCTAAATTAGTTATAACTACACTATTTATAATGCTATTTTAAATAAGCATCTGCCCAAATCACATGGCAGTTATGAAAACTAGTTCTATCCTGTCAAAAAATAATAGTTGTCAGCTGTAGTTTAATTCTATGTAGTTTGATGCAATTTGCATTAGTTTACCTCTTGGGAGTTGTCTCATAGTATAGGAACTGATGGAAGCTGCAACCCTGTCTGATACTTCTAGGGAGTAACCTCATCATGGACTCTGCAACTAAGTTTGAGTGGGTGGCAGAATATCAGAGGAATAACCCAACTTCTCTGGCTGATTAGGAGAAAATTTTGTGTCTAGCTGCATCCTGAAGTACTGTATACAGTCAGATTTATGATAGCAGCTGTTTTATAATACGGATCATACACAGCAGTTAAATGATACAGAGGTAAATTAGGCAAATAAGAATCAGTAATATGAGAAAACACTTAACAGTCAGTAAGTCAGTGGGGTAAGAACATAGTGTGGATCTTCTGCTGTTTGTGAGGGAGGGAGGTGTCAGAAGAAGAGTTAGTATTACTCTGAAAAGTATGGAGGGAAAAAAATAAAGAAGACGTGGGATTGCAAAGATTCATATTTCCTTCTGACTGTTATGTATGTATCAAACCTACTTGCTTTCTAAGTATAGTAAGAAGATTTTTCTTCTGGAGCCAGCCTTGGCACTTCCTGTTTGTTCACCTTTTTGGAATAGTAGTTAGTGATACAATTTTTCTTTGGAGCATTGTAAACCTAATTTATATTAGGCAAGAAAGTATCTTTAAGTTGTGTTTTCTCTGATGTTTGCGTAACTGCTAATGTAATTGGCTCACTTTCAGGACTAAATTGAGCAGGAGAACTTCCTAATAACTGGTTTTGATTCCAAGCTCTTTGTACATATTGCAGTTTTTGCAGACAGAAAAATTAAATCAGGAGTGGTTGAGGCACAGATAGTCTTAAGGAAAGATTATTGGTGGTTTTAGGCTTGCTTTGTTAGGAAGTATGTCTTGCAGGCCAGGGGCTGATTACGAGAATCCAAACACATGTGCAGAATGTTTGTATTTGAAATAAGATGAATAAATAATATTTAATTTATCTTTAATCTGTAACCACTCATCTCTCACCAAAGAAAACAACATAGCTTTGGATGTCATAGGTTTTTTGAAAACACTATGTGGCAGCCCCTGATAATACGCTGCCTGACTTTGCTCTGTGCCATTGTTCTTGCTGAAAAGGCATGGAGGAGAAGCTCTGAGGCACACTGACAATAATGTCTCATCCTGGCACTTTTACAATAAGCAGGGATTACTGTGTAAACGTTAGGCTTAACATACCATACCTTGTTGTAATTACAGGTTCTGAGGAGGTCATCTCAGGTCTTTCATACATTGGGGTAGATAGGTTAAATTATGCAGTTCACAATATAGCTTATGGGTTATTTGAGTTCTTTAAGTGGAAGTTTGTAAACAAGCCTATCACTTGAACAGTAATTATAATCTTAGAGCAAATATCTAAGCTTATGAAAAATTCCAATGTCTTAGCCAGAACTCCCCCACTCCCTTCATTGTGCAAAATTTTGACACTGCAATGTGTATCTACCCTGTGCCTGTCAGTATTAATAGATACTTCTAAGCTCTTGATACCCACAACCAACTGCAAAAATCTATTTATATGCATTTGCTCACTCTTGCTAGCTGGTTCCCTCACCTATGTTCCACCCTACTGGATTTATTTGGTTGGTATCATAATGACTGTGAGGATTTAAGAATACATGAGTAGCCTATGGTGGGTTTTAATAATTTTGGTACATGTTTGTGTCAAACTGATGATTGTGTTTTAAAAGCAGGATTCTTTTTCTTTCTCCAATTTCTTATTTCTGTATTACACTGAAATTCCACGGGCAGGTGGTTCACAGGTAGGAACAGGTTACCATCAGTGTCAAGGTTTTCCCATTTTAATAGATTGCCCTATACAGTGGTTTCTGAAATAACTGATTTATGAAGGGACACTTCACCTAAATAAAGTGTCCTGGTAGGAATTTCTCCCTGTCTGTAGAGGTTTATGAGGATCTCGTGAGAGGAACCTGAAGACAAGAGGATGCCATCATTCTCTACTCCAAGATCCATTTTTGCTAAATCAGACTGGATATTACCTGTGGTAGCCAGATGAAGTGGGGATCCAGAGTATCTGAATGTATGATGCAGAAGACAATGTAAACTTAAAAAGCAAGCACGTGAAGAAAAGTGCCTTCAAGTGATCTGTACTTTGCACTTTATCTGTAAACAGAATTTACGGCATTGAAAAACTCAAGGCAAAACAATTTATTTTGTAAGCTTATCTACTGCCCATTTTGTTTGGGTCCCCAGAGGTGAAATGTAAATTGTTAAAAGGCCTGAGAAACAGTCAAGCCCAGGACAGCAGTAGGTGTTGTGTGACATAGCATTAGTTTCAGAACTAAACCATGTCACTTCATGGATCACATGTCCAAGGAGGATGTCAAACACAAGGTTAATGTGAAGAATTCAGGCCTACAGAACAAATTCCAGAAACAAGAGTTAAATTCTGCCTAAGCCTAGCAAACTATGCAAAATTGGGAATCCTTGTTTTAGCTTCCTTATTAGTTGTCTGGAAAATGTCCATAGCAGGGAATTTGAACAAATTTGAGCAAAAATTCTTGGAGTGCATTTGATTCAGATTATTTTATGGGTTGTATGTTCCTTCCCACCACTTCAGCTTTTCCTGTGGAAAGCCAGTAAGTATTTACAAGCTCTCTGTTTCTCTCATGCTTATTTTTGGGTTATTTTATACTTTTGTTTCTCTTTTGATAGAATAGAAGATTGGACCTATGTTTAAGTGCTTGCTTGTTACGAGGGAAGAAGAGAGGTTTTTCTTAGCTTGCTTATATATGGAAACAGCAGTTATGGAATAGTGCACTCCCTGGTAACTTCACCAATCAGTGAACCAGGAGATACGAAATACCACAGATCTATTTTCCCAACAATTGCAAGATTTCATTTGTAATATGAACATTATACACAGAGCTTTTTTTTTTTTTTTTCCTAATGTGTTATTTTGTTTGTTTGTTTTTACTTTGCTTTGTAAATGAACTTATAAGGAAGTTAGGGTATCTCAAAGTATGACATAGCTGAGGAATGGGATGTTATTCAGAGGGACCTGGACAGGCTCGAGAAGTGGGCCCTTGTGAACCTCATGAGGTTCTACAAGGCCAAGTGGGAGGTCCTGCACATGTGTGGGGGCAATCCCCAGTATCAATACAGGCTGGGAGATGAAGGGATTGAGAGCAGCCCTGGGGAGAAGGGCTTGGCGGTACTGGTGGATGAAAAACTGGACATGAGCTAGCAATGTGCACTCACAGCCCAGAAAGCCAACTGTATCCTGGGCTGCATGAAAAGAAGTATGGCCAGCAGGTTGTGGGAGGTGATTCTCCCCCTCTGCTGTGCTCTCGTGAGACCCCACCTGGAGTACTGCGTTCAGCTCTGGAGTCAGTCCTCAGTAGCTGGCAACGTTCAAGGTCCGGTTAGACGGGGCTCTGAGCAACCTGATCTAGTTGAAGATGTCCCTGCTCATTGCAGGGAGTTGAACTAGATGACCTCTAAAGGTCCCTTCCAACCCAAACTATTATATCGTTTTATATTAATAATAGGCATTAATAATGGCTTCTGGCTTTGTAGAATCTGAGCCCCTCAAATACATGAACAAACCTACTATTCTTATTAGTGTATCATTGTAGCACACCTGCAAGATGGGACTTTTTATCCCATTTAAGACATGATACTTAGACAGACAAGCAATTGTCTTATTGACAATCTCACAGCAGATAAGCAGTAGATATGCAGTCTGAAACCTGGAGGTCCTTCTGTCTTTGGACTATGCTTTTCTTTCCTGACTCCAAAAGAAAGTAGTTGTAGAGCATCATCTGAACATCCAAAATTGTCATCTTTGGACTATATAAATGTGAGTTAACAATATATTGTTAACTATCTATTATGACAAAGTTGAAGATGCATGTTGCTATTAATCCGTTTCAGCTAAATTAACAAGGTTATTATGTACACGGTTAATAATGACTTAATTTGAATCATATAATTCAAACTTAAATTTTAGTTAGTAAAAGGAAGAAGACTTTTCTGGTAATTCAAGTAATCTTTGTATAGTATGGAGTACCTGCAATAGCTCCTTGGGGAGAAGATCAAGAAGACAATTGAATAATGTAAGGAAAGATCTCATAGGATGTATCTAATATTCTACATTTTCTAACAGTTACAGAATAAGAAAAATATACGAGGTCTTAACGTAATGTCAGTAAAAGCCTGTGAAATGAGGCATGATGTTCTTCAATTTTTGCCTTCTTTCTTGATGGACACAGCTAAAATTTTATGTATTGTCTAGACAATGGATCTTTATCTTAGTCTGGGTGAAAAAGTGACAGCATTGCTTCTGTATGCTTTTATAACTCCGGCTCCTTGAGGAATGACTATAATAAGCGTTGGATGTGACATGTGGGCATCATTCCACTGGAAAATGTGTTGGGGTCTTTACTCTGTTCCTGTATAACCCACAACTGAGCAGTACTGAATAATAGTTGTTTAATTGCTATGTGGAAGTCAAAGGCGCTCTGTTTAGTTGTGTGTCTTGTCAGGTTTAATTATAATCACTTGGAATTTTCAGACTACATTACGTGTATAGAAATCAGTAATTTTGATACAGTATGCTGGAAGAATCTCAACATTTACAGATATTATAGTAAGACATCATATAAACACATAGAAGATAAATGTTTTATAATTCTTGGGTGCAACTTTTAAAAATGATGGGTTTTATGATTAAAAATAAAACCAACATAGTCACAGTGGCTGTGATTTTTTAACCCAGTGTTTAGTATTTGCCCTGAACATTTTGAAAATTATTTGCAGTGTTATTGGGTATTACAACAGCTTTAACAATATGAGATACATGACCTGGCCATAATGCACTACCTTCTTCTGGCCTAAGCTTTAGTTAAAGGAGTATACCTGAGGGAAGTGTGGAGAAAGGTGTGTTTCTTCCTAGCATGGACCTCACGTGTGTACAATACAAATGTATCTTTTCCTCTTTCCAGATGCATAGTTGAAGTCACTTAGCAATTTATTCTCATGTCACATTACATAAAACTGTGCTGCTCTAAGACAGCTTAAATGTTAATGTTTTGAAGGTAATTTATGGGTGGCATGGGAGAATTAGTAATCGAAACAGTGATAGAATTGGAACCAGCTGTGGGAGCTAGATAGGAAATTGTCCTTCCTTCCTGCAGTAACTTAGGCATGCTGTAATTTTTAACCCCCACCCCCTAACTTCACCCTGTGGTTGTAGATCTTCTTTGCATGACTAACTGATGACTCCCTGCCCATCCCCCCACCTCACCCCCCGAGTTTTAATTCCTTATCCTAATTGATTAGTAAGTTTGTAGACAACTGGAATAATTGTAACTAAGTGGGACGGTATACATAAATTTGTGTCTGTCTTAAGATCCTGGAGTAAACATTTGAGTGAACACCTTTTTACACTCACAGTTGGAGAACTGTTGAAAACTGTAGTCGGTGGACAGCTCTCTCTCTAGAGATGTGATTGTTTAGTTTTGCTGACTGTAGTGAGTTTGCTAAGAATAACAGGGTCCCTGAGGAATTTGAAGAACTTCACCAACATTGCTGAATAAAACCTTGTAGCAGATTCCCTATGATAGATATTATTTATTCAGATTTTTCAGATGAGAAAACTGGGGTATGCAGGAATGAAATGAATTGCACGAAGTCAAAGGTCAAGGATTGGTCTACACCAATGGTGTATTGTTTTAATTTTGGTTATTAAAACATGTATAATTTAAAAGGCATAGCTCACTAATAAGGTTCAAGTTAAATTGATATAGAGGTTCTTATTCCTATCATGTTAATGCTTAGGAAATTCAGTACTAACATGATCACCGGAAGTCTTAAAGTGAATATCAGGCTCTTTTATGATGACAGGAAAAATGCATTTTATTTTAATTGTTGTAAACTCCATGTCTGTTTCAGACAGTGCCAAATATTGAACGCCTATTGGTTGCATTGGCTTTTTAAGTTTTGATGAGCTCAAAATTAAAATGTAGAGTGTAGTGCTGCTAATGGTCTTAATTCCACTGGTTACAAAACTTGCAAAAGAAACATCAATACTTATTCTACTGCATATATTATCTTAATGCACTTCCACAGAAGTCTGTGCAACTAAAATTGCTTTTTGCTGCATGAGTTACAAAAGCTTAATAGTATGACTGACTTTTAAAATATATAGGAGGGAGGCTTTTTTTTTTTGCAAAAACTGTTAAACTTTGTATGTGATTGGTTTCTAAATTCTAAAATACTTCATAAAGAATTGTATTTTAAGACAGAAGGTAAATCTGCAGAACAGTAAAGCTATTTTAATGACTGAAAAACATCTGAACGTGTTCTGTTATTAAAAGGCAGGATACTGCTTCTGGAATTCTTAGTGTAACCTTGGCTTTCATGGTTTCTCTTGGTAAGTCAAGTGAAAGAACTTAAAGCATTTTTTCTTCTAAAGCTTGCCAAAAGGTGATAAAGTGTCTGTATAATTCAGATAAAAGATGTTTTAGAGCAAGTTTAATGTAAATAATTAAGTGAACTGGCTAGCAAGCTGAAAAATGTTATGCATTAACGAAAGTTAGGTTCAGTCTGGTCCTGCATCCAATGTTGTGTTCTTGAATTCTTTCATGTGTGTGTTATAGGGCATGTTCTCTGTGGTAGAAATCCCACATGGAATCTGTGTGGTACAGAAATTCTTACCAAGCTGGATGTGAAATATGTGAATGCCTAAGTGGGGCCTGTTTGCATCTGAACTAAGCATTTGGCACTTAAGCTCCAAAGAGTTGAAAGTTCACAATTATTTGTCCTTTCTGATTTCAGATTTAAGCTGTTCTTTGGTTGCTTGCCAGGCTGAGCAGAGCTTTCAGAGCAAAGATGTTAGTTGCGTGTTTGTTTTGTATCTCCTCATTGTCAGCTGATCTATGGTTGTGTGTGCCATTTTACTGTTTTAGAGTAAATAGAAGTATTCCTTTATGTTAAAAAGAGATACTCTATTCAGCTCTAAAGAATAATCTTAATGAAGGACATGTGTGACTGAAAATGCTAGCAATTATTTTCATTCTTAACATGTAGGCAGTAGTAATTTTGTGTATCTTATTGCTGTAGTAAAACTATCTTGACTAAACATGGGTGCTTTTTGGTGTTATGTGGCAGTTGTGCATACTATTTTAGCAAATATGAAGTATTTATATTTATACACATTTGCAACTGAGATGATAAATATGAAGTAGGTAGGTGGTTATGTGAGCAGAATGTAATGTATCTGAAATATGACCAGAACACTCAGCTTAAATAAATCAGTCTCCAAGATACTGCAAAGGAAACTTGAACGACCACAGGCAATTTTAGATTTAGATCAGTTTTATCAGTGATTACAACTTGCTTTAGAGAAGACTCAAGAGAATTTCTCTGGTATACATTGTGAGAACAATTCCCAGTTCATAAATATTAATATAAACTATGACTTCATAAATCAAGGGCTTGTTATAAATTTAGAAATTATCTGAATGAGATTTTAGAATCTAGGTGAAAAATAGTAACCTCATGAAATCTATCTAAAACCATCTCCCAGGAGACAGATCATGCAGGCCTTTTGCTGTACTTTAGAAGTATGATGTTTGTATCTAAAAAAGATATTTGCAAACCGTGCTGAGACTCTTAATTGCAATACCTATTCTAAGTTCTTAAGCCATTGGAGCCTTTTCAGAAGGGGACATGCCAGTAAGTGGCATGAAAGGGAAGAGGAGATTTAACTCATGTTACCTGTTGTGTCTGGGAGCAGTCACTGAATTACCATTTGACTCATCATCTAAGAAAACATGTTTTATCTGACCTATAATAACATTACAGAGTTATTCTTTTTAGGCAGTCATGTGTTGGAATGAAGATTTAATCTAAGGTCTTTTCCCTTGCCGGTTAAATGTGACAAAACACTCTGGTTCAGATTGTAAGAAAAAATTTCATGAGGCTGTGAATTAGATGATGTTGAGAGAAGCTAGCCACAGTACCATTTCCATGTTGAATAAATAAATTTACTTCCTGTAGGCATTCAAAGCGAAGTTCATCTACTTAAGCACCTCTTTAATTCTCGAATGCACCCTGGAGTAATGCATTTTAGCTCACTAAAGAATAACTTCTCCTTAGTTTTCCCGTACTTAAAATTCAAGACATAAGTTCTGTGCTGTTCTGACTTTTAACCTGAATTAAAGGCTAACTGGGAGAGATAGCATTTTGTAGGGCCTTTCCAATATTTCAGTTAATTTTGAACGTTTTCTGCATTTTTCATGGAGTCATGAGTTATCTATTTTTTTTCCACAAGTAACAGATATTGTGGATGTTTCATGGGAATATCAGCCAAGATGATTCATACTGGTGTTTGCATGTATCCTCCTGTTTTCCACAATATTTTTGTTCATCTTTTTTGGACCAAAATTTTAGAGAATACACACACGTAGGCCCCGATTCATCCAACATAATCAAGGCACCAATGTTAGGAACTCAGTTGCCTTGTACTCCCTGAATAATTAATTAAGAGGAAAGGTTTCCAGATGATTCAGGTTTTTGATAGCTGTTTCCTCTTCTGGAGTTATCTGTCTCTTTGAAGGCTGTATAGGAAGTCTGAAGTAAGTGTTTTCCGTATTTAGATGCATCACATTCAGAAACTCAGATTATATGAATCCAGGCCAAACTGAGTTTAATAATATGCATTATATAAAACTTGCATAGTTTGCATCAGAATACATCTGTCAACTCTAACACCTAACAATGAGGAAATTAAAAGTTGTTGAAATGTCCTTTCAAATCTGGATGTTTCCTTCTGCATGCAAGTTTGTGGACAATGCAGTCCTACAAACCCCAAAACATTTCTATTTTTCTGTTGCTTTAGAACAGCATCTTATCCATCTCTCACATTGTGGTTTTTCGTAGTCCATCTTTCTCTTGAGTGTAACATTAGTGTATATCCTAGACATTTATTTTCAGTTTAAGTTATGGAGGAAAGTAATGAAAACTTGCGGGTTGGAAAACCTGCCCATTCTACAAGCAACACGGTTTTAATAAGCGTGTGAGGAGTAACTTGTGGAACAAAACATGAACATCAGTGTGTGTTTGTTTGCAAAAGGAGTTTAAAAAAGAACAGAAAAAATCAATTTAAACTCTTATTAGTGTCTTCAGCTTTCACTGAAAATTGTGGAAAAGTGGAAAATTCAGCTGGATGCCTAACAGCTTAGAACATTTTTCTAGTCTGAAAAGAGAAATAAGGCATGTTTTCTTCCAGATCTGTGAAATAGTCCCCTCCACACCCTTTTATCTTTCATCTAATAGTGTTTCAGGCTCAATATTGAAGGATGGAACAAGATTCTATTCTCTCTGTTCGTCATCACTACAATAGTCTCTTGATTTCATTCATTTACACAGATGTAGTATTTATCAAAGTTAGATGTGAGGTAGAAAGGAAGAACTGCATGTTTGTGGCTCTGAACTTAACTGCAATACAGGGAGGTTGTGCAAGTGTTGCCCTCTGAAGTTTGATGGACTTCTGTAACTTCTTTCCCCTGAAAAGAGAAGCATTTGGGTTGTATTTTAGGTGACATTTGAGAGAGAGTACTTGGACCTGTAAATTGAACATGTAATGCAGAAATTAGTAAGCAACAACAAGCACGATTTGCTTTTTTGTTGTAACTTCTAAAATAAAAGCGTTTAAAGCCTACTGCTACTGGTATTAGCATATTGTTGAGCCTAGATACTGCAGCAGTTGGACCAGATTTTTGTGATGCTGTTCTAAGCATTTATCTTTACAATTTAGTGGTTTTCTGTGGTATTTTATCTGTCTAAACTGAAGAGCTGGTGGTGGTGTACCTCTGTTTCAGGAATTACTGTGTCAGAAATCCCATCTTTTCTGTTGTGATTGTTGATGAGTTGCCTGCCCATTTGTTTTATTCTTAAAATTTCTTGAGAGCATTTTCTTTCAGTATGGTACATAATTTACAGCACGAACATTTTTATTAGGAGACATTGCATTTCTCTTTTTAACTACTCCTGTCACTGTTGATTACTCTTTTTAAATCACGCTTATTACTTTGAACTCTTTGTTGGAGAAGAATGGAAGATATGGAAAACTCTTTCTGTCTGGTCACAAGGAAGGTGATTTCAGCACTGTCGGTCTGTATGCTGGAGTCTAAAATAAAAACCTTTCAAAGGGTCTCAAACTTTCTTTCTGCCCTTACTTCACCCCCCAGCAGTGTGGCATGTGCTTTTCCATGCAATACAGTTATTTTGGAGGGGAAGAAAGGAGGCTTTAAAACAAACTTAAAAGAAAACATGAACATGGCATATATAAACAAAATGCTTGAAAATAGAAATTTCTTTTTTCTTAATTGCCAGAAAGCCTGGAATTTGGATTATTGAAACATGGCTTTCTGCAGGGAGCCCTTCGTTTGGAAGTCTGAATTGCTGCAGTTTCTTAAGTAGATGATGGTAATTCCATCACCATTTGATACTAGGGTTTTTTGTCCCTCTCCCACTTCCACCATCTATTCCTGCTGTCCATTAGGAACCCATTTATTCCATCTGTCTTCTAGTGAGGCAGAGATCATCTGTGTTAGGCCACCTCTGTTAAATTTGTTCTGTGAAACCTGCAGTTTCACCAGACATGGAGAAGTCTCTGTGAAGTGTAGCTCTTGCCTCCTTCTCTTCACTCCTGCCCATGAACAGACAGTGTCTTCTGTGTGGAGTGTACCAAACCAGAGACCCAAAAGAGCAAGGTGTGAGTGTTTACTCTTCCAGCAGAAGGGATTTTTTAGTATAATACTTAAGGTATTTAAAGTAAGTAGCAGCCGAGCCAACTTTAACCTCTTCTTCTGCTCAAGACAGGGAAAGTGCTCTCCTTTAGTTTAACTACTTATAGTTTTGCATGTTTTTTCTCCATGCTGTATCATAGTTCTCCTCCTACAAATGAGAAGTCTCTTCAAGTCTCCATCAAGTCAGTGTTTCACAGGAGGTCTAAGAACACAGGAGCTATCCAGAAAAGGAAATTTGTATTTTCTTCCAGGGCAACATATGATCTTGAAATCTTCAAGGAAGGCAAGATCCTCTATACTGGAATCTAATGACAATTGCAAACACAGAGAAAAAAATTGTATTGTTTCCTCTGTTAAACTGTAGTCTTGTGGGTGCCCAGAAAAATTCCCATTTAAGGGCCTGGAACGTGAAAGATTACCTGTAGCTTGCAAGTCTCTTTCACACAGGGTAGTTTCCATTTAGTGAAATACAGACCTCTGCAAACAGAGACGTACAGGTACTTTCAGGCATAAATGCATCATTCTGCCCTTCTCTGGTTGCGCCATGAAGAGGCAAGTCATTTGAGGACCTATAGTCTAACTTGTAGGGGTATTTTTAGCAGGGGGGAGGTTGGATTCTAGTGGATGAATTTATTTTTCACCAAGTGCAGTTGGCAGTTACTGTGAATGTGAGATCAGCAGAATATGTCATTGTGGAATTTACATTTTTTTTTCATAGTCTTTGCTTTTATCCATTTAAGCCTGTGAATATAATCTAATCATCATTCTAAAATGACTTTTGGATGTTCAATCTATTAGAAAGGCTAACAGATGGTAAAGGTTGAAGTATTTTTTAATTGTAAATTCTTCTCTCTGATACTGTTTAGTAGATTTTTTTATTACTTCTGTAGGACCTAACTTTCTTCCCAAGCCAAATGTTTAGTTTATCATAAAGGTACCAGCCCATTCTTTTCCCACCTCTTGCGTCCCTCTGTCTTCTGCCAAGTTTCAATGATTATTATTGCCCATATTCACAATCCCGAGCATATTGAAGGATATCTTGTAGGATGTGGAAATCTAGATTTTACGTAATTTTTTTGTGTGTGTGTCTATTCTCTCACTTTTCTGGTTTGACCTGCATCCTTGGTTTGTTTGATTTTTTATTTTTGTCTTTGATTTTTCTCAAGAGATCTTGGAGACTTTGACCTAGTTTCAGCCTGTGGTTTCTAGTGGCATATTTTCTGAGTATTGCTTGAGGATAAGGAAGCTCCCAAAAGGAACAAGAAAAAAAAATCCACAGTATTTAGGGGCACTGGTGCAGTGAATAGAATTGTATTGTCAGGCTTAGGAGCTTAACAGTCAGCTATGGCTGGAATTCCCTGAAAAAATGTAACTGAAAAATGCAGATGTGATGCCCGACTTGAAGTGTCCTTGTGTGGAAATTATTTAAAAGGTAAGACTTTTCATTTTTGAGAAAAACTGTGAACTCCTAGAATACACTGTTTCACAGATTTAATAGATGTTAATCTTATGTAAGCCAGGGAATTGAGAATTTTTGTAAAAATACTAGGAGATAGATCAACACCAAAACTGTTTTCCTTTGCTTCTGCTAAAACAAAAAGAGAAATTTAACATATTGTCTTTTC
Organism: Elanoides forficatus; assembly: GCA_025311575.1. Taxonomy (NCBI): domain Eukaryota; kingdom Metazoa; phylum Chordata; class Aves; order Accipitriformes; family Accipitridae; genus Elanoides; species Elanoides forficatus. The sequence continues at coordinate 69,722,484 of JAOBAS010000072.1, read as the reverse complement.
CTGATATGGTTTAAAAAGAAAAACAAACAAAAAACCCAACAACAAAAAGTCCTGGAAAGATTACATGTCATCTAGTTTTAATTACAATACAAATTTTCTAGAACAGCATTATTGAAATATTAAAATCAACTTGTGTAAACTTAACAGCTGGAATCCAAGCGACAACTTGAAGGCCTGGAAGTACAGGTACACTGTGGGCAAACTCTACTTCTTTTCAGACTTACAGTAATATTCCAGTATACATAGGATCCTGATGTTCAAATCAGCATAAAATGTATTAAGTACATTTTCTTTGAGAGTGTGGAAAAAAAGGATTTTATGGCATCCATTATTCTTTGGAATGTAATAACTGGAAAGGTGGTAGTTGCATCTGATTTTTGTGTGCACATATGGGCATTTGTTTTAGCAGGTTAGAGATATTTATAGCATTATCAGTCATTTAGGAAGTTCATAGTTACTAAAATAGAATAAGCCACCTTGGGTTTTTTGTAAATGTTTGGCTGATTTGAAGATGTTATGGCAAGATATGTTCTGGATGTTATGTTAATTTTTTGTTTTGAATAGTCTAAACAGTTACTTTAACTGTCAGGCATCCCTTAGACACTGCAGATCTTAGCACCGCTAGCACTCGCCAAATGTCTGACTTTAAGGCTCAGGCTGTTTGATTTATCAGGTGGTAGAATGTATTCCTGTCTGTTGTTCTCTCTTAAAGATAATTAGCCAGAACAGTGATCAACATGAGTGCACTGTAAAGCAGAAATGTTTTTATATGAGTGGTTCGTTCTTCTCATTAAAAGAGGGATTTCATTATTGTCACCTGGAAGAGCTAGCAATTAAAATTAAGTAAGTTCTAGCACATCATGTTTATTAATAATTTAATTTAATTTTTTTTGTTTGAAATATTGAAAGAACTCCTAAAGTAGTTAAGATACCCTCTCAAAATTAAATTCAGTGCTGACACAATATAGACATACAATACCTACCTTTGTGGTAAGGTATATGAAATGAGTAATCTTAAAATATTCTAATAAGTGGATTGGAATACAAGCAACCTTGCAGTGATTAAGATGAGAATGACCAAAATGCTCTTTCTTCTTGCAGCAACAGACGGTTTCTGTGAAAGCCTTTGCTTCACAGAAGTAGTACATGTTTTGTTGTGGGTAATGGTGGTATGAATCTTGGAAGCCCTTTGTTTCCTTTTCACACTTCTGTTTTTATGGAATGTGCTTAGATGGCAAGTACAGGCAGTGGCTGTTGAGCAGTTTTTTTGCATCCCAAGAACAGCAAATACCAATTTATAGTGCAGGGAATGAAGAGGCACAGAAAACTTAATTTGTATTGTAATTATACCTTTGTCCGGGTGCTTCACAGTGTCAATTGAACAATAAACTCATTTTCATAATCACAGCTTCACTTGGGAATTTAGAGTTACACCTGTTTCTCAAGTTGTAAACCTCTGAGTCTGTGGAAGTGCCTTTTAATGCCGTGTTGGCTATACCTTTCACAGTATCAGGTGTAGCTATTTGTAAACCTTTACTGTTACCTTGTGGTGGGTTGACCTTGGCTGCATGCCAGATGCGCACTAAGCTACTGTATCACTCCCCTCCTCAGCAGGATGGGGAGGAGGAGAAAAGTAAGATGGGAAAAAAACTCATGGGTCAAGATAAAGGCAGTTTAATAGAGCAAAAGCAAAGGCCGCATGTGGAAGCAAAAGAAAACAAAATATATTTATTCTCTACTTCCCATCAGCAGGCGATGTCCAGCCACTTCCCAAGAAGTAGGGCTTCAGTACACGTAGCAGTTGCTCCAGAAGACAAACATCGTAATAGCGAATGCCCCCCTCCTCCTCCTTTCTTTTAGCTTTTATTGCTGAGTGGATGTACTATGGTATGGAATATCCCTTTGGTCAGTTTGAGTCAGCTGTCCTGGCTATGTCCCCTAAGATCTTGCCCAGCCCCAGCTTACTGGTGAGGGGGGAATGTTGGAGAGACAGCCTTGATGCTGTGCGAGCACTGCTCAGTAGTAGCCAAAACACTGGTGTGTTACCAACACCTTTGCACCTACCAGTACAAAGCACAGCACTATGAGGGTTGCTATGGGGAAAATTAACTCTGACTCAGCCAGACCCAATACAATTTCCACTCCTTATACTGTACCATTTGCATCATGCTCAGGTTCCACATAATTTAATGCGTATATATATCTTCTAACCATCCCATTGTATTTAATTCTCATTACTGAAATGCCTTCTTACCAACACTTGCAAATTAAACTACATACTTAAGCCATCTTTATACCCAATATACAGATTTATACATTCTCATTAACTGCTATCTCCTGTCCTTTAACAGATAAGTATTACTCTCCCATTCCATGGGCTTCCTCCGCTCTTCCAGTTGTTCATAAGAACAGGCTATGACTTGGGCCCCATCTGTCAAGATGGGTGCTCAGGACAGGAGAAGCCGTATGTTCGATTGTTGGACACCAACATGGGCTTGGTTTGGGTCGTTGTTGCACTCTCTGGTTCCTTGTGAAACTCACTCTTCATCAGTTCAGGTCATTCCTGCTACATTTCTTCCTATAACATAAAACTTTCATCACAGATTATTTTTCCCCCCAGGTTAAATCTGCTTGAGGCACACACCAGGTCTCCTCATCATTCTGCATTACCCACCAAGTACACCCAGGTCCTTGAGCGAAGACAATCCCACAAATGGGTTTGCCTTTTCCCATGGGAAGAGCAATCCACAATGCTTGCCTCAGCCACTTACCTACATGCACTGCGGGGACCTTATCTCTTCCCACAGTATGTAGGGGGTTTGTTTGGGCAGGACCAGGACCGTTAGCAGATCCTCTAGTGTTAACCAGCCAAGTGACTTCTGCTAAATTTGTATCCCAGTGCATCCATGCCTCATTGCCCAATGCTCTCAACATAGTCTTTAACAGTCCATTGTATCTCTCAATCTTCCAGAGGCTTGTGGGTGATAGGCGATGTGATACACCCACTCAATGCCCTGTTTCTTTGCCTCGGAGTTTATGAGGTTATTTCGGAAATGAGTCCCATTGTCTGATTCAGTTCTTTCTAGGGTACCATGTTACCACAAAATTTGCCTTTCAAGGCCTAAGATAGTGTTTTGGGCAGTGGCAGAGTTTACAGGGTATGTTTCTAGCCAACCAGTAGTTGCTTCCACAGTGGTGAGTATGTCATGCTTGCCTTGGCGCGTTCATGGCAGTGGTCCAATATAGTCAATTTGCCAGGCCTCGCTGTATTGAAAACCCAGACGCCACCCTCGGTTCCGGGGAGATTTTACTCATATGGTTTGCTTGATTGCAGCACATGTTTCACATTCATTGGTGACCTGTGTGATGGCCTTCATGGTCACGTCCAACTGTACGGACTGATCACGAGCCCATCTATATGTTGTACCTCTCTCTAGATGTCCCAATGTTTTGTGGGCCCGTTGAGCTACAAATAGCTCACCCTTATGCCCCTAGTCCAGGTCCACCTGAGCCACTTTAATTTTGGCAGCCTTGTCTACCTGTTCATTGTTTCGATGCTTGTCAGTGGCACGGCTTTTGGGCATGTGAGCATCTACATGATTGACCTGTAGAGCCATGTTATCTACCCAGGCAGCGATGTCCTGCTACAGTGCAGCATCCCACATGGGTTTACCCCTGTGATGCCAATTGATCTGCTGCTGCTGTAGCCACTGCCATAGGGCATTAGCCACCATCCAGGAGTCAGTATAGAGACAGAGTACTGGCCACTTCTCTCATTCAGCAATCTCTAGGGCTAGTTGGATGGCTTTCAGTTCTGAAATCTGACTTGACTCATGTTCTCCTTCAGTGGCTTCAGTGACTTGTCATGTGGGACTCCATGCAGCAGCTTTCCAGTTCTGATGATTTTCTGCCACACAACAGGATCTGTCAGTAAACAAAGCATAACACCTTTCATCTTCTGATAACTCTTTATATGGTGGGGCCTCTTGGGCACACGCTAACTCCTCAGGCAATGCTCCAAAATCTCTCCCTTCTGGCAAGTCCACAATCTCTTCCAGGATTCCTGGGTGGTTGGGTTTACCCAGTTGAGCTCATTTTATGATCAATGCAACCCACTTAGTCTATGTAGCACTGCTTGTGTGGTGTGTAGAGGGGATGTTTCCTTTAAACATCCAGTGTAGCCTGGGGAGTCATGGTGCCAAGAGGAGATATGCTTCTGTACCAACAACTTCTGAAGCAACCAAAACGCTGGTGTGTTATCAACACCTTTCTACAGTGTACAGTAGAAAGCACAGCACTTTGAGGGCTGCTACAGGGAAAAGTAACTCTATCTCAGCCTGACCCAACACATAGCTTTTCATGGACTTAGCATGGACTGCAGTCCCATAAATATTTTTTTTGCTCAGGTGCATATATGATTTCCATGCTAATACCTGAGTTCCCCTTCAAACACCTGTGACAATCAAAGACATGCATATGCTGTGAATGTGAAAACAGAGGGCGTGAGTCTTCTGCTGGCTTATCTCTGTATATATGTGTGTGTGAAAAGGGAAAGAAATTATACAGTTGTTTTGGGAATCAGAGCTGCTGTTAGTGGCAAGAAGTAAAGTTAGAAGAAGGGTGGGTTTGGCTAAACCAAAGATAGTGAAAGTTTCACTTTTATTGGAGAAATAAAGCTGATTGATAGAGCTGCAGGATAAAATGAGTATAAAGGAAGTCAGCCTGCTGCTATAGAGACTTTCTGTGGCAAGCATGAAAAAAAGGGAAGGAATTGGCAGGGATGAATAAGGAAAGAGATAAAACATATAATGTAAAGTCTGTTTAAAAATTATTTTAAAATCAGACTTTGGCAACAGAAAATTTTAACAAAGATATCGGGCATCAGAATGATAGATGCTGTCTGTTCTAGGAAACTTAAATGGCACCAGACAAATGAGCATTTTGGGAATAATGATTCAAATGAGCTTTGTAGAACCTTGCAGTCACTTGAGTACTTTTCAGTACATTTTTTTCTGCATAAACTGACTATTTCCATATTCATGTTACAGGTGTTAGTGTGATGCATTAAATGTTTTAAACTGCAATTACCTTTGATCTGTATGTTGCTGTTAAATGAAATTTCCTGAATTACATTGACTATGTTGGCTGCCATCAAAGTGGCAGTTGTGAAGACATGTGAGAGCTGGCAATAATGGCATAAGTGGAAGCGGGAAGTCAGTCCACGATCTTAGTAAACCACATAGATAACTTAGCTCCTGTAATGAATTTCTGTATTTTTTCATTAATTTCATTAACTTCATAGAGTCCTTTTATTTGAAAAGACATTGTATAATAATGATAGATTGACTAAATCACAAGTCAAGATTGTTATATTGTGATTAAGAACTAAAGAGAATTTTAATGTTTTCTAAAGAGGAAAAACAGGATATCTTTTCCTGGTTTTGTTCTTTATTAAGGTAGTCTCATTTTTTTTAGCAATTTTTCCTCATATATTTAGGGGTATATCCATGAAAGCAAAAATCTGGATCAGTTTGTTGTTTCTGATTTCTCCCTGCTTTCTCCTCCTCAGGTTATGGCTGGTGTGAGGGAAACCTTTCTTACTTTTATACATATTGTAGTATTGGGGTTTTTTGTTTGTTTGGGGTTTTTTTGGCCATAGCACTATTTTCACAGAGGTGGATTTTCTTTTTTTCCAGAACCCTGTCAAGAAAATTCCAGATTCTCATGAAATTACGCTCCAACATGGGACAAAAACAGTAAGTGATAACACATTTTCAACACTTCTTGTTTTTGCAGAGGTGAGCCAGCCGATGAAATGAGTTAGCAAATACTTAGTCAGCTAAAGTTCAAGGACCTAATTTTTTTTCTTCATTAGTTATTTTAGTCCAGGTCTTTTCTTACTGCAATTGAAAGTGTGTTTTAGGACTGCTTCTGTGCTTTTTTGTCTTCTTGCTTGTTGTCAAATACACTTCTGCAATTGTTAAGAGTTCTTCTTGTAGGCTAGACCTTCCTAATCTAGACATAGGTCTAATCTAGAGCTTTCTTTGACTCGTCCTGAATTTCAAAGAGAATATTGTTGCTGAAGTTTCTAAGACTTCTTTGTAGCTGAACACAGGTCTCCTTCATTCTCCTTGAATCTTTTAAGTGCCTTTTATACACCATTTTCAATTTCTTGAAACTTTGTTCTTCCTTGTCTTTGCATTTTTTTCTAGGTTTCAGCTCCTTCACTTTCTTTTAAAGAACCACTGTCCAACTTGGAACTATCATTTCTTTGTTCTCAATATTTTTATCTCTGGGTGATCTCATCTTCCAACACAAATTCAACTGATTTTATTTGCTGATTGATCAAATATCTATTTTTATAGAATGGAATTTATTTTCTGGCCACGAATAGCCCTGAATCTATTCCCAAATCCTTTCCTCGTATTCTTCTTTGGTCATTGAAAAAGATGCTGCTGCTGTTTATCGTCTTTAGTTTGGGCCATGACTTGGGCTTCAGTGAGAAAATAATACTAGAATTTCTTTTGTTGTTGGCATTCCTGAGAATTTCTTTGGGGGGGGGGGGGGGTGGTGA
>JAOBAS010000072.1:69686628-69715810 GCA_025311575.1 Elanoides forficatus | reverse complement strand
GGGGTGGAGAAAGGAAAGCAAAATAAAAAATTATTTGAGAAAAATGCTTTTTCATGACATTTTAAACAATCTAAGGAAATGAATGATTTTCCATTACTGGATTTTTAGGAAAACGCGTGGATTCATTTTCTGTTTATGTAATTAATATAATCATATACTTAATAATTTAACATTCAACAATATTAATAAACTTATTAAATTAACAATATCAAATAAAAACATTAAACATAAAAATTAATGTGTTTAAGATTTGAATTTTTAATAATTAATTTCTTAATATTTGTCAGACATTCAAAAGCCATTTTCTGGTGGTTTAAACTTAACAGTAAAGTTCATAAATGTGTGTGTGTGGGGTTTCAGTAATAGTTATTTTCAGAAGTGTTTATTCATTAATCTGGCATCACAGTTTGCGGTCTATCTTGGAGTGTGGAGAGGTGATAAGGCTTACCCATTTGTTTTATTGTAGTGCTAGACATACAGATGTAGAGGGAGGAGAGTAAGGAAGTAGCAAGTGTGTTATAAATGAAAATAGAAAACTATTTGAAGACCTGTAAAAGATGCGTTGTATTACACTAAACAAAAGTAGAGTGGATATTTATGCACACAGTGTGTGTAACTTCTTTGCATGCTGATTTCTATGCATAGTAGGATTTGCATACTAGTGTACTAGTGCAGACCAGTTTCCCATTTTACATGTGACAGTAACTGCTTCTACAGTATGCTTCTTGAATACATCTCCTAACAAACTTTATTATGTAAATTTTTTTCTCTGTATAAACCAGTAAATCTTTTGGTCGTTTCTTAAAGCATAAGCTCATGTTATTTCTAACTAAGAGGCTTTGTAAAGTGGAAGTTACAGTTTTGGAAGACTTCTAAGGTATTTTGACTGCATGAGAATGCAGCTGTCATCACCTCGAGCAGAGGTGAGTTATAATGTGGGTATATATAGCACAGCTGGATTAGACTGGATGCAGTGAATGAAACATATCACTGAAAAAAGAGCTCTTTTGTAGAAGGACTATCTTTTTGTTTTGTTTGTTTTAGAATAATGAAACTGCTTACCCATGTCATTACACACATAAAAAGATGGGAGCAACTTCATATCTTAATATCAGTGTTGCACCCCAACATTTTAAAACACAGTCTTCTCATTATGTTCATACATAGTACTGTATTTCAGCTAAACTTAGCGTATCCCATCTGTACCTCTTCAGTCTAATGAATGTGGGTTTGATGATGACTCTATTCCTGTGCAGCTGAAAAGTCTCAGAAAAGATTTCCCAAGCTGGAGAGTCTTTCCAGAAACCTGATTAATTTCCCAGTTGCCTTGCTTGTACAGTGTAATAGGAGTTACTGTTCCCAATGAAACTTCAGGGCTGGTTTTTTTTTTCCTCTCCTGACACTTTTGATACATAGGTGGGTATGAGAGAGAATACATAATCAGAGGTATTCTGAACAGTGTGCTTGCTAACGTCTCATGTCACAGCTGGTCCTTCCTGTAGTAGTTATTGTAGAATAAAACACTTGAGTCTATTAATTGAATGCATGATTAATCTGGAGATGCCCAGTTTTTCTGCATTTTAGAAATCATGTATGCAATGAATGGGGTTGAAAATTTGCATTTAAATGGTAAAAGGGGAATTTTTTTTTTTAAACATGTAAGAGGCTGCATCTCTGCAACCTTTGAAAATCAAGTATGTCACAGTGACATAATCACTAATTGGAGTTTAATTCATTCTTAGGGATAGCACAAAGCAGTACATTTAAACATTTGACTCAGGGAAGTACAAAGAAAAACATTGAATCTATTAGTAACTGTAAATTAGATTTTTGGGGGGAGCACTGGATTAGGACATCTGATGATCCTTTGCATTCTTTAGAAGAATGAGTGTTTAGACCTTCTCTAAAAGACAAGATTTCTGCAAGTGAATATCTCTAAAATAAAGCAGGACAATTAGATTAAGGAGAAGTCAGTTGCCTGGTGAACAGCAGCATCATTTCTGCAACATCTTGGGTTTCTTGAAAGTACTTTTTTCAAACAGTTGGCTGTATGATGGCACTGTATGTTTGAAATACAGTGAGGTACCAGCATGAGGAACAGTGTGATCCTTAATGAGAAGATGGCTAGAAATGAGTCGTTGATAAAATAAGGAATAACTAAGTGAGCCTTTTGTACACGAAACTGTAAGAAGAAAACTCAGAAAAAGCCCATACTCTTTCAGATGAGGAAACCTTAAATTTAGCAAAACAAATTGTCCATCTTAAAGAATAAATTCCATTCATATCTGGTGTTTTTATTGAAACATTTATTTTCTGTAGGTTATTTTTTCAACTGGGGATGGAAAAGGGAATATCTTATGCTAAATTCCATTTTTTAAACGGCGTTTTGTGTGGGAACTATTTAACAGTTTACATAAGTTTTAAAAGTCTCCATAACACAGTCTATATATTAAAGCTTTTAAAAAAAATACAGTAGTAGACTGATATACCTTTGAGACAAGGTTTTTTTGTTGTACTTCTATGTGTCTGCATTAAATCAGTGACTGTCACTACTTTTCATATATACGTGTAAAGGAGATACATACAGATGAGCATCCTTATATGCAAATTATTGTAATTTTTTCACATCAGTATCTGGAGTTTTTAGTATAGGTTTAGGCATCTGAAAGTAATTGGCCTGATTTTTTTTTTTTTCCCAAAGAAGTTCCACCTTGCTAGCCTATAGCCATGACACTATTCTTGGGTGTTATCTTTCACGCAGAAATTAAGACTTTTCCTTCTTTTATTGTGTGTACAGGTTTTTTTGTTTGGTTGGTTTTTCCCCCCACACAATTTTCTGTAAGTCTGAATGTTCTTGCTGAAGTATAAGATTTTTTTTTTTTCCTTCAGAATTTTCTGGCTCATCTCTTCAAATCCCTTTCCAGAACAACTTCTTCATCATCTTCTTGTTCCTACTTTATTTTCTTGTGTTGAAGATTGTCTTCCTTGTTGTAAAAGGGTTTCTGAATCTGATGATTATCTATCTTATGTGTTTGGGATGACCCAGGTTTTTGTCCAATGTCCCCATGTTAAAAGTCATCCACAGGTTGGAGTCTAGGTTTTACCCATGGTCTGCCTAACTTCAGATGCCTAATAGAGGTTAAACTGTGTTCTAGGGGTTAAAACCAAAGCATGAATTCCATATGAGTTTTCTGTTCTCATGAAAACTTTTTCAGTTTTAACATTTCAGGTTGCGTGTAATTTTGAATAATTCTAAAAATACTTGTTTTACAGTTTTTGATATCACTTTTCAACACTATCTCATGTAGATGACAATTTTGGAGAGTTAATCTCTTTTCTTGTCTTACAAATTAATTTAACATGTTGTCTAGCTGATCTTGTATTAATACTTGGAATCATATTAGTAGATAGTATTTTGACAAATGAGAAAAGAGAAGAAATCATTTTGAAGGTAAGTGAAAGGATATTTAATCAATGAGATGCTGTCTGCTACTCTTCTCCATATGGTGATTTGAACACTACTATAATGAAGTTCTTCAAATAGAGGAATGAAAATAGGATTTTCACTAAAAATCCCATTTTAATCAACCTTTGATTTGAGCATAACAAATGAGAGTAATGAACATTAAGCATTCTTTCCTTAAAGTTTTGAGTAGCTTTAAGCAGCTAGTTTTGATATAAAACAAATGGGGTTTTGTAAATTTTTTTGAGCTTTTTTAGTTAAAATAGTATCTTTTTTAAATTTGCAGGGTTTTTTAATCAAGTTTTTTTTTCTTTTCTTTTATTCAGAAGAGAAATTTAACCAAACAACATATATATGCACATGAACTGTCTTGAATAATCTAGCACAAAATCTTAAACTGATGGATGTTAAATGCCTTTTCAGTATCCTCCTAGAAATATGATTTGTACTTTTGAGAAAAGTTCAGATTGCAATTTTTTTTCGTAGAAATGAAACATATCCATATTCTGCAATGAGATGATTAGAAAGTAAACACTGTAAACTAACTTTCCTCAGCTGTCTTCAGTGGTTTATTCAGATTATGTAATTTCCATTTCTGTTCTCCCTACCCCTTCCAAAGTACTCGGACATTATACAAGGTAGTGAAAATTCAAAAACAAAATATAGCTGAAGTATTTTATGAAGAAACCAGCACACTGAATTATTTTTCTACTTTAGTAGTATTTTATATTTTGGTGGCACCTGAAGAACTGTAGGAAAAAAAAAAAGCTTGAATTATCTTAATTTTTTTTTTTTTTCCTGTACAGGTTTCGGCTTTGGGATTAGATCCTTCAGGTGCCCGTTTGATAACTGGTGGATATGACTATGATGTTAAGTTTTGGGATTTTGCTGGAATGGATGCCTCTCTCCAAGCTTTTCGGTCACTCCAGCCTTGTGAATGGTAGGCATGAAGACTGCCCTTTTCACCTAAGACACTGCCAATATTAAGCTCGTGATAGAATGGAAGCTGTAAGCTTGTAAGATAGCTTGTTTAAAAGGCTTTTGTATCCCATTGTACTTTTTGTGGTAAATGGAATGTGAACCTAAGAGCTTGTCTGCTTATGTCTTTTCATGCTTTTTCCAATGACTTGCATGTTTTCCCCTTTTAGAAAGCTACAAGTGAATTTGCAGATGAAATTAATAGCATATCAGCAAATAGATTATGAACCTCTGAAAGAAACAGGTTGACTTTAATAGTTGTAATCAAAATTAATAGAATACACTTTCCATATGTACTCTGCTTATATAAAATTAATGAAGAAGAGAAGAAAGTGAAAACATTTGACTCCTTTGTGGAGAGCCTCTGTAGTTGCTGCCAGTATTTCTGAGGGGGGGTATCTAATTTTCATTAAATCCTGTTTCTGGAAGCACTGGTCCTTTGCATTGCACTGGTGATTGAATAACTACATAGTGTGCATTAAAAAAGTCTATTGTCTTTTTTAAAGAAAAAAAGATGTATATTTATTTACACTTATCTATATTTTTTCTATGTATGTAAATTTAAAAAAAACCACAGGAAACATTTTTTAGAGAGTGATTTCCGTACTATCCATACTGTTCACTGGTAATTCAGCAAGTGAATGAGCCAAGTTCATTTACTTATTCCAGAGAATTGGAATAAGGAACTCCTTCAAAAGGAGTGCATGTCTCATGCCCAGCAAACTTCCAGAAAAACACATTCATAAATTAGTAATACAGTTGTTCTAGCAAAGGACTTTCTAATATCTAATTAACGTAGTGCACTTTATAAGATACTTTGGTACACTTAAACAAGGGATTGAAATTTATCATGCACAGTAAGTAGTCCTTAGAATGTCTATTTTTAGTCATTATTGTCTTAAAAAGCTACAGCTGAATTTTGGTCAATTTGGAAGGTTAAAATGTGTATGACTAATTATAGATGTGCCAAGAATCTAGATAATGAAAGACGAGAAAAAGTTGGGGCTGTTAGCCTGAAAAGAAGCAAAATAGAAAGGCGTTCTACTGATGTTCTAAACTGAAAAATCAGGGAAATAAAAGGTGTGCTTTGATTCATTAAGCAATTCTAATCTCTTTGACAGACTTATCTTCTTATAATAAACTGGTGAATGGCACATTTACTTTGAAAACATAACTTAGTAAACATGCGGCTTTGAAATAAATAAAAAAAATTCTCCAAACGTGAAGTCACATTCAGACTTTTCTGGCATGAGTTTCATTTATATGATTAGTTAGCAGGATACAAATGGTATTTTCCTTTCCTATGTCATAATGGGGCAGTAAGAAAGAGCTGACAGTCTTCACTCCCACAGTAAGAGACTATTTTAACTGAAGCATTTCCAAATTGAGCGGAAGAGTGCATTCAAATTTAGTAGCGCTTGGTAATAATGGTATAAGACATAAACAAGTGTACGTTAATGAATGTATGAATGTTCTTGGTGAAATGTACGTTCTTGTGGTTTGAGCATGGTGAAGTATAAATGAAATACATAAAAACATAAATATAAAATATTATTAAAAATAGAATTGACTGGTGAAAAGTTTGGGAATTTCACTTGTGTTGCAAGTCTCATGTACTAATTTTGGGTTTTTAAAATATGTTGTTTAAATACCCATTCTGTATCTTTTTGAAAACATAAAACTGGAACTATAGCTCTGTCTGCTAAAAAGATCCAAACTCAAGAAAAAGTTCTTTCATGCTGACATTGAGGCATGCTGTTGAGCTCTATGTAGAATATTACATAACTTATGCCCAGGTATATATATATTCTTATATTATTTTTTTCACTATGGAATTTATTGCAAGGACTATTACCATTCCTAGACCTTAATTTCAAAGAGTTCTGAGGTATGGAAACTTTAGGTGTTAGCAGAAATCCAGTTCTGGAGCCATAAATTTAATTTCATTTTTAGAATAAAAAAGCCTGAGAATAATTCTATATTGTCCAGGCTTCCTTTTGCAACATATTATCAGGTTACTCTGTTAATTTCTCCTTGGATTTGGGATGTAAGGGGGGGGGGGAAGAGCCTGACAAAAAACTAGTACCTTCAAACCACACCTTGGTGCTGAAGGTGAAGGCAAGGGTAAGGCAAAGCTGTGTTACGTGTGTGGAAATTATTTGTGTGTCACCATTCTACCCATGTATGTAGCTCTGTTCTGCAAGTGCTGGCAGAAAGTGCTATGCGCATTTGGCAGCTTTAAACCAAAATGACTTGGATTAATGCTATTAAAGGGAACTGTTTTTGTAAGTTTCCCAAGACTTTTGCTTTAACATTTATAAGAACCAAAAATAGTATCTTTAAGAACTGTCTCTGCAGAGCCTCACTCTTGGTCATACTCCAATAAACATCTAAAAAGCAGTAACTTCTGGGGCTCTGCAAATACCCTGCTTATAGAACCAATTTTTGGACTTGTTTTTGAAAGTCATATTGCACAGTCACAAAGATTTTTTTTTTCTTCCTTTAGATAAAGGTGGTGGAAATCTTGTCTTTTAGATTCATTTTTGCACAGGACTGATTTGATGAATTACTAGTTATGTTCCCATTGTGCTAGGCACTGTACAATCAGGTGCTCTTGTTAGAAGAAACTTTAAATCTAAATCTAAGATGAAAACAAGGTTTGTTCAAACACGCTGATAGAGAACTACAAAGAAGCAATGAGACATTATTGGTCAAATTATGAATAGTGCCATATTAACAGTATTAATGTCTGTAGTTTTCATTTCAGTACTTAAGTGTCTGAAAAACAGTTTTCTCAGAAGACTCTGGGGGTCTTTACATATTGTGGATTCTCTCAGAAATCAGATTTTACTTTTGGGCAACCTGATTAATCATATCTAGGAGCTAAATCCTCTTCATGCATCAAGCAAAAATAATCTTTTAGTGTAGTTTTTAAATGTTTATTTTTGATTCTTACATTTCAACAATGAAAAGTACAAAACATTAATCTGTGCTTTGGAGATGTGTTGGGTATTTTCTTTTGATAATTTCAGCATTAGAGCATGAGAAATATAACTAGGGAAGTACTTCATTCTGCATGCAGTACTGAGGTGGGGCTCAGGAATGTTTTGAGCTTTGTACAAATTGTGATACGGCAAGAGCGCTTGGAATTACAACTGGGGAAAATTTTTTAATTCCTAAGATATACTTGTTGCTCTAAAGCTGTATCTGATGGATTCTTTAGTCTAGGTTTGTCAGCTGTCTCCAGAGAATATTCTAGACTTTCGATATTGTTTCTCCTGTGGGTTTCTTTTTAATTTTTTCAGTCTTTCCTCTGAGCTTAATGTGGCTGGCCTTCTTTCCCCTCTTCTGAGCAAGTATCCATTTTTGCTCCTGAGGCTCAGGATGCTTTTTCAGACAATGCCTGTGATCTATTTCAGAAATTCCCAGATTCGAGTGTCTCCCTTCTACTAAAACTCAGAGTTTATAATACTTTGGCCAATTTGACTGCCAGTTTGTGTTACATAATAGGGTGCTTGAAGCAATTTTTGGCTTTTGAATCATAATATAATCAGTTTTGCCAGACATGTTTTGAATGAGATACTTAGGCTTAATTTGCATTACTGTGATCGGTGCAGAACTTTTAAAACACGTATTACAAAGTTTTATGTGTTCTGTGTAGTAGCTCACAGTTTGAGGACAGATTTAAAGGATAATAACTACTGCTGAGTCAGTCATGAAGTCACCGCATGTAAGACATGAAATGTTAAATTGGATAATAACTACTGCTGAGTCAGTCATGAAGTCACCGCATGTAAGACATGAAATGTTAAATTATTATGTTACAAGTTGCATAGTTTTGTTGATCATCTGAGTGTTAATTTTGTTGATGTGAAATTGTGTTTAAAAGGTTTTCTTAAAGTTACTAGGGTTTGAATGCACATGGTTATGTTCTTCACCACAAGGAAGATACTCCTTTGAGGACAGTTTGGATGCCATGGGAATCCAAATCTAGCTGGCAAATACATTCCAATCCTTAATTTGGGATTAATTTAGCTGCAGAGCTGAAGCATTAATATGAAGTACTGTTATTGTGCACGTTCTGTTAATGTGCCAGGATATAAATTCTGGCAGGTGCGGAGTGGATATACTGCTTTGCATTCTTTGCCATCCTTGTAATGGAGTATAGCCGGGTAGGGGGTCAAAGGGATATCTGCTTCAGATACAGCAACTGCAGTGAACTTTGCTCATAAAGCAGGATGCTGAGAGAAGTCGCTGAAGCTGGAAATGGACTTTTCGCTCATCAGCCATCTTCCCACTTTCAGTTAATAATTTTTGTCATCTTGGTATTATTCCATGATTTCTGTCCCAGGTTTTCTCAATCAATAGAAGACGTATGTAAGAAAACCTTTACCGCAAATGGGCAGTCATCTAAGACATAATAGACTAGGCAGATTGTTATCTACTGTCATGTTTCCAGGGTTTATGGTATATTTAACTTTATCTAAGATTCTGATGAAACTGTAGCCCTGAAAATAGAAAAAGATGCAAGAATGCTGACATATGACTAATTTCCTGGTGTACAATATACAGTGGAGTTTTATGTGGGACTACAACATCCTTTTATAGTAATTTATAGATTCATGTAAATTCACAAGTTGCTTTTGAGAAGATGAAAAAGAACTTTCAGCCCTGAAGAGCTAAATCTGATGCATACTATTTTTCACTTGGAGTTATAAGAGCATTCTTGAAGTTAAATATGTTTGCCAGAAATGACATTTTAGGTGCCAGCTTTGTAAATAATATTGTTTGATGTGCTGTGTGGTTGAAGAAGGAAGTGTGACGTGCACACACACTCACAGAGAGGAATAAAAAGCTTTAATCCATGAATACCAGATATTTTTTTTTTCTACCTTTCTAGTATTGGGCTGTATATGAGTCTATTCTGCTATACGTTTTCTCACCATTGACACTTTTGTTTTAGTGTAGGCTTACAGGAACTGAAGTTAATTGAAACATTTTCTTTCTTTTCTTTTTAGTCACCAAATCAAATCGTTACAGTATAGCAGCACAGGAGATGTCATTCTTGTTGTCTCTGGTAACTCTCAGGCTAAAGTTCTTGACAGAGATGGCTTCCCAGTAATGGAATGCATAAAAGGAGACCAGTACATTGTGGATATGACAAACACAAAGGTAAAGTCAGAAATTAATTGAATGCCAGGAGACTGACAATGTAGTGTATTTTTTTTTGTTCTTAATGAGAAACCTCATAAAGTTCAATAAGGAAGAATGCAAAGCCCTGTCTCTGGGATGCGATAGTCCTGTATATTAACACATGCTAGAAGTTGTGGGACCTTCATCCATGTAGGTGTTCAAGACCCAGTTAGACAAAGCTATGGCCAATCTGATCTGGTATTGGCTATAACCTGGCTTTGAGCAGGAGGTTGACCAAGATGAACTTAAGAGGTCTTTTCCAATTAAAGTTTCTATGATGCCACAAAAAATTAATCTATTTAAAAGTGTATCTTGTAAAAATTGTCAGCTTCCCTCATACTCTTGTTCAACCAACCAAAAAGAATATTAGAAACTATTGATCCAGTCTAGTCTTTTCCTTTCTTCTACCCTCAATTGTTTTGCTGATACAGTTTACCTCTTTCAAGGCAGGGGTTGGAGGTTGCTATTATTGTTATTTGCATGCTGTGAGTGTAAGACTAATAAGCAACAATATGTACATTTTTAATGGTAGTTAAAAATGCAGATGGAGAAGCGCTGATTCATAGTTTTGAAGTATTTTAACAACAGTTGGTTGGGTTTTGACCACTTGGCCTTCGTACTTCCACAAACTATATGAGACAAGGATTCTGTTTCCGTAGATGATTTAAATTCAGGTCAGTTTTTTAAATAGCTTAAGCCTAAGAAGTAATGGTAAAATCTACTGCTGAAACTGATGATAAAGTTGATATATTTATTGCTTGCAAAGTATATTGCCAAATAACTAGGCTAAATGCTGTTTTGCCTAAAGCTGTTACTGTCAGATAACTATTTCTTTTGGCTAGTGATACATATATAAAACCATCAAATAGTGACACCTGCTTTAGTTCTTGTTTACTTAAAAATAAATCAGATTTTCCTTCTCATGTAAACTTCTAGAATTCCTGTGTATTGTGGTCCAACAGTTAAAATGCTAAAATATTTGTTATATCGCCCCATTAACTTTTCAATATTTCTCTCCATATTAAAGCAAACTGAAGTAATTCCAGCATTGCAGGAGTAGCTTCCAAATTTCTCTTTGAATGTAGTAAATGGGCACTTGCACAGTCAAAGAAGTAGAGCCAACTGGATAAAGACATTTTATATTCATAGTCACCATAATGGCAATCCCTTACTTTAGATGAAATCCTTACCTTCTGTTTTTTCCATCCTAAAGAAACAGGGCTGACTACTCAATTTGCAACTTCTAATCTTATATGAAAAACTCACCTGAGGTTAAATCCACCTTGTCTCTCAAATTCTGTTTCCTCAGTTTTCACCAACAAAGTCTTTGGCTAGTGTGGTTTGTCATTGACTATGTATATTTTGTCAACCTGGTAGTTCTTGTTATTCCTGTTATTTTTGTGTAGCTTGGAACAAATTGCATGACACCGTATTGATGCCTCATTTCATGCTTTCTCTGCATTACAATTCTCCTAAGAGAAAAAGGGGAAGTATGATTCCATGCCATTTTCTGAAATAAAAAATATAAATAGAAGAATAGCAGGATTTTTATAATTTGAAAATGAAAACAAGCAAGGATAAAACAGATTAGAGTAGATAAAATCTGTTAAATCACTGTGATGTCAGTCAGCCACTACTGTGGTCAGAAGGGTCTGATTTGGCTCTCAGCTTTCATGTGATTCCACTTGAAGGATTTGGAGTAAAATTTATAAAACCTTGTAAGACATCTTACAAAACCTGGTAAGACTTCTTTGTGTTTATTTCCTTAGGGTCACACAGCAATGCTCAATTCAGGGTGTTGGCATCCAAAAATAAAGGAAGAATTTCTGACGTGTTCTAATGATGGGTGAGTATTGAGGTCTACCTTTGTCAGGGTTTTTTGAGAGGATTGTTTGGTGTTTTAATACTGTGCCCTAATATGCTTTAAATATCATCCTTTTAAATCTTGAGCAAGTGCTCAGGACAATGTTAGGTGAGATCTGGAAGCAAAAATTTGAGGTTTTTTTTCTAGATAATTAATGTATTTTGTCTATGTTATTTTAGTTTTGTAATTTAAAATGAGTTCTACTGATATTTCATGAAAGTTGTTGGTTAAATATGTTTTTACAAAAGATCTTGGGCAAAATTTAACTTTACCCAGTATATCTTCAGAGTAGAATAATTCCTGTGGAAAGTCTCAAATGTAGCTGAATTTACTGGGAAGATAGAGTATTTCAATCGGAAGTTGCAAGTTTTATGTTAAGTGCACTTAAATATTGATGGATGTTGTTTGCCGAGTGTCAGAAAGACTGTTAGAAATAATTTTGTGGATTCAGTCTTGGTCTTTGTGGTTAGAATCAACTGTGGCAATTGCATTACTTAATAAAGTTACTGCTGCAGTAGCAGGATCGTGAATGATTTTTGAACTGATGTTTTAAATATGCAGTCTGCTTTGCTCCAGAGTGACAGTGAGGGGGAAGACTGAATTGCCCCCCTAATGTATCTGTAGTGTGGTCCATGGCAATCAGAAGACTCTAATTATCAGTTACTTTAAATGGCATAGGTATTTTTTCTAAAAAGGCACCAACTCACTGGCTTAACACACAGGTACATGAAAAAATTATTTTAATAGGAAAATTCACAATTTCTGGCAAGACTGTGGCAGAAGGAAAAAAAATTAAATACTACAATGTGCTTAATAGAGCAGTTCAATTTTAAAAATATGTGCGAGTTAGACACAAAGTTTTTACTTCCATAGTAGAAATATTTATTAAATGGATACTTTAAAAAGTTTGTTGCTCTTTTGAATGTAGTTAGACATTAGTACAGCTTCTTAATTAGGTTGAATAGTTTGTAGGTAGAGAAAAACAAATTAAGATATTATAAATAATGAAGATTGTCTAATTTTGTACTGCCTAACCAGTGCCTAAGTAATATACCAAATATGGATTCAGTGCATCCCTGATGCTTGAATTGCTGTGAACTGAAACAGTCTGGTCAAGTAAGTAAAATCCAGATAAATACTGCTGTAAATGGCCGCATAATTGCATTTTCAGAGACACTATATGGCTGACAATACAGGAAAAGTATTTTAAACCCATTTCATTGTTTCATGCTAGTGACACATCTTTCCAGGATTTGGACACATCATGTGAAAAGAGACAATGTGGATTGCTTAATTTGCAATCCAGGACTTAAATGTTAAAGACAGTATTCCGTGTGTGAAATTTAATAATAACAGAACCTATAAAGTTTCCAAAGTTTAACCAGTAATTAGTCTTAAGACTGGAGCTGTAAACTAGAATAGAATAGAATAGTTCTAGTTGGAAGGGACCTACAACGATCATCTATCTAGTCCAACTGCCTGAC
Source organism: Elanoides forficatus (assembly GCA_025311575.1). Taxonomy (NCBI): domain Eukaryota; kingdom Metazoa; phylum Chordata; class Aves; order Accipitriformes; family Accipitridae; genus Elanoides; species Elanoides forficatus. Next base: position 69,702,828 of record JAOBAS010000072.1, on the reverse strand, counting down.
CAATTCAGGGCTGACCAAAAGCTAAAGCATGGAGTTAAGGGCATTGTGCAAATGCCTCTGAAACACTGACAGGCTTGGGCCATTGACCACCTCTCTAAGAAGCCTCTTCCAGTGTTTGACTACCTCTCGGTAAAGAAATGCTTCCTCATGTCCAGTCTAAACCTTCCCTGGCACAACTTTGAACCATTCCCAGGTATCCTGACACTGGATCCCAGGGAGAAGAGCTCAGCACCTCCCTCTCCATGTGCCCTCCTCAGGAAGCTGTAGGGAGCAATGAGTCACCCCTCAGCCTCCTTTTCTCCAAACTAGATGAACCCAAAGTCCTCAGCTGCTCCTTATAGGACATTCTTTCCAGCCCTCTCACCAGCTTTGTTGCCCTCCTCTGGATGCACTCGAGGACATTCACATCCTTCTTAAATTGTGGGGCCCAGAACTGCACATGGTATTCCAAGATGAGGCGCCCACCAGTGCTGAATACAGCAGGATAATCACCTCTTTTGACCGGCTGGTGATACCATGTTTGATGCCCCCCAGGATGAGGTTTGCCCTCTGGGCTGCCAGGCCATACTGCTGACTCGCATCGAGCCTGCTGAACTAAGAAAGTAGGAGTCTGAGTAGGGAAGGTCATAGGATTATGCCAATGTCTAATGAGCTTGGAAAACTTAATTAATTCAAAGAGATAAAGAAAGTTTTTTTCATTAATTATGTTGTGTCAAGGTTTGTGAGTGAATAGCACGCCTTGGAAAATGTATGTTTCATTAGTAAATGACAGTAGTTTTTGGTATTATACAGTATCAGGTGAATGTCTGACTTTTTGGTGGTGGGCCTTGCCGTTGCTTTTATAATGTTGCAGGATACTCGAGTGGAAATGTGGCTCTAAATAAATTAAGGTACTGTCTAGTGATTTTTGAATAAGGAAAAACAACTGCTGTAATGTTGCTTTATTATGGTAATTTCAGAGAGTATTTTGCATAGCGAAGTAATATTAGAATACTTAGGTTTTAGAAGAGAGAAGTTTAAATCTGTTTAAAGAAAGAAGTGGGCCATGCCAGCGAGAGATAATTGAGAACTGTTACTGATTTATGCTTAAAGGAAACAGGGTTTCTGAATTTGAAGTAAAAGCAATTTAAAAATTTGATTTATACCAAACATTCCAGAAACCAGAAATTTTGCATTTTGTACTGATTATTCTACATTCTGTCTTGCATAGAATGTGTTTATGGATGTGATTAAATGTTACAACTGTTTATATATCTATCTGCCTGTCTAATTTTTTACATTTAATCCAGTATTTACACCTGACCCTTATGTGTTAAAGGACTATATTTCATTGATCTGTAAAGCTGGCTTTTTTTTGTTTGAATCAATAGATTTGCACTTCATGAAACTCTTGCAGAAATATGAAACTGTTGAAGAGTCTGTGTGAAAACTTGGTTTATGTTGCATGCAAAGCCAACAAAACAACTACAACAGAACTTGAACTTTGGAGATGGCGGCCTTATCACATCAGACCAAAAGACTGGCAGCCTTTAGTCTAGAGAGAAGAAGTTTAAATGTGAATAGGATGTGACGAAAGTTTGCAAAGCATTCAAGATGGTAGATGAGCTGAATGTGGAACTGTTGTTCACCAAAATCTCTTATACTAAGTGGCATTTGTTGAAAGGGACTAGAGTTAAGTTTAAAACTAATGAAAAAAACCCCTTCTTTTTGGAATCTGTCCAAATATATTCTGCAGTGTGTTGTCACAGGAGGTTGTGAAGGCAGGTTTAAAAAGGGATAAGAAAAATTCGTGTTTAGAAGGGCTCATAAATAGGTAGGAAATGCAATAGGCATTATAACAGTTGTGGATAGTGGGGGTGAATGAAGGGACTACACCACAATGGCCAAACTTGGTCAGCATTTATTATTGCTGTGATCAAAGACTGAGTACAGGGCTAAATGAACCTGTGGTCAGATTTAGTTGGACGTTTCTTATATTTTTATATGTTCTTCAGTGACAGTTAATAATTAAGGTGGAATTTCATGCTATACTACTGTTGGAAATGTAGTGTGTGGATTATTCTCAAGATATAATGCTTTTGCAGTAGTTCTATACAGTTGGTGTGCTTTTCATGAAAATAGGTTAACTGTTGGTAAGGTCTTCTCCCTTGAGGAAGATGTTGAGACAAAGCCCAATATATCTTTATGTGGCTTTGGTACATAGAGATTTCAGGTAAGAATGTTTCATCTAGTTTAAAAAAAAACAAAACAAAACTCCCAGTCCTGAGTGAGACTTTATACAGGGCAGGAGACCTGCCTGTAGCTGATTTTGACATTCCTGACATTATAGATGGATGTGATTTGGCGTTCACAGTCATTGACATATTCCTCTCTGTCATACTTTATGAAGAAGATCTATATCTGTAACAGCATAAATGAAAAGCTTTACAGTATTGCATATTGGAGGAAAAGGTGAAGTCAAACACCTACTCATTGCAAAGTTTTTTATCCTGACAGTGCACTGCTGCTCTTGTATATGGTGAAGATGAGCTCTGGAAATTTTGCAGTAGATTTGTGTTAGTTTTGTTCCAAAATTGGGACTCGAATTATGGTGAATGCTGTGGAACTTTTAATAGGGAATGTGGTGCTATGTATATCTCTAGATGTTGAGATTTAATCCTCACATTGGAAAAGGAACTGCCACAACTGGCATGTGTGGAGAAGGACACCTAACACTGAACACCAAAATGGGACCCTTTGGAGGGTCAATCCTGAGTGTATGGATGTAGAATGAAACCAGTGTTGCCTTTAATAAGCATGAAGGAAGGCTTGAACATCTTACAGTTTTGCTGGCTTTAGTCTCTATTGGACATCACATGGAACACTAAGGCAAGGCAGTATTAGCTCTTAAATAGAGAATTCTCCACTCACTTGGTCAGTATTTCTGTGTGTAGAGCTTTTGTGTACCCCAAACTTGATTGCTAGAACCAACACCTGTTTTCAAAGATGCTTGTAAGAAGAGGTGTAAAGGTTTTCAATGTATGATCTGTGAATTTGGAAGCTGCTGAAAACAGCAGTTGAAGCACATATATCATGCTCCTTGCGGCATGCTGAATGGCAGTGTCTGAGGTTGAAGAAGATGACACAGGGGAGCACCTGAGGGATGTTAATGTACTATTAAACCCTAATCTGTACATTCTATGCTTCTAGATAACGTTTGCACCACCTCTAGAGAAAACAGTCATTCATAAACTGAATGTTAGAACTATTTACAAATTGTGGAGTGTATTTTATGTGACTACTGTAGCATTTGCATTATTTGTCTGTTTAGTTGAGTGGTTGCCACTTGCATACAGTTTAAAAATAAAAGAAGGAAAGAAGGTTGCATTTTCTGGTTGGTATGTTGAAAGCAGGACTTTTCACAATGCATAAAGAAGTTAAAGTTGCAAGTAGACTTGTGGAGTCAAAGGAAAATAACACATTTTAAATATGTTTTAAATAAATGCTTTTAAAATATTTTAAATACAGATTTCTTTTTCTTTTAAATTAACCTGCTATAACTCAGATTCTTACTTGGGGATAGTCTTTATATACACTTGACAGTTTCTTTTGATTCCAGGTGATTAAGGCTGTAATAGTATCCTGAACTAAAAATTCAAGTGAAGGCTTGTAGAATTGCTATTGTAAAAGAAATATTTTGAGAGGTGGTCTGTTTCTTGTGATTTATTCATGGCATTCAAATTGGCTCTACGTGTAAAAAAAATAAGTCCTATAAATAGTTTTTAACTATAATGTATTCTAAGTTGTGGTTATTAGGCTACTTGTAAATTTATTACTTCAGACTGCAGATATATGGGTTACCAGCAGGGAGTCTCATTGTGTTTTGTATGACTGTTCAAGGACACAATGTTGAACTCAGAATACATAAGAAAAAGACACAGTTCCTTCTGACTCCTGTTTGAGAAAAACAGAAGCTGGTCAGCTTACACATTTGGAATAAGCCAGACCCTAGACCCGGCAGTTATAGAATAAGTCCGAAAACTTGTCTTGTTAACTTGTGTAAGTTCATGTCCACTTACGCAGTTTTTAGTGAATACATGTAACTTAGAGTAGCTCACTTCATTTTGTTTTCCTTGAAAGTGTTCCAGATGATGGCTTGTTAAAACATGTAGTCCATGTTATAGTAAGGGGGAAAAAACCTTATTTTTAAACAAATGGTTTCATTATTCTTGAATTAGAGGTTAATAATAATTTTGTTGGGCTTTTACAGATTGTTCAGAGTTTGTTAGCTTTTAGTTGCAGAAGGCAGTAAGAAATTTGTCAGTTCTGTAAGTAACCTGGTGATTAACCTTAAATGTATGGATGAGTAACACTAATTAACCTAGAGCTTTAGCTAAGGAGGGATTCTTTATTGAATGTGTTTTTTAAACTAGGTTAAATCTTGTGCATATATTCTCAGAACTGTGTAATGTTGCCTTTAGCTTTCCAACGTTTCAAGTGATTAGAATAAAAATGTATCAGAGGAAAAGACAGACACAGAAACTCAACTGTCTTCTCCATGGAACTGCAGTAACTATCTTTAAAAGTTTGCCCTACATATACGATAGTTTCAATTTTCACTAATTTGGCAGTTGTTAATTCATACCAACATTTCACTGTTTTTAAAGCATACATACAAAGCTCTTTTCAGTATTGGTATTAACTTCATGAAACTTTCTTCTTGCACAGGCTGTCTTTACCTTTATGGCTATACGTTGCCTAGAACTTTAACCCACAGCTATTCCTCGAAAGATCAGTCCCTTTTAATTGCATGTACTCCTTACCATTCTAGATAAGGCTCAGATACAGTGTGTGATCAACAGCATCTTTGTCTTTTTCATAATGTCTTTACCACATTATTCAGGTTTATTTGGAACATACACTTATTAAGGCAAGGGTCTGTCAATTTAACAGCAGTATGTTCAGCATGTCTACAGAGCTGCAATAAAGTTTGTAGTAACAGAAATGCCAACATTAATGCAATGACTAAAAGTGAAAGAAAATTTTGAAAATGAGAATGACTTTAAAAATTACTCTCCTCTCTAGAAATACACCTGAGCAGAGTGACCTAAAAAAATACCCTGTGTTTTAAGACGTAACTAACTCCTTGTTTATATCATTCCAAAATATCAGTTGACTTCTATGTTAAAGGAGGAAGAGGAAACGGATAATATTGTTTTCATTATTTGGATGTTTTCTTATCACAAATGTGATAGGTAGTGCTGTATGAATAAGCAAGAGCGCTCAGGGATATTAAATGTTCCAGCAACAGGTGTTCTATGTCCCTACTCTCATATATTTTTCCTTTTAGAAGTAGAATTGCAGCCAAACTTGAAATTTAGCAGTCCTGAACTTCGTGATTTGTCATTGCAGCTAGGGCTGTGGTTGCTTAATAGCTGGTTTACGGTAGAAAATTCCTCTCACAAGTCTTCCCTCTTTCACCCTCTAATAAGTTAAGTTAATGTTCATACTCTTTAAAAGGTATCTTAGAGAATATTGACTGCCATCACCAAGTGACCTCTGTAATAAGTTATTTAGGGATAAATTGTGCTACACTGTAGATCTATCTCCAATTAATTAGATGGATTTATTTCAGTGAAGCAGCTTCAAATCTTCAGAAAAAAATTTTCACATTTAAGGTGCAATTTAATCCTTAGACTTTTGTCAAATGTATATTTCAAATATGAAGCTACTTGCTCCATGGGATAGGGTGTTAAATGGGGTTCTTTAATCATATACTGTTGCTTAGTATATGTTCTCTGTGTCTTAATGAAAAAGAAAGGGATTGGTTTCTGCCACTTGGGGTGTTAATTAGAATAAGTGATGACCATAGAGAGTGTTCAGAAAGGAAAAGTGAATACGTTCTTAAAATCCTTCTTCTCAGGTTTAAAACTATTAACTGTGTTGACAGTGGTAGCTTAACTATCTTTTTTTAATGGAACAGTTGACAATAAGTGTAATGAAGTTTGCAAATATGACTTGTAGTTTCAAGCATGCAAAATATAATTTGTGAAGGACAAGTGGTATAGATAGTTTTGCATAACTTCCATCTAATGTTTGCAAGCATTGCTATTTAGAAGAGTTTTCTCTCCTTCAGGACATCCATTATGTCCTAGATACTACTTGTGGGGGCTTTTGAAATTTGATTTATCTTAGTGAACAGCTCTGTTTCATGAACACTTTTATCTCAGCTACCTTTCACTTTTTATGTGTTAACCAATTCCGTCCTATAAATGAGGTTCACATCTAGAATAGCTGCTGTCTCGTTTCCTCCCAATTAGCTGCCTTGTTTCTATGTCTGTGTAGGTGGCAGCTATCCGTATATGACTTCTCTCCTTCATGACCATTGTTTTCTGGTAAATGTTGCTTTAGTTAGGCCCAGAACTGCATGAAGGCTTGATCGCTTGACAGAAAAGAGTTTTGAGCAAGGTCTGGAATAGTACTGCTGAAGATGGCCAGCAGTCAGTTTTCCTGCCCACAGAGCAGTCAGTTGCTCTTCCTCCCACAATGCTTGTCTTGAACTGGCAAGCTCCCTTCAGCCCAGATGATTCTGTTTTCATTCAGTTGATGAGGTCTGTGCCCTATAACCTTTAGAGCCAAGTCACCTACTAGAGTTCACATACTAGCTCCTTAGATTTTTTTCCATGGTGGCATGTTCTCAGGAGTGCATGAGATTTGGTATCTTCAGGCTTCTTGGCCATGCACTGTGAAGGACAGCTCTGCTGGCTGTGAAACTGGGATTACATGGCATTTCTCCTGGATTTATAGAATCTAATCTTCAGGTTACAATCTGTCTGCTCACTCTAGGTTAATAGCCTCTCAGCCTAAGCTGATTACACTTTAAGTGAATACAACCCTGGAGTCTGGACACTGTTAAGGCCTGGAATAGCTTGGTTGACAACTGGAGAGCTGAAGCTATAATTTTACTTTTCTTTCTTGAATGATTTAAATATCAGTAATAATGTGCATATGAAAACATAGGTGAGAGCAGAATCTGGACTTGTGCAGTCCAGTGTAAGTGTAGTTATATTGTTTTGCTGTTATGCAGAATTTGAAGATTTTGTGAATAATGTATTGGAAGAAATATGACCATTAAACTTGTTACATATACCAACCTCTTTTTGTTTAAAAGCACCATACAAACTACAACACTGAAGAAAGCTTTTGAATAAATATTATTAGCCTTAACACCTTCAGTGTGTTAAACATTTTATGTGTAATAAATACAGTTAACACTGACCAATCTGCAGCTTTGAAAACTGTTGAGATCATTAAAACAGCAATACCAAGGCTACTACCAAAATGTTTGTATAAACTTTCTTTAGAACCTAAGCTTCAACACTATATTTATGTTCACAAATTTGAAGACTAGTTAGCAGAGTGTACTTGAAAATAATTACTAATGTTTCACCTTTATCTAGGGGATAATTTAAAAATCTTTGTTTTATTGTAAAGTCTTAGGCTTGTGCTTTTCTGCAGTTTCTAGATTTACTTCTTAACAGAAGCTGCATGCTATAGAACATAAGGCCTGCTTTGGGGTCTGAAGTTACTACTCCCCAGAAGGGTCACCCTGAATTATACCTAGTTGCATCATACTGCTTTATAGGGTAGGGAATACAGTTAAATTGAGGTGAAACAACTGAATTTGCCAGTAGTGTAGTATGGCTTGGAGTTCCATCCTAGGGGAAAAAAAATTAAAAATTCTTGCCAAGTCATTTCAAGCACATATGTGTACAGGTGTGTATACACATACATATTCACTTCATGTGAAATATTCCATGTGAAGATGAAATTCTGAAGTTTGAAAATTTTTCTTCAAGATTTTAATGAAATACGTTTTTCCCAGGACAGTTACAGTTTAGGCAGATTTTCAGAATTAATTTAGAAAATAAAAGAATACAGTTCCACTCAATGATTTATTTTTAGTCATACCAAAGTAAAGTTGTTTTTTTATTATGGCAAGAAACTTGAAAGTTCTTTTTTGTGTCTGATGAAAATATACATTAAAAAAAAAGGTTGGTTTATCTGGCAAGCACAGAATTTAAATATTCACAGTACTTCAGTGCTTTCTGAACATTTTGCTCCTTTTAGAACTGTGCAGTGAGCAGAGCAAGAAGGGACAGCCTTTTCAAAGGAAGTCGGCTTTTACTAGTCAATCACAACGTTCTTAGCTTAGCATAGAAAGGCATTAGTTTCAGTGCATGTATTTGCTTCTCTTGTCCCAGAACACTTAATATTTCACTTCTCACCTGTATTGTGCACAACTTAAGTTATATGGATAACCTTGGGACTTGTTCTCTTAACTCCCTTCTGTCAAAATGAGACAGATGGGGAAAACTGTTTAATTATTACATCTTCCCTGGTCTTGGCTCACTTTGACTGAGATGAGTTAGATGATACTTTTGAGTAGCCCCATTAGCAGATCTGAGGGGTAATTAAATTCTGGCAGGATAGAAATGGTGGGAGACTGGAAGTTTTAATATTTCCATCAGCTCAGCTCAATAGCAGGTAGGAAAGAAGACAGGAATTTGCTGCTTTTAAAATGAATAGGAAATTTCCCATGGTTTTGGTCGTAATACAGATTGTTAAGCAAACACTTCATTGTGATGACTTTGTTCCACAAATATCTTTCGCTAAGGCAATTTCCTTTCCTGTCCACTCCCATGAAGAATTGATTATGTCTTTTATTATATGAAGATGAAATCCTTTCCTCTCAAGTATTCACTAGTTATTTTAACCTATAACACAATTTAAAGGACTGTTTTCTCATGAGATATGCATCTTATTTGAATGACCAGAATTCTCTGATTATTCTAGTAATAATGGGAAGTACAGTAGACTTAGTAAACTAAACTCAAATGTTTTTGTTTGATAATGAGAAAGTCAGGTAGGGTAGACAAGAATTTATTTTGGCACATTTACTTACAGAGATAAAATATGTATTCTGTCTAAGAAAATAAAATTAAATTGCCATGATTAATGTTCAGATCTGATTCTGTATTAAAGTTATGCAGTAATGACTAATGATAGCTAATATCCTATAGATCAAAATTCTGGGAAAATATTTGCTTTGGGTTTTTTTGACATTTGGAATTGCAGGTAATTTCATTGTTTGTATAATGAAATTTAAAATTGTTCCTCTTATCAGGGTCCTCATGTTGTATAAATACATGTTTTAGTTAAAATCCCACTGATTAGTTACTTGTTTAGTGCCTAAGAGATGTATGTCGAGTGGGTTTTGTTTTTCATGAACTGAATTGGAACAGTCTGAAGTTGCATTTCTCAGTTAGTAGTCTTTTCAAAGGTGTATATATAGTTTCACTGGATGATGGTTGGTCTGGAAATGCTTTCAGTTCAGAAGATTCTGTTTAAGGCTGATAAATCCCATTTTGCAAGTGGGATAGAGTAACATGGAAATTCTGTATGGGTTTTTGTGAGAGAAACTTCTCCTGTTTATTTAATCAAACATTTTAGAAATTTTTGTATAGTCGCCATTGGTAAGTTACAAGTAGTAAATTACAATCCAAAATCTGTTAATTTTTTTCTGTTAATTCCAGTGAGTCTTGTTTGTGACTTCCAAAGGATTAATCTTGTAAATACATGTGAGACATTTGTCATATCTCAGCTGGACTGGCTAATGGGAAGAGATCTTAAAACTGGTAATCTGAAGTAATCAAAATAACACGTTTCTAATGCAGTTTCATAAGATTGGACTGTTACCTTAAAACTTTTATATTTATATAAATTATTTTAATTAAAACATTTTATCAGAGAAAGTCTGAATATTTCTAGTAAAATCTGAAGACTAAGTATTAATCACTGATAATGAAAGCAGATTGGTTAGTGAACTGGGTGAAGACAACAGCATGTGGGGTCATACATGGAGAAGAATATTTTCAAAGTTAGACCCCTTTCCTGAAAGTTATCTAGGGTTAATTGTATATAAGCTCTTAGTATGAAGCTATGGAAGAGCAGATACACATCTTTTAGAAATCCATACACCCACAGAGAATTAACTCTTACTCATGACACTGGTAAAGGATATGATGTTAATGTTTTGTTTCAGCAGTTACCATTGAGGCTACAGTTGAGTTCTGTGTCTAGTTCCAATGACAGCAGCCTAAAAAGGAAGTTGAAAAACAGTGAAAAGGAAAAATGTCGGAGAAGAATCCTGAAACTTTGTTTAATAGAGACTTAAGGAGCTGAATATGCTTCAGTTTATTGAATAGGATATTAAGAAACTTGGCAATAATAAAGAAATATTGAAATGGAGATAAAATGTCTGAGAGTTGAAATTTCTTTAAATTGTTAAAGACATAACTAGATCCAGTGATCAGAAGTTAGCAAGGTTCGAATAGGAGGGAAAAAGTATTTCTTTGTCAACAGAGGGATTATGTGACTCTGGAACTGATTATTAAGGAAGGAATGCAGTAAATTTTTTACCATTTGTAACCTTCACGTAGAAATTGGTGGATGAAACTTCTCTTTTAATCATCAGACAAACCAGTGAGCTCAAAAAGCACCAGTTAATAAACCTGAGATTGGAATGGTTATGTAGATTTCTTGGTGATAAAAACTGTGACTTAGTTACTTGTGGATAAGGAGTTGGGGCTTGAGCTGTGAATGTCTGTTAAAGTTATTCAGCTTTTTGAGGCTAGGAAGAAGTCTATATAGAGAGCAACTTAGGATGGCAGAACTTTCAAGGAGGTACTTCTGGTGGGAAATGGATATAATCTTCCTGTAGCACATCAGTTACAAGATTTTTTTTTGCTTTTTAAGTTTCTTTTTATCTCTTCAAAATCAGTCTGCCTCCACAGTGTTATCAACCAATTCCTCATTGACTTTTTACTTTATTTTTTCCCCCTTGCTGTCTCTGAATCATTCCCCAGTAGACTGTTTTACAGCCCCTTTATGGCAATAATGTTAATTTTTGAAGCTAATTTTATCATTCAAGTATTTGCTAATAAAGCTTTATAGTAAATGCATTCCTCTTGAGAGAGATTATCTTGGATTTGGAAACCTCTCATCTCCTTCTTGAAATGTTTCCAGACCTATGATTTGTGAAACCTTCTGTTTGCTAGGACAGAAAACATCTGATCGATATTCTTCATTTTAGCTCAGTAATGGTAGTGGAAACTTCTGGTCAGGTAATCTCTACAATTAAGATCTACATTAATTGGTGTCTGTGTAATTTAGAACCTGCTGGCAAACATTTCAGTCTCCTGAGATTGAACTTTTGGTGAGTTAAGATGCAGATCTTATTTTGTCATCATAAACTTACTAGACTATATACTTTTCTCCCTTCAAAATAAATAATTTACTTATACTTATTTTGTAGCTCCCTCCTGTTGTGTGGTTCACAGTGAATTAAAGGGATAGCAGAATAACAGGTACTGAAGAGTTTCAGAGAAGAAAAAATGTCTTCCCTTTTTTGGTGGTACACACTAAGCTTTAAAAATAAATTCTTCTATCAACATGTTTATTGTAAATCCTAGCAAATAATTTAACTTTAAACAGAGTTGGTTTGAGTTAAAATTTGGCTTTCAAACTTTTTCAGGGAGTGTTTTTTATAAAAGACGACTTTATTTTTTTCATCCAAGTTATAATGATTCTGAAAATAGATTTAATTACTTGTCTATAAGTTGATGTTTCATCCCAGCATGTGTCTGTCACAGCACGAGCTGCTTTTCCTTTGGAATTTTCTTCTTAATTTTTTAAGGACACTGAACGAGTATAGTGCTAATATGAAAATACATTTTTGTAGTTGTCTTTTCAGACCATTAAATCATACTTGCCATTGAAATACAGTGTGGAATATATGTTTGCAGTTCTTGCATGCAGAGAGACTACCTCAGAGGACCAGAGTGGACTCATACAGTCCATGGCCAGGGCTTGTTTGCTCTAGAAACTTTTCCAAGTAGACAAAGGGTGTCTCGTATATTTTACATAGCTCACATTTATTTACATGAAGTTTAGCCATTGAATTAACAAGTCTCTCAGTGACTCTAGAATAGCTAATTTTTAAAACCAGGACCTATGTTAAGATGGATCTAGATGACATTAATAGTCTCCTGAGCACTGTACATGAAAAAGAGTACTATAGTTTAGTTTCACAGATTCTGGTATTCCGAGGAACAGTCCATGCAGTTGTAAAGTAGCTGTTTTACATGCAAACTCCCATGTTTTTTTATCCTCTGCTGAAGGTTAACACCCTTGTGACAGAATTGGTGGAATGAGTGATGTGAACATTACTCATCTGCTTTGGTAGAAAGTTGGTGTCTTGGTTTAAAAAGCCTTCTCGTCAGGTTACATTCAAATGAGTAATTTAGCAATGAAACAGCCAGATGATAACATCTTAGACAATGCCATGTAGATTTTCAAGTAGTTATATAATAACATCTATTTATTCAAAACAAATTAATATTTAACAGGTTGCTTATTTCTTTCCCTATTTCTGAGCCTTTAGTCTGAACTTGCTTAGTACTGATACTTGAAGCTCTTTGTGGTTCTTTCAAGTGAAAGCTGAAGTACTCATGCATTCTACCAATTTCAAGACGGTAAGGTCTTGGGAAAGTACAAAATATTGCAAGGCTTCCAAAAGCAGTAGAGATGTAGTGGATCTGGCCACTTTCTTTGGAAATGCCTATAATTATATGGAATATAACTTAAAGGTTTTCCATGCATATTCAGTCCCATAATATAGGAAGACTTTAAGGTAGTGAGCCTTGCAAGCTTTTTTTCTTGTAATGACTATTTGTGAATTGGAAGTTAACTTAAATAAGGCACTCTCAAACTGTTGCAGATAATATTACTTAGAATTAAATATCAAATCTATGTAGCTAGTGTTACATTCATAAGATTCAAAGCAGGAGGAAAGTTAGAGGTATGTGAAGTAATAGAATTATATGGCTTCAAAGAAATCAGATGTTTGTGTGCATACATGCAATTAAACACAGAGAGTAAGGAACTGATAGTCTCATACCTGGTCACATGATAAAATAATTTTAAAAAATTATTTCTTTTTATTCCTCTGTCAGTTTCAGAGATTTTAGGTCTCCATCTCACTTTTCACTTGCATAAAATACAGTACTTTTTGCTTCCTCACAAACCTGGTTTAACCAGTATTTTATATACTCCGTGTGCTGCAGAGTTTTGCTTAAATACGTACATTGAAATACCATGCAGATTATCTAAAAACTTGCTCTCAAGAGTTGCATGAGGTGAAAATAAAGCAGAATTGGCATTTATGAAAATCAAATAATGCAGGAGGATTTGGATATCCACCTTATATATCCTCACATAGTTGATGCTTTATTTTTATTTCAGCCATTGCAATTCATCTGTTTCCAGTTATGAGGCTTAGGAATAACATGTGTCAATTATGTTAAGTTCTGGTGACTTTTTTTCTCCTGTCTCTGAAACAGCACGAGTTCTCATCCTTTGGCATAGAAGCATGGTATTTTGGAGGAAGAGGGAGCATTGTGGTTGTGTAGGGGGAAAGTTCTGTTGCTCTTCTAAAAATCTCCCGATTAGTCAAAATTATGAGTCTTTGGAAAAATCACCTCTGGAGACTTGTTCATAATACAAGAGTGCCTTCATCAAGAAATCACTGCTATCTCACATGTGTGTAGTAATTTGTACTGCACTGGCATAGTAGTTTGCTTTTTGTCTTGACATGTGTAAAGGTGTGAAGTCCACTCCAGATATGTGAGGATGGCTTTTCCTAGACTGACTTATCTATTTATAGATATATATGCAGTGCAGAGCTGATTAAGAGAGCACAGCAAATGAGCAGGCCTGGTTGAGAGGAGTTTGAATAATGACTGTGCTGCCCTTGCTGAAAGCTGTATGTTTACAAAAGGGTTAGTAGAGCTATTTTTGTCTTTATAAACTATGTATGTTTATATTAATATTTTTCTGAAGTTTTTCTTGATTAAAATGTTCGTTGCTGCAATAAAAAATGCAGTCAGTTGTAAAAGCTTGCATTTGAGAACTTTTTTCAACTGACATTTTTACTGCATAAAAAAGGGTTCATGAAGTTTCAAGTAGATTGTCTTCAGAACTAAAAATTTAAAACAAAAGGAAAAACTTGTTGCAGTGCAGAGAAAATGGGAGACCAAAGCATGCAAAATTGTGCTGATTCTTTTTCTTCAGGTATTTAAGCAAGTCTTGCTACTATATTGTCCATGGCTCTGTGGAAGTGAGTGTGGCTTGTGCTTTGTCCCTAGACCCTATGGAATGGTTTTAATTTCAAAATCCATGTGCTTTTATGCACATAGACAGGAACAAAACTCTGCGTTCATCAAAGCGTGGTTGAAGTGAAATTGATTAATCAAGTGGTTTTTACATTACAGCTTATGTAAACACAAACTTTGGCTGAAGACTAGGTTTTCAGTTAAGCATTGTGCTTTGATATTCCAATTTCTTTTTGAGATTCTGCCCCTAGTCTCATATATTGACTCCAAGATCAGATCAGTTTGTTTTTCTGAAATGATAAGTTTAGAATTTCATGTTATCCACACCTTCCAAGTTTATGATATATGACATGGGGGAGGCTTACTCTGTTTGTCAATGTAAGGCGGAGAAACTCACCCAGGAAAAGCTAGGGAATCCACCCAGTGGTGATGGATCACGAATTAAGAATTTGTAGTTCCTTCACAGTAGTTTGAAATACACATATATGCACACCTATCTGATGTGTGTGTAAATGCAGTGACTTTAGTAAGCATGTGAAGTTGTTCATGTTGTTCATGTGCAAACAGCAGATGTGACATTAAAGTATATATTTTTTTTCTCCATTTGGAAATGGAACTGGTTTTGTAAACTTAGTTTACAATTTAACATGATTTCACCAAAGGCTGAAAGTATCTGGTAAACTTACAATTCTGACACTAACTTCTCTGCTGCTACTTTACATACTTTCAAATAAGATGGTTCAACTTTTTCAGTGGTAGGAACTGGATGGCAGCTTAGGAATGTCTATCTTGGGCTGTGTAAAACCAGCAGTAGCTTGTGGATCTAAACAACCAGTCATAGGTATGGGCAAGAGGAGGTTTTGACATCTCATGCACTTCTAAAAGCTATCATCTTTTCACAAAATTGAGGGTGCCAGGAGTTATGAAATTGTGGAAGGGCCAAATTCAGCCTGGGACCACCAGTCTGGTCTGTTTGCATATATTATTGATGGCTCTCTTGCTTCAAGAGAAAACACATTTGGATTTTAAATGTTAAAGTATACAAAAATTAAAAATTGTATTTCAGAAATGGCTTATTTTTAAGAGCTTCTTTAGCTACATTTTGTCATAATAGGAAGGAGCTGAACATACAAAGTATCCTGAACTTGCTTTTCACTGATAGCTTCCAGTCAAGTGGAAGCTGGCAAATGTTGTCCCGGTTTTCAAGAATGGTAGGAAGGAAGACCCTGGTAATTATGGCCTGTCAGTCTCAGTTCAGTGCTCGGTAAAATTATGGAGAAGGTTATTGCAGGAGTTACTGAAAAACACTTGGGAGACAATGCAGTTGTTGGTCATAGCCAGCACAGGGTTTTTTTTTTTATTTTAGCAAAGCTTTTGATAATGTCTGTCACAATATTCTTCTGGACAAAATGTCCAGCACAGAGCTAGACAAGACCATAGTACAGTGGGTGAGCAATTGGCTAATGGGTTGGGCTCAATCAGTTATAGTAAATGGGTTTACATCAGGCTGGGGGCCAGTCACCTGTGGGGTTCCCCAGGGCTCAATTTCAGCGCCAGTGCTATTTAATGTTTTTATAAATTATCTGGATGCAGGAATCAAATGTACATTAAGTAAGTTTGCTGATGGTACTAAACTAGGAGGAGCTGTGAACTCCCTCAAGGGTTGAGAGGCCTTACAGAGAGATCTGGATAGACCAGAGAGCTGAGCAGTCACCAACCATATGAAATTTAGCAAAAGCAAATTCAGGATTCTCCACCTGGGACAGGGTAATCCTGGTTATCCATACAAACTGGGGGACGAAAGGCTGGAGAGCAGCCCTGTGGAAAGAGATTTGGGGTTTGGGTTGATGGCAAGTTGAGTTGACTCAACGGTGTGCCCCGGCCCCTACAAGGGCCAGCCGTGTCCCGGCGTGCATCAAGCCCAGCACAGGCAGCTGGTCGAGGGAGGTGACTGTCCCACTCTACACGGCACTGGTGCGGCCCCACC
>JAOBAS010000072.1:69655182-69672038 GCA_025311575.1 Elanoides forficatus | reverse complement strand
GGTTTAGCGGGCATGGATGATGGTTGGACTCAATGATCTTAAGGGTCTTTTCCAATCTAAACGATTCTATGATTCTATAACTGACAAAGAATATGTACAATTCTTGCTACTACTTTATAATTCACAGGTTAGAGCAATCAGTGTTCCCTGTTACTTTGTGTAGTATAATTTACAAACCAGTCCAGTTCCAAGAGTTTAATTTTGCAATGTCGAGTGCAAATTCACGAGGCAAAGCTTTACTGCTTTTAAAATTAATCATCCTAATAATCATCCATATCTCCTTTATGCCCATCTTACCCAAAGAATTGATGCCTGGTCTCTTTTGCTTCAATGGGATAAGTATTTATGGCATGCATGGGAGGAGAAAATGAGATTGGGGTCAATTTTTTTGGAAGCCAAAGTAAGATTACAGAGGAAGGGGGAGGGGCAGGGGCAGGATCCTTTGAATCAAAATGACATCATAAATCTTTGAAAACTGTACAACTCCAATAGGATGGCTTTAGGGAAATAATACTGAACTAATAGAAGTTACTTTAGTCTGTTCATCTTTCAAACTATTTGATTTTAAAAAGGAAAACAGGAAATTTAGGGAACTTTTCACAAAGATTGAATTAAATTTGATTGCTGGAGGCAAGAGGAAATGTATGGATGTAGAAGGAGAAGAAAGCCTGTTGATCATAATCAAAATACAGCCTGTATTTTGGGATTGTCATCTATTTTTATTTCTGTTTTTATTTCCACTATAAACCCAGTAAAACTTCCTAATGGCATGAAGCTTGAGAATTCATCCTAAGTGTAAACTTGTTCTAACAGAATAATAAATTTTTCAGAGACTGGCTTTCATCACCTGTGTATGTTGTTTATTTTAACATATACAGTATTGAAATATTAAGCTTTCTGGTGTAGTTTTAACAATAGTGCACTTGGTAGTCTGCTTTTTCATGTTCTTTTCCTTTTGAACTTTTGTGTGTCTATAAAATGACATATTGCAATGCTGATTGAGTGCAGTTTAAGGTGATTATGAATAATTTAAAGATATATCCTGTGCATCTTGTGCAATTTCCTACTGGTGACCCTTGTATAACAATGGAAGACTAAAGTGGTTTTCTAGTGGAAATGAAGTTGGTGGTGTCCTTGGGTTTGTATTTTTAAAGTCTAAAGAATTTGTGTCTTTGCTTTTGTTGGTGTCATTAAGAAATGTGCAAGATTTTTGTGTAAAGAAGCAGTGTAAATTGTTATTTCAGTGATTTTCTTATCCAAAACTGCTGGTACCCTCTGGAAATCTCCGTGTATAGTTAAAATCAGGCATTTCAAAAAGCATCTTGATGAAATAATTAAGAAAAGAAAAAGCTTTCATCTTACATTTGGGGGATGAGGGAGGGATAATGAAAAAAAAATTAAAAAGGAACATGTATTCGAAGTAGGATTTAGAAAGAGGAGGATGGGATTGACGCCTGCACTGGAATGATGAAAACACTTACTGGCCTGACAGGATGCAGAGATGCTTGCAAAGACAAACAAGAAAATGTTAAGTCATGACAAAGTGGTGCAGTTTTGAGGGTATGAACTATATGAGACAGGAAAATAGGTAAAGCTGCGGAGAATCAAGACATGAGGGTTAAGCTGTTTGAAGAAATATATAGTAGAAATACTAACTTCTGATTTTTGAAGAAGAATCTTTTTAATTCCTATCCAGCAAGTACCACTTGACTTTGTTGAAACAAATGTAGAGCTGTATACACAAATTTTGCTGTACTATGGTACAGCTCTGTTTCAAGTCAAAATTAAGACAGCATTTGTGTTTAACTTGAGAAGGCTCTATTGAATCTGTAACAAAAATCACTAGTGTTTGAAAGCAGAAAACAGTTGCTGTAGTTTCTTGTACGTGATCAGTTAGGAATGATTCTGGCATCATTTTTTTAGATACAGATTTGGCACATACACAGCAGGAAGGACAGATTCGGGAAGGTATTTAAAGTTAACTGTAACTTAGTTGATTGTAGTGCCATGCCAGAGCTGATCCGATAAGGCCTGTTTTGACTGTCTGAATTAATTTTTGCATTTAAGCAAAAATATAAATGACATTTCAAACCTGCTGTTGAATGCCCATACCACTGTTCCTGCATATGACAGTAACAGCACAAACTAAATCCAGGAAGGTGTTCCTACCAGATATTATGGCTTACACTAGGTACTATCCATAGTGCCTGTTATCCAGGTGTCTGTGAAGGTTTTTACACACTTTCATTTTTGACAGGAGTAAAAGCTCCTGTCAAACACAGAGCCCACTTCAGAGAGATGGAAGTTTCTCTTTGCTTCAGTGAGAATGTAAAGCCCCTGCTTTCCTATAGGAGAAGGGTCATGAAAACAGCAGTACCAAGGGAAGAAGTGGATACCCTCATAAGAAGGAGGATCTGATAATGCCCTTTCCTAGAGTAAAAGGGGCACTCATTAGAAGCAGGCACACTGCTGAAGTGCTGGTAGGAACCCACTCTTCCTCTGGGGTTCACAAAGACTGTACCACTTTACAAGGTGGCAGAAGCTCCCTGATGAAGCTCCCAGAAATCATCTTTGCCACTGTAGTCATAGTTTCTGACTGATGGTTATAGGTTTATTATCCTCTGCTCCACATATGACTTGCTAACTTTACATCTGACTATATGAATCCCACTGATGTGTCTATAAAAGGGCAAACAAGTTAAAAATCGAACTGTTGTGTGTTGGTGTCCCCATGACCACTGTGGCATCACTTCCCTTTGCTGCTCAGTAGTGTAGAACTTGGTGCAGAATGGTGTCATTAAATAATTCTTTGAATTTTTTTTTTTTATTTAGAGAAACAAGATCTTTTCTGTCCCATGTTTTATCACCCCTGCTGAAGTCAAAGTAGCTGTTTGTTTTAAGTCAACATCATGAGTTAGTTGTTTTTTCCAAGCCACTTCAAGCCACCTCAGTATCTGCTTTTTTTTTCATTATGTTGCTGTGCCTAGGAAGTGATTTTGGTTGTGATCCATTTCCTTCTTTAGTTCTGACTGGTAATGCACACCATGAATGTTTCATTCAGTTTTCTGCTTCCACAGTTTTTTTGGTGCAATTCCAAATCTCCCAGCTGTATGTAGTGAGAGTAAAAACACTTTTAGAACTTTTGGAGGAAGACTTTTTTGGTCTTCATGACATTGACATTGGTAACTTGCTAATGCTGAAGTTAGCCAAATGCATTTTGGCTCTGCCTTGCCTTTCTCCAAACTTCCTCAGCGTGATCATGATCCATTATAATCACCTGCCTAAGAGGATTTTTTCATTTTGTCATAAATCTGTGTTATTTTCTCATGTATGTTATTTTGTCAGTCCATGGTTTTTCTTTAAGGTTCATGTACATGTGCATTTACAGTGCACATTAGCAGGACTATCTGTCAGTGTCTTTGAAATATTATGAACACTGTCAACTTGGCTTAAAATAACAGCTTCAAAGGAAGTAAAAAATAACTTCCTTCAAACTTCCAATGAACAGTGGAAACAATACTGTAAAATAGTCAATCATAATACATTAGGACCCTCTCATTTTAAATGTTTTGAGATGTAGAGAGGTGTCTGGCAAATATGGAGAGTTGGGGAGTGTTAGTGGTCAAAATAAGTAAGACAGACCTTCAAAATTACTGATTCAAAGGGCAGTGCAGTAAAACCACCAGACTTACCTGCAGTTCAAATAGGATCAACTTCCTTATCTTGCCTGTGCTTGCCCATTCAGAGCTTTTTGCAAGACCAGTAGTAATACATATTGCTGAACAAGCTGATCCGTGGAGCCAGTCCTTACTATCAAGAATGAAGTGTGTCTTGAAATCAGTAAACCTCTGTGTGCCCAGTTTTCCTGTGTAGAAGTGGGAGTATCTCATTCAGGGAGATACGGAAACACTGAAGTAATTTGTGTAAAGACTTATTAGTACACTTGGTGGGGAGGTTAAAAATGTATTGTGAGTTAAAGTTGATAAAAATCTCTCTAATAAACAAAAAAGCTCCCCTCATTTTCCACACTAAACAGGAAAGGATTGAGGTGGTTTTCATTGATTACAAATAGGATTTATTAGCATGAAAAAGTTAAACTTCTTAGTTAGCCTTTCTTAGTCTTTGAAACCACCTGATGAGGCTACCTTTTATGTGAATATTCCCTCCAGCTTTTCCTGGGTGCATTCAGCCCAGGACTGCATAAAAAACTTCTCTGCATATGGCAGCCTGAGTCATGTTTAGCAGTTTCACACATCACATATTTTATGGTATATCATTGCAGCTGTGATAGAAAAATATTGATAAGGATGTTGGGGAGGCAGAGTTTATAAGGAGTGGTGATGTCTTTTAAATGTTTTTAAGAAAACAGCTTGTACACCCAAAATCTTGTTTGTTTTTTTCTAGCTATATTAAATTGAGTCTGTGTAGAAATCTTGAGTAATTTTTATAAGCTTTTAGCTATCTCATGGCTGCACTGTAAGTAGTAAAGAATGAGCTTTGATAGATATATCTGTAATAGGTTTATCTCTTTATGTAGTGTAAATCTGAACAGGAAAGATGTGACATTTTATGATTTTCAACATAATTTAATACTCATTAAACACAAATTGATTCAGTGCTCAGGGAAAGATTTTTATAGCTAGTGATTAACTTCTATTTTTTTACTTTCTTGTTTCATAAAAGACCTAGTGGTATGTTTAACTCTATTCTTCAGCTATTTAATGCTCAAAAGCGAGCATGTACTACAGTATTGCTGAACCTACTGCTTTGCTAGTGTTTTCTTTTTTCCTGCTTTTAAAACCTTACTTTGATTTTAAATTACTAGAATAATTCATGTATTTTGGTCGGTTTTAAATTACTTAGCTAAAGCTCAGAGTGATTTTGCAGAACTTAAAATGCACAATAATAATGAAATCTAACACTATACTAATATACTGCCTACATGAATATCCCCAAAAGTGGTGTGATCAAGTGGTAATCCCAATAACGTGTTTTCCACATGCCCTTAAGCCACCCTATCCTCAAAATATAAGGGGAAGAAAAGTGGGATGTTGCAGTATGCACTGAAGTTAAGCAGATCTAAGCTTTGTACATTTTAATTACAAATACTCATGTTAAAAGTATTTTCCAAATAATTGCATGATTTATAGATGTAAGATAAATGCATTTCTATATTTAGCGCTTGTTTGCTTTGAAAGGGTTTTTGTAAGCTTTAGTTTTGTGGCATGCAGTGTAAGGTTTTAAGGTAGAGTGTTCAGAGATGAAAAGTTTTACAAGTATTGGAGCTATTTTTAAGAAATACTGTACAACTAAGGACACAGATTTAGATAATGCAAAAAGATCATGTAAGATACTTCCCCCTCCTGCCCCCACCTTCTAAATACTGTGACCCTTTTGTTTTGGAATGGGAATCCAAGCCCAGATCTTATTTGGAAATTTTTTGGTAAACTTTATTTTGCTGTTCTTGATGGATTTTACAGCTGATGCTGCCAAGACAGAGTAATGAAAACTAGTAGTAAGATCTGAGACTTGCTGTAAATATTTTCTTCATTAATTGGAAGGTCCTTGGAGGGGATTTGTACTCATGCTTTGGGAAGACAAGATTGTTGGATCTTTGCACAGTTACAGGATGCTTTTCGCATATGCTGACAAGCAAAAGACATAGGTCTCAAGAATAAATTCTTGAAATGTATGTCTTATGTCTGTCTACTAGAAAGCTTTACTAGTGTGCATATGCCTTTGTAGATACAGTTTCTACCAGGCAACGATCATAGTGTGTCTCTGGCATCTGGTCTATCACAGCATGCCAGAATTATGCTCTTTTCACACCAGCTAGATTTTATTCATTATTTTGGCCATGGAATATTCACTTGTCTATTTGGATATTTTGTTTTGGTTTTGCTTATATAGAATTTGGGGATTATATTGGTATCTTGAGAGCATTAAAATTATTCCAGTGAAATGTCAAAATTTAGTAGAAACAACTTACAATGACTATTGTTAAATTTGCTGAATATCATTACTACAGCTAAACAGCAGGCAAAACTTCCAATTTCCCCCAAGTATGTAACATGCTTCCTGCTTTGAAGAGGGCGGTCTGCCTACATCTGGAAATTTCTTATATAAATACAAGATGATGGATATCCAAGTATACTATATTCCCCTTTCAAACTTAAGGTAAGTTTTCCATATCCATAATATTCCACCCTTTCGTTCCATATGTGTATGTGCCAGACCTCTGCTCCAGAAACTGGAAATGACCCACAAGCTTGCCGGCAGCAAATATTAACAGATTCATATATTATTCCTTTTTGTATACGTCTAGTTTAGTCAGTACATCACTATCTGTAGCCTGAAGCTAGCTGCAGTAAAGAATCTGACAATCATATGCTAAGATAAAATGTGCCCTGCTGTATTTCTAAGTGCATTTCTCTCTTATGTAATAAACAGTTTATAGTTAAGAACTATCTAAATGTTTTCGCTATCTAATATAGTGGTGAAAGGCAATTCTAAATCTTGAAGTCTGTCACACCCCAATGAAAGTAGCATAAAGTATTTTACTTTGGTTTCACGTATGGTTAAAGGAAAAAAGCTTATCCCACAAGGATTGTATCTCTTTCTTTGATTTACTATTTAGAAAAATAACAGTAGAGCTTACAGAAATAAATTTAAAATGACAATTTGAGAAGAAAACAGTAGGCATTATAGCAACATGATTGGCTTTATTAATATTGTAGTGTTATTAATATTAATGTAACATTAATAATGTTATAGAAATAGATAAAATACTGAAAAATAATGAAACAGCCTTCTTGAGCTAGCTCTGTTATTTTAGAGAAGATTTTCCTTTTATACAGAGGCAAAATGTTAAAAGTACAGATGCTACGTTTTGTTCTAACAAGTGAGCTCCAGAGTAGTCTGGCTTATCAGAAAAATGGCTTTGGTCTAAAGCCTGATAGGATTTGTAAGTTACAAAAAGAATTTTGTGCTTGATGTGTGTATTAGGAAGCTAGTTTTGCGTCCAAATGTTTCTCATTGTGGTTCATAGTATGTCACTATTTCTTGAAGCCAGTGAGGAGATGAACAGCAGGTTTATACTGTGAATTTCGTAAAAGCAATGCAAAGTATATTTCTGTACAACTCTTGGTCATTAAGTTTGTTTTATTAGACAAGCCTAAAACTCCTATTTTTTAAAATACTTAGGAAAGGAAAGTTGGTACAGCTTGATCAAGTGGATTTATTTAAGAACAAAGAAGGTAGGAAATAATGACTTCTGATCTGTGAAACATTATGAGTGAAGATTAGGTACTTTCTGTCTGCATATGCTTGCTCTATCTCTTGCGTTAATTTATGGGCCCTTCGCCCCCTTCCAGCTTCATATTTGGATATATCTCTTGCAGGCTTTATTTTCTCATCAATTCATAACTTTTAGGAAGCTTCCTATTTTGGGATATTCAGAAAGAATAATGTGAAGTGAATTTTAGAAAATAGTGTACTAGGAGCTAGCTGGGTTGGGGTTTTAGGTTTGGGTTTTCTTAATAGAAATGAAAATTAGAAGTAAGAGTTTTTTAAATGAAATGGTCATTTCAGACAATACAAAATCTCAAAACTAAAATAATGATTTGGAATTTTTGAAGTTTTGAAATATATATTTCCCTTCTCAATTCTTCTCTTTACTATAATAGAGTGAACTTTTCTTTTACCTCTTATTTTTTCTCAGTCTCATTTTAAATATTACCAAATTTCTAACTTTTCCAGAGGTCTCATGTAGAAGATAGGTAACAAATTCTTCCCATTTAAGAGTTGTGGGATATTCATGTATTCCTGTGTCACTGACCACTATCAGAAAGTGGATACTGGCCTAGGAAACCAATAGTTTAACGTTGTGCAGTGCTTATGTGTAACCTTTTTCATAACTGTTTAATTTAGAAAAAATAAACTTACCAAAGAGAAACAGACAGAAATTTATTTAAAAGTTTTTTTAGTTCAATTGAATAAGAGTGGTTTATTTTGAAATATGCTCAGGTTTATGACATTAAGAAATATATTTTTTAATACAAAAATATTCCCCATGAATCAGTTAAAAATTGACAAGCTAAAAAAAATAAGATAAATTATAATGAAGCATAGCTTTTGTATGTAACATTACGTGACATACACTTGACTCAGAGGAAGTCTGATAAAGAAAAAACTGTTTCTACATCAAGAACCATTGTTTCATGGCTGCATCCATTAAAAGATACACTTCTGTGAGGATACAATTTTAAACATGCTTAAATAGTTGGGCATAGTACAGTACTGACTGCCCTCCATTTCTAAAGAACATCTCATAAGAGTTAACTTTAATTTAAAAAAGTTTGCATGGCATTTGTAGAAAACTTATAGTAAGATTATAAACCAAAGAAGTTGGTTTTGTGTCCATGTTTATCAATGAGAAGATAAACTACAGAACTAAACGATCTCTTGGCAGCAGGTACAGAAATAAACCAATCATATGAAATGAAAAGTATTTGTAATAATATTTTTTGTAAGACAGCCTTCAGTGAGCAAGTTTCTTTCAATGCTAGGTATAAATCTCATAATTAAAACCTACTTGAATATATGTGAGGCTTTCTTTACAAATAAGTAAAACTTCTTCCAGTGCAAAATGTTTTAAAAGAAAGGGTTTTTTTCATGATCTCCCTGTTTCCTAAAGTTTGTTTTCAACAGATGTTAGTGCTAAACAGTTAGCAGAGAGGGTGGTGAAATAGGTGGAGCATTGTCCAGCTGTGTTTTATTTAATGTATGAGTGCAGTGATACTACACAGACTGAAATCGGATACATCCATGGAACAGCTGCCTTCCTTGAACCAACTTCTAAATTTCTCATGAGATGGAGAACTAGATTTGGAGTTGGATATGACTACCTATATATTTCGCACATTATGCATAAATACATATACTGTGTCTCTGTGTGTCTAAGTATGCCCACAAACTTACAATGAAATTCTAGTTTAATGGAATTTCTGAATGTGTATAATCATTCTAAGAGCTAGTAATTTAAACAAGGTACTCTTTGATAATTCAACGTATGTAATTTTCATTCAGATTAAGCAACATGTAGGGGTTTAAAAAAATGCTTTTATGGTTACTATTTCACTTTTTGCCATGTATATGTATCACTTCCAGATTTGGCTTAGGACAGTTTTGTGCTCAAAGCAAGTCACCTGTCATCAGTGCTAAAACTTAATTTATATTTAATTTTCGGTTTAATGCATTTTATTAAGGTTGGGATAGGATGGCCAAATTAGAAAGTACTGTGCTAGTTCACATATGAAGAGTGAAATATTCTGAAAAAATCCAATTCATTGTATAATCATGGACTGTGTTTTTTATGGATGCTAAGAGCTCCTGATGAATGAAGCTGCTGTGATCAGCACATGCACTGGTAAGAGCAGATAAATGGCACTGTATCCTAGCTCCCTAGTCTTGTTTCATTGTCCTTACCAGTATGCAGGTCTGTGGTCTCATTTGGAGGCCAGATTGAGCCCAAGACCTGTAAGCAAACTTCGCCTTGTTGACGTCACTAGAGTATACTGCTGTGACCTCTATAGAGGCTGTTTCACCAGGGTCTGCAAAAGCACAACTAGTACAGGTAGTGTGTTCCTGCGCTTGTAATGGGAGGACTGGCTTATATTCAAGACCACCTTCAACAGCCTGAGTGATTTTTCAGAAGTAGGGACACCTGTTTTAGTCAGCAGAAAGCATTGCATTGCCAGCCGTTGGCTTGCCACTTGTCACAAATGTGCAAATGCCTGGTTGATTTTGATATTTGATGTGTGAAAGTGTGATGCCAAGCTGGATAGGATTTGACAGGGGTGTAGGAATGTTTTCTGTACTCCAGACAGGTTGCTGTTGTCTTGGCTGTTGCTTTGAGGTAGGAGAGCAAGGCAGGGCTGCGCTAATGTGTGCTGCTGCCTGCGTGTATAAAACAAACTTCAGTTTTGATTGTTCTCCTTCCGAAACAAATGTGGTAATATCAGAAAATTAATCCTTTGATGCCAAGTTGTTAAGAGGTTAACGCCAACAAACAAAAGCAAGGCACTGTGCAAACTCAATTGCTACTTGTCTCCTTTTTTTTGTCATTTTTAAATGATAGTTTACGGTATGTCCATATGTGTTACGGAAAAGGGAGTGGTGGGTGTGTTGGCTTTGACATTTTTCTTTATGTGGGTAAAACACAGATGTGCTTGAGGATCAAGTGAATGATCTGTAATTGCTATTATTGGAAGAATATATATTTAAGTCATTGGTAAAATACAGCTGTTAAAGAATACAAAAGGAGGCAACAGTGGACCTTAAAAGTAAAGAACCATCATCAAGGAAACAAAAAGGGAAAAGACACCAAAGTAATAATACTGGCAATGGGTTGTTGAATGGATTTATTACAGTGTGGTCTAGAATATGTGACAGAAAGGAAATGACATATTGTGATGCATATAACAACATTTTTCTTATGATGAATGGTTAAAAGAGATTAGATCTTCCAGGGAAATTGAGGAGATATGGTATACAAGTAAGAAAATCAGGAACAGCTTTCATCATGTTGAATTTAAGTTGCTAGTTAAGCATTCACAAAGTGATGTCAAGATGAATTAAGATGTTCAGTGGACGGAGAATGATGTACATTTTCTTGGAAAGTACTTTAATGGCATGAAAATATTTGTAGTCATGGTTGTACCTTTTCTTGGAAAGTACTTTAATGGCGTGAAAATATTGGTAGTCATGGTTGTGAATAAGGTTTTTAAAAAGACATTGTAGAGTGAGAAGTTCAGTGACCAAAGGGATTGAGTAATGGTGAATAGCTAGTGAAACTGAGAGAAATAGAGAGAATCATGCGCCAGAGGGAATAGTGAAGAAGGGAGCCAATGTGTAGAAGGTATACAGGAGATACTGGACCTCTTAAAACAGTGAAGGAGATTAGAAAATAAACACTTTTTTCTAAGGCTGATGAGAATGAGGATGGGTTAGCATTGTTGGATTTGTCAGGGCTAAATCTGTTGAGACTCATGAAGGATTTTAAGTGGGATTGACAAGGAATAAGGATGGAGGAGAAGGCAGTATTGGATGAAAAGGGCAAAGTATGAAAAAGAGTAATGGACAGAAGGAAACATGGAGCAATTTGGTGAAAAGTGGCTGATGCAAATGAGATTTCTGAGATACAACTTTCACAAACAAATGTATCTCCCTGTTCTCTGAAGATGCCACTGTCGATGGACAAGAAATATGAATTTGCCAGGCATGAGTGTGAAATACTGTGCTGAAATGAAACTGGAAGGCTAGGATGAGAAAATGGAATGAATCTTTTTGTTGGATGGAGAAGAATTTTAGGGATGCTAGTAGTAAAAGAGAACTGTAGTCAGGAAAGACACTACAGAGTGTCATAAAAAATGGAAATAGGAAAAAAGAAAAGAGGGTTTCAAAGCAACATTAACGGTAGAGGAGAAGGCCAATTGCAGAATGAAAAATACTGTAACAGTTCTGTACTCCTCAGACACAAATTTGTATGGAGATACTGCGGCCTCTTTGAGGGAGTCTTCGATATTAATTAGGACATTTTTACATTACTATAGTTTTAATAATGAGATTATTATTTGTATGAAATGAGACAGAAGGGATTGATTGATTTAAGGATGTTAATTCCAAACAGAAGAATTCTGTCCTCTCATATTTAAACAGTAATCTGTTTTTAATGTCTGTTAAAAAGAAAACTAATTTTAGAAGTGATCTATGTTAGAAATGTATTCAGGAATCTCACTGTAGAACAAACAGCAAGCCACATTATTACAAGTTTTTTTCACTCTACCTGAGGCTTAGGTATTTGATTGCTGCTCTAGGCTAGCTTGGAAACTTGATATGACAGGATACTGTGCAGTGTAGATGGATAAATATACAGCGTGTTTTAAGATGGAAACATTCATTTTCAAGTCATTTCAATATTGAGTGTCAGAAATCAAATCTAAGTATACCAGAGCCTCATCTTGCAGAAGCAGTGAAATTTTGGCTTTAACTGTAACTTATTTTACAAGGTATCTTTAATCATGAAAGATTTTAAGGGGTTTTGAGGGGTTGAAGTTGATGCTACCACAAAACCTGAACTGCCAGAGTTATTTAAGACAATGTGTTGTTTCTGAGCTAAATGCCAGATGAATTCAAATGCAATATTGAGTTGTAATTTGTTGTATTTGAACAAAACCACATTTTGTCAACAACTGTATATTGTGTGCATGGAATGAGTGATTAACACTGTAATAATTTATTGGTAAAACCAGTAAATATGTTATCTATAACTTTGGGTTTACGGCTTCTGAAGCTAAGTGGGAATTTCTTTCTTTTCCCTGTGGAACATGGTGTTTAGTTAGTGTAAACCACTTGCAGAAAACAATTTTTGAAAATTTTTCCACCTTGCCTAGTTTTTGCTTACAAATGTGTAGGGGTTTTTATTTGTTTGCTTATTTACCTAGTCAATTATATAAAATTATTGTGATTAAAAAAACATCAAAGAAGTAATCATGAAACTGATATAGGAATATTTCTTGAAAAGAAAATGAAGTTTGCTTGAGTTACCCTTTTTTTTTTCCTTTTTCCCAACCAGCTTCTTACTTTTACATTTTACTCATACATAACTTCGGGGCCTAATCCTAAAGTTGCTGAACTTATCAGGTAAAATTCTGAGTTAAAGGTAACTGAAATTGAGGGCATTTAGCAATTCTGCATCTTGCGCATTAATAGCAACATATCTTTGGTTATTAAAAAAAACGCATATCCCCCATCATCCACAAGTGCCCACCTGACCTGTAACAAGAAAAGGAGTTTCCTTTAAATTCTCAAAAACAACTTCTCTCAAGAACTCACTTTGCTGAATGATGATGGCATATGTTTTTGTTGTCTAGAGGATTTTAAAAAAATTTCAAGTATATAGGGTCCTTGAAAATCAACGTTAAGTACGTTGAGCTAATAATGTCAGTCACCTTATGCAACATTATTTATAAACCACTGAGGCTCTGAGTTAAGAATGCTCATTTTATCACTGAAATACTTCATGTGGCAAAATACCACTTACCCTTTTTAACTGAGAAATTCTTCCTTCCTCGCCTTTCCACCCAAATAAATAAAACCAAATCCATGTTTTAAAAATTTTATATTATTTTAATTAATAAACAGAGAAAATACAGCATAATGGTTTGCAGTACATTTTTATCGGAAAAATCAAATAATGTAGGAGAAATAATAGCTCACTATGTTACAAGAAGTTTAGTGAAAGTGACTGTTCATTTCTCAGAACTACACACATCTTATTGGAATATACAAGTTTTAGCTACTTTTTTTCAACAAGGAAGTAAATTTATTATACAGCCACCTTTGATAGTGCACTGCCCTTTGATAACTATAGCTTTTTTTAGTTCAAGTGTTACTGAACCAGAGATATTAGCTTTTTGTGTATTTCTGTATATTTTGAGTTATATTTCACTCTATTCACTGTACCCCTATAAGATCACTAAAATCAATCTTAAGCTTTGGGAGCACTGAAGACTGGAAGAATATGAGAAATTATATTGAATTATGGTGGGAATAACTTTGTGGTAGTTGCTTTTTAAATACACCTTTGTAGCTTCTTTGTATTTTTTCTGTTTATATTTTTGCTTGTTCATTGCCAATAGGCAAAAGGCTACTTTTTATTGATATGAAACATCTGGTGTTGGCATAGATGAGTTTGAAGCAATCTGTGGACTTTCAGTGGGGTTCTAGTATATCTTAACTAAATTTTTAATGAAATTTTTACAGAATAACATTAATCAGATTTGATTATTTTCTGGAAGACAAAGGAACCTTCAACAGCTGGGCAAGTCTAAGAATGATTATTTTTGAGAGAGGCAAAAGGAGGGTTCAGGGTTTTTTTGATCTGTTTACAGAAGCCACATTTATGATAGTAAAAAGGAGGAAAATCACGAAATTGCTAGGATAGCAATGGGATGGGTTAGATAAGTTATGAAAAGATACAAAGGAACATTTCTTTTACATCCTTGTGCGTTTTTTTCATGCAGTGTAAAAAATCCCCAAAGGAAGCCAACAGAATAGTTTCCAAAAGCTATTTTTATTAGTAATATTTATCGGTTTTGTGGCCAAGATAGATTATTTTCTCAAATGCAAAGTTTGACAGTGCAGCCAAACATTCAGCTGCGGTTTCATTTTCAAATCATTAGGCAAATATTTAGCAATGCTGTGAAGAAGCCGTCCTTCTAAAATGGTTTCCTAAAATCTTTCTTGATGAATTAACTTAAACAAGAAGAAATTGTTTCTGTGGTCAGCAATATTCTTTGACATTGAATGCTCTAAGTGGTGAAGGAAGTATGGGCAGGTAGGACGGATTTTCTCATCACTCTGCAGTGGTTCAGAGACATCTCTAAGGCAAGCCAGCCTGCTTGCTTCCTTCTTTTGTCTGAAACTTCATATAGTCAGATGTGTCAGGTGCTTTGCCTCATTGCCTTCTGTGTAGACGTTAGAGATTTTTTTCCAATAGAAATCGACTTTTTGTATCAATTGCAATTAACAAAATGCTAAATCATTTTTCACCTTGACTGACTACACTGCTGTATGGCTTCTGTTCTAAGAATTCTGTTTTCCATAACAGCCCAACATTTTCTGGCTAAGCATTTCACAGTTGTGTTTTTATTTTCATTCATAGTTCCATGATATAATGCATGATTCATTGAAAGGGATTGAAGATTTTATAAACTTTAAAAATAGTTACAGAGCTATTATGTTTTCTATTTTTTTTTTTTTCCTGGTTATGTAGGTTTTTCATTGCAAAACAGTTGCTCAAGAAAAACTGCAGAATATTAAAAAAAAAAAAAAAAAGCCAAGTCTCTTATCTGTTCAGTAATTTCAAATAGCTAGGAAAACTTCTCTATGAAATACATGTGAAAGATTATTGGAGGGTATTGAACCACTGCTGAGTGTGAGAGATAAAGAAATCCCAAAGACTTGCCTCCCCTAGAATATCATCCCTCCACCCAGAAAAAGGCCTTAGTTGCAACAGATGAGAATATAGTGGACACGCAGGACAGTTAAATACA
Source organism: Elanoides forficatus (assembly GCA_025311575.1). NCBI lineage: Eukaryota > Metazoa > Chordata > Aves > Accipitriformes > Accipitridae > Elanoides > Elanoides forficatus. Next base: position 69,656,922 of record JAOBAS010000072.1, on the reverse strand, counting down.
ATTGCCAGTCAGATGTCCTGGTAATGGCAGATAAAGTTAGGTTATTGTATTCATAGTTGGTTAATTAGGATTGAGAGAGAGGAAGGAGTGTTTCAGGTCTGCTAATGATACACGTAGATGTCACTGAGTTGGAAAATCGTGGAGAAGAGCAAATCATGTAGCATATAATCATGTAAACACTAAAACCTCAAATTTCACAAGTTAATCTTGTTTTGCATCAGTATGGTCATTACTGAAACAGCATCTATTTCTACACCACGGGAAGTGGTATTGAAGAGCTGTCACATAAATTGAAAGTCCGGGGATCATGTTTACAGAGACTTAAGGAAAGCATCTGATATAGTCTGCAACTGCCTACTCAGGGAAAAAATAGTGAAATTCCTGAATTCAGCTGGCATATGTAGACCTGATAATTTGTAAGTGATATACTAAACCCAGAAAGTACAGTTAATGTTTCTTTTCTGGATTATAATGGAGAGCAAAGCAAATATGCTTCCTTTAGTAGAGATGGTCGAAGGGGGGATGGGGAAATAGCCATTTGGAGAGTGTAACTCATGCCCTGGGAACCTGTCTGTCTTGTCAGCTGTGATCACAGCTCTGAGATTGCTGGCTGTCTCTGATGGGATCACTTTCAACAAAGACCTGGACAGCTTTGTTCAGTTGAGACTAAAAAGGTTTCTGGCTTGTTTGTTTTCTTCTTGCAGCTTTATAGCTCATGCTTTTGTCACCTTGAGACTGGCCTATGATAATATGTTATCTTGGAAGGCTTTTATGTTTATTAAGAATTTCTTTTTTGCAGTTGAATATTGTCAGTGTCAGCTAACTTATTTTACTGGAAGTATCTTAGTTGGGTGAAATCACCCGTTTAAATCTCAAACAGCCATACATGGCTTGGGACTTGCCTGTCTCGCATCTCTGCCTAGCTAGTCTTGCCCTTCTTGCCTCATGTTTGAAACCTGTGCAAATCCTGATTTCCAGCTCTCTCAAGGAGCATTGGAAGCACTCCTTGGTGTGAAAGAGGGGGAACAGCAGGTAAGCAAGCATAAGAGGCATCTCTAGAGATGACCTTCCTTGTTCAGAATACACTTTCCTTGTGCTGGAGCAAACTGGAGTAGATTGCACATTGCTAGTGGCACACTCAGTATTGGATAGAGTTCCTTTTCCTGTCAACACAATTGTGGTTGCGTGGTTGACTGTGTTCACACTAATAAATAAGTAAAACTTTGTTACACACCTGTAATACAAGGAAAGATTGATACAGCAATCTTTGTAGATCTCACTTTCCCCAAGGCCTCCCTTAATTTACTGCCTCTGCTTTTAAAAAAATCTTGAAGATGTTAGGAACAGGAAGGAAGAAGAATGTTCTGGCTGGGTCATTCATTGTTTCGTTAAAAGAAAAGCGTGGGGGGAGCATTATAATCTTGGGAAAGCATTGGCTTACTGTGAAATATTGTATCCTAGAAACAATGTGGAATGTTCAAAAATTTTATTAGTTAAGCGTATTGTTGATTTTCTCATGGATGTGGCTTGGATTTCTGAGTTGAACAAACTGACTAGGTCTATCTTCTGCTTTTCCTAGAACATGTTTTATTTAGGATTCTGGAGAAGGAGAGCAGTTGTGTAGCGCAGAGCTCTAACCATGCGGCTCTGTTGTAGGTCATTCATTTGTGATAAACACTTCATGTGGCCACTGTCGTCTTCACTTCCCGTATTGGTCTTCTTCAATCCACCCAGATTTTT